>JAJOZX010000151.1:1807500-1945000 GCA_023014485.1 Bathynomus jamesi
AGAGAAATTCTAAAGCAAAAGATTTAGGGGTTGTAATGACAGATGGTGCGAAATATGAAACACAAAATAAGATAGCAGTTAACAGAGCAAAGAGAATAACGGGGCAGATATTGAGAACTTTTAAACGAAGAGACAGGAATGTAATGATTCCTCTACTGAACACACTGATGATACCAAAATTGGAATAAAGCTAGGTCCTAACATACCCATATAAAAAAGAAGATATTAGACAGCTGGAAAGGATCCAGAGAAGCTTCACAGCCAAGATCAACGGGTTCAGAGAAGTAAATTACTGGGAAATATTACGCGAACTAGACCTATATTCAATGGAAAGGAGAAGAGAGAGATACACCATTATTTACACTTGGAAAATAATGGAGAACCTAGTCCCTAATCTTACTCTGAACCCTATAACTCCCGAAATAACGGTGGAAAGTAGAAAGGTAGACTGTGTCGTATTCCCAAGTTAAAGGTGAGAGAGGGAACATCCTTAACCCTGAAAGAAAATAGTTTTGGTGTGAGAGGACCAAAACTGTTTAATCAGCTGCCCAAAGACCTAAGAAACACGAAGGGAGTTTCAGTGGACATCTTCAAAAGAAGATTAGACACCTGGCTCAGAAGAATCCCCGATGAGCCGGGCGTACCTGGCTATGTGAGGTGGAGAGCACAAGAAACCAACTCACTACTTCATCAGGCCAACTTGAGGAAGGGCGACAAGCTTGACCTTCGCGAAATGAGGAATCATCGCCGAAACCTTTGTAATGTTGTAAGGTGTATATATACAGGGTGTCCATAAATGATTACCCTGATTACAGCATGATATAACTTAAATAAGCACTCTTATTCAAACACAGTTTCAATCATAAGTAGATAAATATACAAAAGTTTTGATACATAGTTAATGAACTAAATAAGCTTCCACATGTGCACCCGTAATGGCACGTAAAATGTCTAAACGGTATTCACACTCACGCCACACATTTTCCAACATTTGTTACCTTGTAGGCGTGTAACTTCAAACGTTTGTGTAACACCTTGTGCACCGTAGACTTCGGTATCTTTAGTTGGCATGAAGCTTGTCTCACCGATTTCCTTGGTGACCGTGTGAAAGCAGTTTGAATGTTTTCCACCGTCCCATCGGAAACTGATGGTCTACCACTGCTCTTTCCCTTTTCCACGTTTCCAGTTTCCAAGAATTTTTTCATCCACGACTTAATTAACTTCACATCAGGTGGATTCTTTCCATACTTTGTTCTGAACCTTCGCTGAACACTGACAGGAGATTTTGTTTCTGCAAGCCACACAACACATTATGCCTTCTATGTCACAGACGCCATCTTAACTGAACAACTACTACAGCGCTCCTAGCGGCGAATGCGGTAGACGAAATACACTAGCACAGAAACTCTATGCGTGTACGAGATCACTTGTAAAAAGAAAACGGATGTAAGCTTCGTCATTAAAACATGAGAGCATACTGTTTTCAGGGTAAACATTTATGGACACCTTGTATATATATCCTTCGTTTAAAGTCTGTATTTTTTTGCTGTGTAGATTTCTTCTGAACTATTTTTGATTGTATATTTATTTTCTATATTTTTCATGTATGTTAAATTTCCAATAATTCAACTAAATAAACAGAATGATATAGTTGTGTCTTATTATTCAATAAATTCAATAAACGGTAGAAACAAGTGCTTTCCGTGGTGTATATATATATATATATATATATATATATATATATATATTATATATATATATATATGAACGATATTAAACGATAACTTGGATGATAGAATATATAAACGATGCATGTGTGCTTCAATACATATACTATATATATTTATACACCGCACGAAATGGCTGGTTACGCCCTCTAAGCTAACTGATGCTGTCAAGGACATCTCCATTAATATACACACTAATTAAATAAATAGCGCAATCTGGCACTACAAAAGTTATTAATATATATATATATATATATATATATATATATACATATACACTCCTTTCTAAACAAGCCATTTACGCCTTCTAAGCAAGATTATGCCTTCTAAACCAACTGGCGGATTACGACTTGTAAGCCAACTGTGCGGTTAAGAGCGATCATTATGCGCCTGCGTTTCCAGGCGAAGGATGCTTTCTCTCCTCTCTCCTCCTCTCCTCTCTCTTAGGCTAGGTTTGGGTGGCAGCTTGGGGGATAAACCACTCCCCTTTGCTTGCATACCCTCTTCCTTTTTTGTGTGGCACTGGCACCATGGGGAAGGGGGGTTGGCATCTTGCAACAAGGGAGGAAGTGTTGGCACCTTGCAACAATTTATCAACATTGCAATTGCTCTGCACTCGTCCATTTTTCGGGCATACTACTCTGCACTAGTACTATGGGCACCTATGAAAACCATTACAACCATTACAAATTTTATTCAGTTCATAGAGAAGCGTCGTACATTAAATTATCAATTACCCCTTCCACAGAACACGTCAAAGCCAGTATTGTGGAACAAAATTGCAATTATTTTATTTTTTCATGCTTGAAAAAAGGGCACTTGCAAGGAATTGAGAGGGAGGTTCAGACGTCGCCGTCATCCCTCCTAGATCTACCCTTGAATAGGAGGAGAAGTGTGTGTTTGAGAGCATGCTGAACTGCTTACAGGGTAGATATGACAAAGGAGCTGGCAGGCAGAATGGATGCGCACGATATCGAGGGCCTCCAGGCTAGCAAAGACCTCTGCTGAGAACAAGGAGGACCCGCGGAGTAGGCAGACGCTTCGGGAAAGCGACTTGGGTAGTATCACCGCTGAGGCGGCCGTGCCGATCTCCAAACGGGAACCGTCCGTATAGATGGGGATAGTGCCTGGGTGTTGAGTTTCGTGGTCCCAGAAGAGTAACCTATATAGTGTGGCGGTCGTGGTTGTCTTTGGTAGGGCACACAGGTCCCTGCAAAATGTGATAGGGGTGAGGAGCCAGGGGAGGGCGGGTAAATGTGGTATGAGATGGGAATAACTGAAGGAGGGGACATGTAGGAGAGGTTCAGGAAGAGCGGACCTGTCTCTGGGATGGGAGTTCAGAAATCGCCGCGCATAGAAACGAAGAGGGTAGTCTCTGTGCACGAAGGTAGGGTCTCATGAGCAGCAGACCCCGTCGAAGGGCGAAAGGGACGTAATTGCATTCCGCTTGGAGGCTGAAGGCTGGGGAAGAGAGGAAGGCACTTGTGGAGAGGCGGAGGCCCCTATTAACCCTCCGTTGGTGCGGTGGGGTTTTCATCACCGTTAGTGCAGTGGGGTGTGATCCACCCCAGCCTTTTTTTTCTTATTATCATGTTTTTTTTAATTGGTTAACATGTGTTTTTGTTCATTTTATTTCTCAATTGACAATTAAATGCATTATTTGCCATAGAAACTCACTTTACAATACAAAAAACTTTGTTCAAGTATTTATTCTAAAATAATAATGTTCATGTACTTACTGGTAAACAGAAAAGAAAGCCTTACAAAATAAGTTTATATGTTATTGGGTAACCCCAGTGTAAACTTACTCATCATCACTGCTTGCATTCTCATCCTCATCACCCTCACCAGAGCAGTCAACACAAAGCATGATAGAGTGATCCATGCAGATGGGTGTACAACACTTCTTACAGCTACTTTTTGTTTTGCGATCCTTTGACCTGGGGCACAATGCGCATCTTTGTTGGGAGCCTTCACGACGGCGTTTTGGAGGTACTTCCCCAGATGTACCAGATGGTGACACGCGATGGATCCTCCTCTTCAAGTCTCTTCTCAAACCCTTTGTTGTCTTTCGCTGGTTGATGTGGTCTTCAATCAACTTCTTTCCTAATATCTTCAGAAAATGTCGGCGCCTGATGGTTGTTTGAGAGTTGGCCATGAATACATTGAATGCATTTATTCCTGCAACATTGAGTATGTATAAAAATCTGTAAGAGGCCAGCGTCGAGTATTTCGGGAGACGTTGTAGATGGAACAAAGCTGATCGACGGTGTCCCCACCCTTAGTACTGTTGTAAAAGGTGATGATCTCTGGTTTTCTTTTTTATTTAGTGTCTGCATCAATTGCAGCATCATGATGCATTGTGCTGAGAAGTACCACACATTTACGTTTCTTGCACATATATGAGTTTAGTGTGACATCTTTCTGGAAGCCAAACAAACTTGTGTACTCTTCCCTACCTCTAATGGCAACAAACCCTGGAGGAATTTCTCTCTTGTTTTTCCTCAAAGTGCCAACTGATGTCAGTTTATGATTCTTCAAGAGGTCGACTGCTAGACCATAGCTGGTAAACCAGTTGTCCATTGTACTGTTTCTCCCAGATCCACTGAGATGATGAACCATTCGCCTTACGACTGATGCCGCTGAGTTATCTAATTTGAAAGGGCCTTCTGGTTGAATCCCCAAGTAGACTTCCATGTTTGACACATAATAGGTTTTAGCATCAGCCACCACAAATATTTTGATGCCATATTTAGTTGGCTTACTTGGCATGTATTGGCGAAATGGACAGTTACCTCTAAAGGCAGCCAGCATTTCATCTATGGTCACATATTCTGAGACAGTGTAATTGGATTTACAGTTATCAACAAATGTCTCAAAGAACTTTCTAGAGGCTGCAAACCTGTCCTCTGCCCTCCTTTCAGTCCGAGTGTGGATGTCATCAAATCTCAAACAAAGAATCAGGAAACGAAAGCGCTGCAGAGACATAGTTGCCGAAAAAATCTCTACTCCTGTTCCATCAGTTGCCCAAACATCATCCATTTTCATTCGGTTAGCTCTAAAAACTCCTAATAGATACAGCAATCCAATTACAGCTTTCATCTCAGCTTCATTGGTATGTTCGGTTCGGCATTTCTCTATATTTTCCTTGTTTTGTATCAATATAGATATTTGTGTATTTTATTAATTCATTCAAAAGATCTTGAGTAGAAAACAGAGACCAGCACTCACCTACAGAACGCACATCTCGTGCATTTCCTCTTGGTCCAGGTGTACCGGTTACTATGTTATGTGCACGTATGCGCTTTGGGAGAGTTGGCGGAGTTGCGTTCCATACAGTTTGATTTTTGCTGATATACTGTTTGCCTCTTGTCCCTTCCTCTTCTTCATTTTCTGTTTCTTCACGATATGTTACTTCTTTATTTGCTTTCTCATCCTCTTCTCCTTCATCCATGCTTTGTTCTTCCTCTTCTTCATCATCCACTCTTGCTTCTTCACTCATTATCTCTTCGTCTTCTGACTCCTCTTCGTCCAATTCCTCAATAAGTAATCCACCATCATCATCTTCCTTATCTAGCTCTTCTTGTACCATTTTTCTCAACCTCTCCATTCGCTTCTCGTCGTCCATTGTGATGCTGAAACAAAAGGATAGTCACTATAAATAAAAAGGCTTCAAAACCACCTGTTACAAACAAAGTACAAAAACAGAAATATACATTATGTTGTGTATAACATAATTGAGCTTTGCACATAACAACTTAGTAAAGTAAAAAAAAGCAAATTAGTAAAAAAAAACTTGACGAAAGTTACCTATGAGAATGGTGCGGTGGGGTGTGCTGCTCCCCAAGGAGCAATCACTGTACGTCTGCTCTCCTTTGTGGCCAACAGGAGACTGAGCACGCTGATGTATCAATTCAGTGAAGGTTCCTAGGAAATTACATGGGAAGGTGGCAGTATCACTGCTGCCAGACGTAAGATAACTCAAAGGAAATAACAAACGCTGGAGGCAGAGCCGCATACGACACTGCCATAGTCGAGTTTCGACTGAACCATGGAAGTGTATAGGCGAAGGAGAGAGCGTTGGTCTGCGCCCAATGTGGTGTGGGAAAGGTGATTTAGGAGAGCTAGGGGACGTTGGAGGGAGTGCTTCAGGTGCTCGAGATGGGGAGCCCAGCTGAGCCGTCGGTCAAAGATCATGCCCAGAAACCGCATGGAGGTACCACTTCAAGAGGCTCGCCGTATAGCGTAACAGAGGGGACGGGAAAGGTTGCTGGTCGTCTTCTGCTAAAGATCAAACACTTGGTCTTAGAGGTGGACAGGCGAAACCCAACCGACGGACGGTGGGTGGAAGGTATTTTGAGACTGTTTTCATGACGATGGCAACGCACAGAACACTGAGGATGCTTCTCTGTGGGACCCCGTCCTCCTGCACGAAGGTGTCTAAGAGGGCTGGGCCCACCCGCACTTTAAAGGTTCGGGAGGAGAGGAATCCCCTGATGAAGGTCAGCAAGGCTCCGACGAGACCCAGACTTTGGAGCTGACTGGGGATTATTTTCCGACGGGTGGTGTCGTAGGCTTTCTGTTTGTTAAAGAAAGTGGACAGGACGAACTGTCCATTGTCGAAGGCGTTCTGTATGTCTCGGCTGAGGAGAAGGAAGGGATCAGTAGTTGAGCGGTTTTAACGAAAATATCACGACTTTACCTAACCTAACCAACTTAATCAATATCAGCCAGCAACGATAGGTGCCAGGTTCGACTTCCGGCATCGAACTAGCGAAATCCTTTTTCCCGTCCTAGAGACCATAGCTAGACGAACGTTACATCAGCCAAATTAAAAATTTACCAGATCTGATGCATCGTTTTTTCAAGCTAAAATATTAGTTTCAGTCTGGAGAAGAAACAAACGTCACTTTTTCTTTTCAAAAGTCAATAGGAGAAGTGTGACAGAAGTGTTGTAGTCCTTACAGATTCTAAAGAGGAATGGCCATTGAAATTCCTATGGCAAACAAGATAAAGTGACAAAATTCCCATTTGCCCTATAACAGTACTATAAATCTTAAAAGCGATTCCATTTTTGGTTGGAAACTAACACACCAGATCTGGTAAATTTCTGAAAGATTTGGTCTGTGGGATTTGGGAGTCGCTTCACTCCTCTTTATTGGCTCTGTGCATCCCTTTTCTCAAAATTCTCGTACTTGGTTGCATGGAACACAGGTGGAGAAGTACAGTTTGTATTGGTAAAATTCCAGAATCCAGATGTAGTTTAGAGACAGAATAAGAATAAGACAGTTCATAACTACTAGCCTGACCTAACCTAACCATATCTAACCAACTTAACCTTACCTAATCTAACCTTATTACCCTATAAACATGATAGTACGACATCGTCATTGATTTTATGACTTTTTAATGACACATGTGATATTATTACATGAACTTTTCCGGTTCAAACTGCAAAATGATAGTATAAATATATAATTTATAAGTAAATAATTAAAAAATTAAAGTAGTTCTTACAAAAATTATATTTTAAAAATGTACTACTAATCATCGACTAGTCGTAGCAGTAGAATTTCTTGCCTATATAGTCACAATGTGTAGTTTCTGAAATAAATAATAATAATAATAATAATAATAATAATAATAATAATAAATAAGAATTATTAAATGAATATAGCTAATAAAAAATAATTAAAATGAAAAATAATTATTTTTATGAAGTATCTAAACTTCTATGACGTACGGTATATAAATGAATGATTTTATTGTGCACTTCATCTTAAACCGCAAAGTGCATTATGTTCATTTAATTTTATACTAAATTTGCAAGATTTTCAAATTACACCAACCTAAAATCTAGAACGTTTCCCTACAAATTCCAATACATTTTTATATAATCTTTATGCTGATTATAAATTTTTATGTTTCATGAATTTATTCGTTTACTTATCTTTTAGGAATTTAGGGATTTCTGATGCATAACTCCATTTTATAATACATTCTTATTATAGAAAAATAAAGGATTTGGTTTGTTTGTATGTTGATATCGACTGCGAAAACAAATAAGCAAACAAAATCCTTCTACAATAAGAAAATACTGTATTACAAAATGAAATTAAGCAGAATAAATTCATAAATTCATAAAAGAATAAGACGAGGAATAAATTCATGAAAGAATAAGACGAAGAATAAATTCATGAAAGAATAAGACGAACATCCTTTAATCAACATAAACATTAAATAAAAATGCATTGGAATTAATAGTTTAATAAAGCGAACGCGGCGGTCTTTAAAATACTTCAAATAAACTTAAACTTTAGTTATCCTTGAAAAGACTGTTTTCTTTGATTTAACGACAAAAAGAGACAGATACAAAGTTTTACAGAATTTTCAAGATCTTCAAATACTGTCCAGTACTACATTTACCAAATGTTTCTCGACAAATTCAAATCCAATGTTTTAAAATATTGTTTATGATGATTAACTGATGCTCCTTTATTCTTTTATTAATTCATATATTTATTATTTCATGAATTTATGAACGTATTTAATTTAATTTCATTTCATTCTTTTATGAACATTTCATTTTGGAAAACGACATTGCCGAAGAAAAGAATTTGTTCTTTGCTTCTTTTTAACTTTATGCACTTTGTAAATAATACAGGGTGATCGAAAAGTCTCTCCGCAGTAGTAATAAGATATTTACTTTATTGAAATTTTACATAAGGAGATATAATAAATTCCATAAATGTAATGACATATCATTGTTACCTGTTTAGAGTAAGTGCTGGAAGTGTTTTCCACCATTTTCTCGACATAGCCGGATCCTTCTTACTTTATTAGCAAATACTACTGTGTAATGTTTCAGCTGAAATAGACTGCACGTAAGTTCGGATCTCCGTTTGTAATTCATCAATAGTTTTTGGATTATTTTTATAAACACTGCTCTTAGCGGCCCCCCGAAAGTAAAAATCAACAGGCGTGAGGTCAGGTGAACGGGGAGGCCAAATTCCTCTTGAAATTATGTGTTCTCCGAAGACAGCTTCCAATAATTGCATGGAATAACGAGCTGTGTGTGCTGTAGCACTGTCTTGCTGAAAGTATGCATTTTGGAGTTCGTTTTCATTCAACTGGCCAATAAATGAGTATAAAATTTGCTCACAGAGTAACGCTCTGAATTGGTGGTTTCAGAAAAAAATATTGGACCAATGATACGCTGTCTTGAAATCGCAACCCAGACGCCAATTTTTTCAGGATGTAGAGGAGCTTCGTGAATACTGTTAGAGTTTTCAGAGCACCACAGACGCGTGTTTTGTGAGTTGACGTATCCTGAAAGGCTAAACCATGCCTCGTCTGTGTGAAACGTCACATCCAAAATGTCTTCTCCATTTTGATCAATAAAATTATGAAACCACTCACAATAATTTAACCTGTTTGGAAAATCTGCAATTTTCAGTTCCTGCACGGCTGTCACTTTGTAAGGATATAATTTGAGTTCTTTCTTAACTGCTTTTTGGGTGGAGCCATAGCTCAATCCACATTGTTGCGACAGTCTCCTGAGTGATTTTGTTGGGCTTTGTAGCAATCGATCAGAAATGTCACCCAACTTTGCCTCAGTTGAAACGGATGGTCTTCCACTTCTCGGAGCATCTTGAACAGAGCCGGTCTTGCGAAACTTTGCAATTAAATCACAGACAGTATCTCGATGAGACAATGGTGTCTCCGGAAATCGTTTCTGGAATTCTCGCTTTACAAATTCTGTGTATTTATTACCATTTTTAAACACGAACTCAACTAAAAATATTCTTTCCTCAAACGACAGCATGACGTTGAAGGCTAGCCTTATAATCTGATTGACCTAGCTTAAGCATTCTCACATACAGCGTACCGTAGCAAGACTTAGCTTAGACTAGCCTAGACTTCGCCAATATTTTGTTAAAGATTTCACGATATCGTACAATTTTCATTAAAATATCTAACTTCTTGTATGATTGCATTTTTGTCTTATAGAGTCATAGTTGCGGAGTGACTTTTCGATCACCCTGTATAAATAATTAAAAGTAAAACAAAAAATCAATAAAAGTTAAGCAGAAAAATTTCTAAAAATAAACTTTGGGTAACTAGAAAATGTATATATGCGTAACTTTGTGTATATATATGTATATATATATATATATATATGCACTAAAATCACAGAATAACACGTGATCTTATTAATAAGCAAACAACCACAGGGAAAATGAAAAGGAAACACGAAGTCCGAGCGCTTTCGTGATATATTCACATCTTCAGGGAGAAACAAAAAATAGGCAGAGTTTACAAAGTAAATGAGTTAAATACACAAGCAAAAAATTCCCAATCGGCAACTCAAATTAAAGACCATAAAACCCCCTAAAGATTTTTTCAATAGATAACATAATCTGTAGGCTGCTAAATTACTGAATGTAAAAGAACTATATAGTTGAAATTAGACAAAAAAAAAACCAGTACAGAGAACAAAAATTATTATAACGGTTATTAGAACTAGTATTTAATTAAAGCAGGCAATTAAGTGGCAAGAATTTAATGAAAACAAAGGGAATGGTGCCATCGTCTTACAGAGTATTCCAAAATTTCTACAAACAGTCTGAAAAAAATTGTTTTCCCAATAGCCAACCAGTTGAAAAGTCCAATAAACCACCAATCACCCAAAGATTATATACGAAAGAAATATTACAATTAAAATGGACACATAAGAATGTTAACAGTCCTTAAAATAATTTTTTTGCTTGTGTATTTAACTCATTTACTTTGTAAACTCTGCCTATTTTTTGTTTCTCCCTGAAGATGTGAATATATCACGAAAGCGCTCGGACTTCGTGTTTCCTTTTCCTTTTCCCTACGGTTGTTTGCTTATTAACAAGATCACGTGTTATTCTGTGATTTTAGTGCATAATGGATACCACGCGCCACTTCGAGACCTTCTCTTTGCTCTTCCCTGACCTATCACTGTTTGTTTCTACTTTTTGTTTGGCTTTAGTTAAGTCACACAAGCGAAAGGTTCACCTGATATTTCTAAGAAGATGTCTAAGTGAACAAGTTCTCCCCACCTCTTTACTCCCTAATAGACTTCTGAATTTGAGAGAACGCCCCTTCGATGAATTCCAGAGAATAATGTTGCAGAAGCATATAGAAATTACTAAGATTGAAGTCGAAGAAACTTTTAAAGTTACCAGGGGAGAAGATATAGTTTTGACAGGGCAATTCCACCTGAATGGAAACAGCGGTTACTGGACTATTGTTATAACAAACTTAGACGAGAATGTAGTGTTGTGGAAAGGAAACTGGATATTAAAATACAAATTCTAATTGAAAGAAGTGATTGGACTAAGGATGATAACCCCAGATTTGTGATAAATCTATCAGATAAAGTGTTAAATAAAAATATGGTTACGGCTCTTGGATATGGAATAAATTTTTCAGCAGCTAAAAAGGATGTGGACTATGTAGAAATAGCTAAGGCTTTCTGTAATTTAGAAAAATATAATGATTTACCTATAGAGGATGTGAATATTTGTAAAGGTACAGTATATAGTGCCATGTCTAAACCCTCTATTCCAAATTGTCCACAGAGGTTTTTCGACTCTTATGAAGCTTTAAGAAAAGATCAGAATTTACATATAACCAAAGCCGATAAATCAAATGCCTTAGTGATCCTCAATAAAGACGTTTATCTAGGAAAAATGTATGATCTTTTGAATGACGCGGACACTTACGTGAAATTAAGGAACAATCCCCTTGAAACTGTGAACAGTGCATTTAACAAGAAAATTAAACAACTTTTGAAGGGTAATGAAATATTACTTAAACAGTTTTTGAGTACTTCATCGTCATTACGCTATATGTATGGCCTGATTAAAACTCATAAGCCAAATAATCCTGCAAGGCCTATTGTTAGTTCTATAGGATCTATCTCATATAAGCTATCCAAATGGCTTGTCTCCATTCTTAATCCTCTCCTCGGCACAATTTCACAATCACACATAAATAATAATGTAGACCTTGTGGAAAAATTAAATAGTATCAGTGTCAATTACAATTTTAGATTGGTAAGCTTTGATGTTACCGCTTTATTTACAAGAGTCCCGGTGGAGGATCTATTAGTGTTTCTTTCGGAAGAATTGGTTAAGCATAATTTGCCATTACCTGTGGCTACAATTATAGAATTAATTAAGCTGCGCATAGTAGACTCAAAATTTGTGTTCAATAA
This sequence comes from Bathynomus jamesi, assembly GCA_023014485.1. Taxonomy (NCBI): domain Eukaryota; kingdom Metazoa; phylum Arthropoda; class Malacostraca; order Isopoda; family Cirolanidae; genus Bathynomus; species Bathynomus jamesi. The sequence goes on from JAJOZX010000151.1 coordinate 1,819,477, forward strand.
TGAATATTTTAGGCAGAAATTTGGTATGGCGATGGGAAACCTCTATCCCCCATTTTAACCCTTTACTGCCCAAAAGGACAAATTTGTAACCTTTCAAATACACGCATTCATAACTTAACCCTACAAAATATTTGGGCAGTAAAGGGTTAAGTAACTTATATATGGAGTTTTTTGAAAGTAAGTTATTAAGGAAGATTCTGCCAAATTATGTTCCATGGTTTAGATATGTAGATGATGTTCTTTGTCTTTGGCCAGTGACTTTAAATCTCAATGAATTCTTACCCAAACCTAATAATTTAACTCCCTCTATCAATTTTACAGTTGAAATAGGAAAAGATTCTTCGATCCCTTTTTTAGATGTTTTAATATATAGGTCTGGAAAAAAGTTTAAGTACAATATTTACAGAAAACCCACTAATAATTGTTCCTATATACATTATTATTCTGATCACCACATTAACGTAAAACGATCCGTTCTTTCTACTTTGTTCCTAAGAGGCCTACGAATTTGTAGCCCAGAGTTCATTGACGACGAAATTAGTAAAATATACAAAATTGCGTTTGATTTAAAATATCCAAAGAACTGCATAGATAAGGCCTTAAAAATGGCAAAGAAAACCTTCTACGAAGTAAAGGACAAGATTCCTTATAACACAAAAAATGTTTTAGTGTTACCATTCAGAGAAAATTTCCTTGATCTGCCGAATCTGCTGAGGACTTTTAATGTAAATGTTGCTTTCAAAAATTTAGATGTAATTAAGAATTCATTGATTAAGAACTCCCCTTTAAGTGAACAGGGTTGTGTATATCAAATCCCATGCACAATATGTAATAAATTTTACATTGGCCAAACTGGTAAGACCCTTGAGTTACGTATTAAGCAGCATCAATACAGTATAAGAATTGGCCAGGAATCTAACGCCATTTTCATTCACGTAAGAGATACTAATCATCCCATTGACTGGAAAAATGCTTCCAAATTAAGGTTTAGTAAATCTATTGTTAGCAGAAATATACTTGAATCAAGTGTGATCAAGAATAATGCGGACTTGGTCCTTAATATTAGACCTGGGCTGTATAAATTAGACTCGTGCATTGTTAGAAAGTTGGCGAAGGGCCTATTGTTTTCTTGACCGCATTCTTGCTCCTTAACGGTTTGCCTTGGTTAAATAAATAAATATTATTTTAAGAACTGTAAACATTCTTATGTGTACATTTTAATTGTAATATTTCTTTCGTATATAATCTTTGGGTGCTTGGTGGTTTATTGGACTTTTCAACTGGTTGGCTATTGGGAAAACAAATTTTTTCAGACTGTTTGTAGAAATTTTGGAATACTCTGTAAGACGATGGCACCATTCCCTTTGTTTTCATTAAATTCTTGCCACTTAATTGCCTGCTTTAATTAAATACTAGTTCTAATAACCGTTATAATAATTTTTGTTCTCTGTACTGGTTTTTTTTTGTCTAATTTCAACTATATAGTTCTTTTATATTCAGTAATTTAGCAGCCTACAAATTATGTTATCTATTGAAAAAATCTTTAGAGCGTTTTATGGTCTTTAATTTAAGTTGCCGATTGGGAATTTTTTTGCTTGTGTATTTAACTCATTTACTTTGTAAACTCTGCCTATTTTTTGTTTCTCCCTGAAGATGTGAATATATCACGAAAGCGCTCGGACTTCGTGTTTCCTTTTCCTTTTCCCTGTGGTTGTTTGCTTATATATATATATATATATATATATATATATATATATATACATTTTAACTGCAAAAAACACAGTATAATTAATGTAAAGAACGACGCTTGTATAGAAGAACGTTCCACACAAAATGAGGAGGGAGAACGAACAAATGAAAAATGAGGTAACCACCCGAGAATCGAACCCAGGATCTTCCGATTGCATCTGACCGGCAATCGGAAGATCCTGGGTTCGATTCCCGGGTGGTTACCTCATTTTTCATTTGTTCGTTCTCCCTCCTCATCTTGTGCGAACGTTCTTCTATACAAGCGTCGTTCTTTACATATATATATATATCCCGTGGTTCGGATCTCACATAAAGCTGTAGGTCCCCTCCGTCATATGACTTTAGATGTTACGAAGGAGGTTAAACAACCCTAATTAAAATATATATCGGGTGGCCCAAAAAAAATGGCACCAATTTTGAGAAGTGATATCTCAATAACCATTGCAGCTAGGGACTTAAAAAAACAACCAAATGAAAGATAATTATTTTCTCTTTAAATACTTATTCTATGGCTTGATGGTTATAAGCCCATGTAATGTCCGAAATTGGCTTCCAAAAAAAATATACAAAAAAAAGTTGCGCATTTATATTTATTCCTTGATCCTAATTTTAAATGGAATTTTTCTATTCCAGACCCCTCAAGATGGGATTGAGAGAATCTGATAAGAACATTATACAAGCACTACGTGAAGAAAAAGGATATTCATTAAACAGAATCCTTTACGAATTTCCAAATAGAAATTGGAAAAAAAGAACTGTGGCACATTTTTTACAAAAACTTAAAGAAACCGGCAGCAGTCAACGGCGTCCGGGAAGTGGTCGACCAGAAACTATTAGAACGCCAGAAAACATTGAAAAAGTAAATGAAATGGTTTTAAGTCAAGAGGAACAACCGGGAACAAGTAAAAGTGAACGTGAAGTTGCGAAAGAAACCGGGATTTCACGTTCATCAGTACAGCGTATTCGCTGTACTGATGAACGTGAAATCCCGGTTTCCTTCGCAACTTCACGTTCACTTTTACTTGTTCCCGGTTGTTCCTCTTGACTTAAAACCATTTCATTTACTTTTTCAATGTTTTCTGGCGTTCTAATAGTTTCTGGTCGACCACTTCCCGGACGCCGTTGACTGCTGCCGGTTTCTTTAAGTTTTTGTAAAAAATGTGCCACAGTTCTTTTTTTCCAATTTCTATTTGGAAATTCGTAAAGGATTATGTTTAATGAATATCCTTTTTCTTCACGTAGTGCTTGTATAATGTTCTTATCAGATTCTCTCAATCCCATCTTGAGGGGTCTGGAATAGAAAAATTTCATTTAAAATTAGGATCAAGGAATAAATATAAATGCGCAACTTTTTTTGTATATTTTTTTTGGAAGCCAATTTTGGGCATTAGATGGGCTTATAACCATCAAGCCATAGAATAAGTATTTAAAGAGAAAAGAATTATCTTTCATTTGGTTATTTTCTTAAGTCCCTAGCTGCAATGGTTATTGAGATATCACTTCTCAAATTTGGTGCCTTTTTTTGGGCCACCCGGTATATGTATATATATATATATATATATACCTCGTTAACCTCGTGTAAGTTTGACCTCGTTTGACCCCTGTAACGTTTCTGAGGTTTTTTGGAAGCTGGTTAAAAAATCTTGGCCCCCTGACAACCAAGCTATTTTTCTTCAGTGTTGAAGAGGTCCTTTGTCGGGCCTTTAATTTGGGAACACTACACATTCTGTCTTTCCTATTTTCCAGCGTTGTTTGGATGGTAATTGGGTTTAGTTTGAGGTTTGGTACCAGTTTTTCGATTATTTTCCATTTGTAAATGATGGTGTACCTCTCTTTTCTTCTTTCCAGGGAGTACAGATTTAGTTTACGTAGTCTTTTCCAATAGTTTAGTTCTTTGCAGCCATCAGTCTTGACTGTGAAATGTGTCTGCGTTTCTTCTAGTTTATTAATTTCTTCCTTTAATGGGAACGTCAAAACTGAGCAGTATTCAAGTTTTGGTATGATCAGTGTTCTTAGTAGGGGAATCATTACTGTCCTGTCCCTCCTTTTGAACGTTCTTAGTACCTGTCCCACGACTGTTTTTGCTTTGTTTATTACTATCTCATTTTTTGTCTCGAATTTGGCATCATTGGTCATTATTACCCCCAAGTCGACCTCTTTGGTGCTTCTCTGAATTTCCTGTTTATCTGGAGCATGATATGTGGTCTGTTGTTATTTTATTTGTTGTGATTATGTTCAGAATCGCAGCTGAGCCTTGAACGGCCAAGCTCTGAGGGGCTACTTTAACTTATAGCCTAAGTTAAGCTAGACTAAAACAAACTTACGGACTTCGAGGTTCTATTAGGTTCTACCTCAGGGTTGCTGACACGATGTGGGCCTACTTTAGGTCTCAGTTGCATAAAATAAAGAAAAAAACAAAAGAAGCACTATTTATGGTCTTCTTTCTAAACCTTGCCACAACAGCAGAACCTGCACCATTGCATGATGCAACAATCTCATATCTAAACAACCAAACTGAAATGCAACAGAGCTCTCTATAAGACCATGCCCTATAAGCGCCGCATTCAACAAACGAGTAGCAAAAACGTGCCAGTGCCCAAAAAAAATTATGCCACAAGAGTGCCCAAACAATGATGCCACAAGAACCCAAAGATGCTAGCTCTAAATTAAGTGAATTTTCACTAACCTTACAATCATGTGATAGATATACATATATATATATATACACATTAACTTAATATATACAAGCAATGCTGTATCAATCAGCTTAGTCATCATATCGCCTTAAGACAACAATGGCTCTTCTCTTCTAGATTTTCTAACATCTGTTTAAGTTCATCATTTCCACTGTATCTCAAGAGCTGAAATTTCTCCGTGTTAAATGTCATATTGTTGTCTTCTAACGATTTGTAAATTTTGTTCGTGTCCCTCTGCAAGGCCTCCACTTCATTTGCAACGCTGATTTTTTTCTGCTGATCTTTGTATCGTCCGCAAAGGATGTTACTATACTGTTGCTGCTCACTTCACTGTCTATGTCTGTTAGCATGATAATGAATACGAGGTGGGCCAGTAATGTACATTGTGCTACTTAGCTTCGTACTTATGATTCTGATGATGATACACCTTGAATTCTGAAGACCTGTAGACGTTCTCTGAGGAAGTTGTAGATCCATTTTCACACTTTGCCTGTTATTCCCATATGTTTCATTTTATGTGCTATTATACCATGATCGCATTTGTCGAAAGCTTTAGCAAAATCCATATATATGACATTATAGTTTTCATTGCCTTCAAGTGCTTCTAAGATATTGTTATAGTGCTCAGTAAGTTGTGACAGGCATGATCTTCCTGATCGGAATCCGTGCTGATTTTCGTTGAATCTTTCCTGTCTCCAAGAGGTCTTAGATTTTCTCTCTGACTATTCTTTCAAATAGTTTGGTGAGGTGGGACGTCACTGACACTGCTCTATAGTTATCTGCTTGAGATCTATACCCTCCTTTATATATATATAGGGAAATGTTTGCTCTTTTCAAGATGCTCGGTATTTCCCCAGTGTCTAGGGATCTTCTCCATATCCAGTATAAGGGTGCAGCTATTGTATTTAATTTTTACAGTTTTTAATCAATAGTGCGTTCCATTTGTCCAGACCTGCAGCTGAATGTAATTTCATTTGTCCTATTGTTCTCGCTACACCTTCTGAGGTAAAATGAAAGTCTGTTATACATTCCTCTTGTAATTTCTCTTCGAAGAATGCATCTGTGTCAGGTATTGCCTTGTCACTTTTTGGGGTACTGAAGACCGATTCATACCGGGTTTTCAATGTTTCAGGTATTTGTTTTAGATCGTCGGTTAGTTCATTATTTCTTCTGCTTAAGGGCCCGATGGTAGCGCGCGTTTTTGTTTTCCTTTTTGCATAGCTATAGAAATATTTTGGATTTTCATTTATTGCTTCTACCGCCTTTTCTTCTTCCCTCTCTGTATGGTCCTTAATCAGGGTTTGTATTTCCCTATCGATACTCTCCATTTTTCTTGTATTAGTTTCCTGGCATTGTTGTCTCCGCAATTAGCTAACTTCGCTGCTACTCTCTTTCTTTTGCGGAATATTCTTCTCGTTTGCCTCTCTAACCAGTTCCTCTTTCCTTTTGGCTGTGCTTTCGGAGCATATTTTTCTAAAATTCTCAGCGTCTTTTCTTCCAAAGTTGTTAGCATTTCCTCACTTGTTTTATTCTCTAAAACTGTTCTCCACTCCATTTGGGCCATATGTGATATAATTTCTTCCCAATTTATGGTCTTGGAGTTTAAGTTAAAAACCTCAAATTTGCTTCTTCCGTATGTGTATTTTCGTTTAATGTTATCGCCATATTTGTTGATAACGCGATTTATTTGGGGTTATTTTTATATCAGCAATCAAGTTCGTGTTATTCGTGAATACCAGGTCTCGGCAGTTATTTTTTCTGGTATTTTCTGTTATCTCCTGTGTTAGCATAAACTCGTTTGTGAGAGCCATCAGCATTTTTGCTTGCTCCTGGTCCTGTCTTGTGCACCCCTAGCGCCGGCTCTTCCATTACGCAGATCACGCAGTGTGCGTGGTGTCCTGCGAGGCGGGAGAGACCCCAGTGAACGGTATAAAAAAATTAATTAATGAATGATTGACAGAAATAAAAGAAATGGGCCAAATTTTTATATTTTTAAACTCTTCCAGCGCCATTCATTTTATTTCCATATAAAATCTAGCAATTTTTTGTTGTTAAAATCATAAAAATTAAAATGCAAACAAACGCCTAATGTGTGCCATCAGATCTGCCATCTCAGATGATAACTGCACTGGAATTGTTGACTTACATACACGAGAAGCAGCTGATAGAATTATATCCAATCTTATGGATTGCTCTCAGAATTGCAGTCACTCTTCCAGTGACCGTGGCCACAGCTGAAAGAGCTTCTCCAAGTTGAAGCTAATTAAAACGTACCTCCGGTCAACAATGGCGCAAGAACGTCTGATTGGGCTTGCCATCATGAGCATCAATCGGGTGGTAGGCCGGAAGCTGTCCTATGATGATATTATTGATGAAATTCCAATAAGAAAAGCCAGGGGAGAAAGGTTTTAAATGTATGTGATATATATCTAAATAAACTTATTAGATTTTTGTATATTTAATTGTATATAAACCATTTTATTATGCGAAATATATATATATATATATATATATATGTGTGTGTGTGTGTATACACACACACACACACACACACACACACACACATTAGGGACCCCAAAGATATTTGTACGTAAGGCCTCCCAAAGGTTGGAGCCGGCACTGTGGCCCCCTTATCTTGCTGTATAAATATATTTCTACCCACCTTTTTTGTATTTTAGAAATGGGAAATTAAAATCGCCACAGAGTATTATATATATATATATATATATATACATATACAGTATATATATATATATATATATATATATATATATATATATATATATATATATATATATATATATATATATATAACCTTTGGTAACCTTTGGTTAGCTTCCTCCCGAATTGTTTATTCTGACGAAGGTCAAGCTTTTCACTCCACCTTAGACCTACAGTTTAACGTGGAATCCGAACCACGCCCCATCAGCAGCCCAGCGTTTTAACCACTAGGCCACCTAGGGTACCCATTTATCTACCAACCACTTTCTTTATCGTGTGGAAGGATGAACAGCTGGGTTTTGCTGCACGCCGGCTGCCGTCGGGTCTCGAACCTGGGGCGATGGATTCGTAGTCAGCGACGCTAACCACTACACCACCACTACAGTGGCGGCTCGTCTATAGCAGCTGCAGAGCTGCAGTCCTTCCTAAAATGAGCTGCCAAACGTACAATGCGACTACGATAAATGTATTTTTGAAGTTAAAATAAAGTTGTTTCATCCCATGTCTAGAAATTACTTTGTGATACATTATTTATTAAACAAAAATATCATATTTTCAAAAAATAAAACTAAGAACCACTTCAAACATTGCAAGTCTTAACACTGCGAAACTCGAATCAGAGCTGCAATTTTGCAGCTCGCCAGTTACCGAGGATGTTTGTTGTTGTTGTTGTTTAGCCGATCAGCCCACCCTGATCGAACAAGCCGGCGGCACGCAGGTAACCGATCGCCCTCTCCGGAGTGGATCAGAGGTTCAGCGCACTAGTGATGTTGTGTTGTGTTCGTTGGTGTGCTAGAGCGGTACAGTCTGTCATAATGTGTTCAATTGTTTGTGGTGTGTCCTGGCACAGGTGGTAGGTGTCGTCTGTGGAGTTGTCTAGTCTATGTTTATATGTTCGTAAGTTAGGGTGATGTCCACATCGGAATCGTGCTAAGTTAACTCGATCCGATCTGCTCAGGCTGATCTCTGACCTGTTAATGGGTGGCGGCTTCGCAACTAGGACCGCATTCGGACCGAGTCGTGTCAGTGCTTTGTGGGTTAGGTGTGTGCGTATGTGTTTTCAGTACTATGTGATGTCTGAGGGCGTGATATGGAATGGAGTATTTGGTTATAATGTCTCTCTGGTGTTACCTTAATGGTGCGAGGTGTCGGTGCATGATTGTACATGTAGTGGCAACGGTGTTGTGGGTTAGTAGTCGCTGCTGCCATGAATTGTGTTCCCGTCATGTCTAAATGTTCCCTAACTTTCAGTATTTTTGTTTCTGTGTGCAGGTGTTCTATTGGTGTTGTTTGAGTGCATCCTGTAATGATACGAAGTGCGTTGTTTTGTATTGTCTGTAAGGTGTTTATGTGTGTGTTTGAGATAATGGGTGCCCAGCATGGCTAGCATAGTCCATAACTGAGGGAATATATTGTTTGTATATGAGTGATGTTGTTTCCTGCTGGTGTCCAAAGTTTGTGCCTGTTAGTACCCTAAGCGTGTTAAGTCCTGACGTACATTTGTTTTTAATGTCCTGAATGTGGTTTGCAAAAGATAATGATGTGTTGTATGTGACCCCAAGTATTTTGGTCCTATGAGTGTGTGGAATGTTGGTGTTATTTAGTGTAAGCTGTGGAGTTACTGATGTTCTTTTGTGTTGCTTGTAAGCAAGGTGATGGTTGATTTTGTGGGCGCTACTTTGAGTCTATTTTGTGTGAGCCACTCTTGTCTACTGTTTATGTATGTTTGTAGGTTAGTTGTAGCGGTGTCGATGTTGTTGTGGGTGGATGTTAGAGTGATGTCATCTGCATATGATGATAAGGTAAGCTTGTTATCTATGGGTGTTGGAATGTCATGCATGTATATTGTATAAGTTGAACAGTGTTGATGAGAGAACAGAGCCTTGAGGGACCCCGTTAGGAAAAAGCTTGTTTTTGGATGACTTGCCATTAAATGTGACATGTGAGTATCTTCCTGAAAGAGAGTTGCTCAGCCACCTTTTGGTGTTATTGTGCATATTTGTGTTGAGTATTTTGTTTATGAGAGGGAAGCGTGGGATAGCATCAAATGTTTTACTAATGTCTATTGCTGCTAACAGTGTACGTTGAGCTGGTCGTCTGGAGTTGATGCCATCCATGATGTGCTGCGTGAGGTTAGTGAGTAATGTCGTGGTTGAGTGGTGAGGTCTGAATCCATGTTGAGTAGGCGATGGTGGTATGTGTGGGTTGGTGATTTGTAAAATTAGTCTCTTTGTTACTTTGGAAGGTGTGCATAGTAAAGTAATGGGTCTATAGGAAGCTGGTTCTGTTGGATTTTTGTTTGGTTTGAGTAGTTTAATAATTTTACCTTGTTTCCATATGTTAGAAATAATACAGTGTTGGTATGAATATGTGCTGATATTTTGAGAGCTAGTATTCCCTGTGGGCCCAAGTGTTTAAGGGGTATGTTAGATATGTTGTCTGGTCTAGTAGCTTTCAAATTCTTAATGTTTTTGATGATCTTGGTGGTCTGGTCTGTATTGAAGGGTGTAATGGTCGTGTCGAGTCTGTAGGTTTTCTTGTGTCTTGCTGTTTGTCTGTATGCGTGTTTCTGGTTGTTGTCTCTGTTTAAGTGACTTATCTTTGCGTAGTGATTAACTAGAATGTTAGCTTGTGTGTATGTTGGGATATTATTTTGGCTGCGACAGATAGCCACGTGTGAGGTGTGAATGCCGCTGTTAGAGCGGGTAATACTGTTTATAGTCTTGTATAACCTGGATGTATCTGTGGAGTGGTTTAGTGTTGTTATGAATTCCCTAAATGTTTCTGTTTATTTTTCTTTGAGTTTGTTGTTTATTTCTGTGTTGAGCTGTTGTATCTGCTGTTTTATGGCTTCTGTGTGTGGTGTTTGTGTGTTATGTTTGAGGTTGTTACGTTGTCTTATGAGGTGGGCTATTTCTCTAGTGTAATTTGGGTTGTATTTCCTAATGTTGCCCTCGGGTATGTATTTATTTGCATTACTGATGATCTGATTAACTGTCTTGAGTGTTGTATTGATGTTCATGATGGGTGTGCTATTTAATGTGGTGAATTGTTCCTCAGTCTGTACTTTGAACTGTTCCCAATCAGCTTTCTTGTAATTTCTGTAAGTGTGCCTAAGGCTGTTGGGTCAGAGTGTAGAACGTGTTGTAATGATGATGGGCAGGTGGTCTGATGACAGTTGTTTTTCTGTTCTCCAGTGTTGCTAGTGAGGGGGAACAGAACGTTGTCTGAGGAGGAGTTTGAGTATCCTGTTTGATGTGGTATGTGTGTATGTTTGTTGAGAAGAGTTGTTGTGCATTATTTTCGTTATTAAAGTAACAATTTTGATGAAACGAGAACCCATGGAAAACAAAGCGAAATACTTGCAAAATGTAAATAAACTTCAACAGATTAACACTAAATAAAAAGCTTGTAGTTAAGGATAAAGGGAGACCAACACCTAACTTAAATGTTCAGCAAAGTAGCACAAGTCGCAGTAAGGAATATGTACGTCAGTTTAATAGTAAAATTCATGAAAAATGTGACTGGATTTGTGGATGTGATCAAACGAATTCGTTATTCTGCTTTCCATGCTTACTCTATGGTGAAGACGAATCATGGGCAAAGACTGGTGTTAGAGGCTTGAGACATCTGCCACAGCCAATCGAAAAACATGAACACTCAAGCAAGCATATGAATAATATGATTGACTTATCAGTGCTGGTTAGAGTTAATATTGGAACCCAAATTGACTCGACATATAAACTTTCAGTGGCAGTGCTCAATGAATTAGTGAGAAAAAATAGAGATGTTTAGTCTAAAATTATAAATTGCATAAAATTCTGTGGAAAGTTTGAGTTGCCACTCAGAGGACATGATGAAACTGAACGCTCGAAAAATCCAGGAGTATTTCTTTGTTTACTTGATTTTGCTAGCGAACTAGACTCCAGTCTTCATGCTCATTTCAGTACAGCAACAGTTTTCAACGGAACGTCTAAAACAGTACAGAATGAACTTTTGGAATCTATTCTAATTCTATTCAGGAAAGAATAAAAAAGAAGTAAGTGATGCAGAATATTTAGCAGTAATGTGTGATGAAACAACAGATGTTTATGATAAAACACAGATGGTAATAGTTCTGAGGTATGAAGTACAAGGGAGGCCTGTTAAAAGATTATGGGAATTTTTCAATCCACTTAGTCTAAGAGCAGAAACTATAGCCGGGCTTCTGCAAAATGAGCTCAATAATTTAATTCCAAATTGACCAGAAAAACTTACTGCACAAACTTATCATGGTGCAGCTGCTCTGAGTGGAGCCAAAACAGGAGTTCAGGCAAGAATTACAGAAATTTTCCAAAATGCTCACTTTGTTCATTGTTATGCACACTAGCTTAATTTGATTGTACAAAAAGCAACATCACAGAATACTAGTTAGAGTATTTTCCAACAGTTTGTCAGGAATACCAGCTTTTTTTTCAAAATCTCAGAATGGCAGTATTGGATAACGTGGCTTCTCGAATTCCGAAGTCATCTGTCACTTGATGGAATTTTAAAAGCAGAGCAGTCAATGCTGTAAATGAAATGAAAGATGCTTTGCTTGAATGTTGCACCATAATACTGGATGTGTAGATGCAGGCAATAAAAGAACATTGAATGATCCCGAATTTGGATTTTGGCTCAAATTTTTCTCTAAAATAATGCCTCATATTGATATTCTTTTCCCCAGTTTCAGTCTAGAAACAGAGACGCTACTATGGCTAAGGCCTCTTCAGAAGCTTTTAATTCTGTCATTCAAAAAATACAAGAGGAGTGCTATGAAATCACGGAAATAGGCCCACAATATAAAAAAAGAAAATGTATCGGAGGTGATACAACAGCTGGAAAAGAAGTTTGCGATGTAATTTTATCTCTTTGTAAGGAACGATTCAGTTTTATTAATAATTTGGAAGCAAGCAAGCTACTTTTTACAAAAAGTTTTCAATCATATGCGAAAAGTTTCCCGAGTTTTGAGCTCAATAAAGCTGTTGAAGCTTATCCAATGCTTGAAAAAGATAAACTTAAGACTGAACTTAGTGTACTCTGTACTACAGAGGATTTATGCAATACAGAGAATCTGATAGATTTGTTCAAAGTGATACGTGATAACCATTTACAATCGACATTTTCTGAAATCGTAAAGCTTATTAGGAGTCTCATAACGACACCGATAACAACAGCAGAAGCAGAAAGATGCTTTTCAACCTTGAAAAGAATTAAAACTATCTTGCGTAGTACAGTGTGTCCGTAAAGTCATGGTGGGATTTTAAATAGCTATATTATTGCAACGAAACATGATAATGAGATGAAAAAAAGGCAAATTGAAGAACAACTCTAAAAGAATAACTTTATTTAACGTAGTTCGATATGGGCTCCTCTGGTAGCCCTGCAGACATCTAGGCGGTGATTCAATTCCAGCCACACACGCCCAAGAACATCAGGAGTGACGGATGCGATAGCTTCCGTGATTCGCTCGTGCAAGTGATGAATATCCCTAATGGGTACACTGTACACGCTTTGCTTGACGTAACCCCACAAATAAAAGTCCAAAGGTGTCAGGTCCGGAGGGCGTGGAGGCCATGGCTTCCATCCTCCTCTTCCTATCCATCTCTGTGGAAATTTTTCATTAAGGAATTCTCGAACAACGTTGGCATAGTGCGGAGGAGCACCATCTTGCTGAAAGATGACATTATTGTCAATAAATTGGGGTACTGCAAAATGTTCCAACATACCGAGGTAGTTGTGTGACGTCACAGTGGGTTCCGCGAAGAAAAATGGGCCAATCACTCGATCTCGTGCTAGAGCACACCACACATTAACTTTCGGGCTATTACGCTCATGTTCAACATAGGCATGTGGACAGCCTAGACTAACTACGAGATAAAGGTTAAGCTTAGCCTAGACTAACTACAAGATACAACTTTGAGAGTTGTTCTTAAATTTGGCATTGTTTCATCTCATTATCATGTTTCGTTGCAATAATATAGCTATTTAAAGTCCCACCATGACTTTACGGACACACTGTACTATGACGAACGAAAGATTGACAGCCTTGGCAATGATCTCATTTGAAATACAGGAGCGGCTCGCAGGTAGGCACTGTGGAACTGCAGCACCCCCATGATCTTATGATCTTTATATTTAAATATTTAAAATAGCCTCTCTGATTGTTTTTTTCAATGAACTTTGAGTTTTTAAATCAGGTTATATCCTTTTTTCCTTAAACTATTTCAATGCCGAACGAATGAATCACGAGAGTAGCTTCAACCTTCCTGTGGAACTGCGTACTTAACAGTTCCAGATTTTGTTCGAAACGCTCAAACCTCGGTGGCGGACGTATGAAGAGCGAGTCAGAATCGCGGGTTTAAGAGGATCCAAAGCACTGTGGACAGAGCAGTGCCGATTTGTTTGTTTGACGTGGTAGTTGTGTTGCTGTATCGTTTGCTAATTCGAAATTTAATTTCCGAATTGCATTTATCAATGATTCATTATCATTTATTTTTTGTCGTGAGATTGAAGTTAATTATATAATAATTGGATTATTTACAATATATAGCTTTCATTTCTTAGAATATTTTTTTCGCAAGTGACTTTTTGTTTTTTGAAATTTTAACTAGGCGCCTATTCTATTATCATGGCTGCGCTAGCCCCAGAAGTGAGTCGGGTGACAGTGAGTAAAATTCAGTCTCGTAATTTTTCAGTTATCTCTTCAAGAAAAAATAGCTATTAAAACTGAAGGACGCCCTACAACAGAAATTCAAATATCTCAGCCCGGAATAAGTAACAATAAGAAATATATTCGTAGTTTTAATTCAGAATGGTACCAAAGAAAAAGTTGGCTTTGTGGTTGTAAAGTTAAAAATGCATTATTTTGTTTCCCGTGTCTACTACTCGGTGGTGACTTGACGTGGACAAAAAGTGGTTTTACAAATATAAACAAAATGAAAGAAAAAACTGAAAAGCATGAGCTCATAAAAATTCTTTTGACCATCCCCATGACTACATCCGAGGCCGAACGCTTCCATTCAACATTAAAAATAATAAAGACGTTCTTAAGGAGCACTATGAATCAGGAAAGACTAAATGCTCTTGCAATGATTTCAAAAGAGAAAAATTTGATCAACAGTACACAGAATTTCAATGAAAAAGTAATAGACCTTTTCGCTCAGAATAAAAACAGAAGAATGGAATTTGTTTATAAATAAAATTTTTGGCAAATTCGAAATTACCCGTTAAGCGTAAGTACCCTATAATTGATTTTATGATACTATTTTACTTATTTTTATGACTGAGTAGTGAGTAGTTATCTATTTATCTATTCGACTTTCTCTCTCTCTCATATATATATATATATATATATATATAATCGACACAATTGTTCGCAATTTCTGAGGCAGCACTCCCATAACTGAAAGTCACGAGCCGCCTCTGTTTGAAAACCAGATGATCACAGAAATTAAAGATTTCCATATCAGTTATAAATGACTTCGCTACTTCAAAGAGCCGCCGTATGGAATTCATATTTAAGTAGTGAGCTGACACCGGCAATATGTTGCATATTTTTGAAGATGGTAAGTGATAATGTTAATTATTTAAATAAATTACTGTTATTATTACTATTACTATTATTATTAATTTATCACTGTCAATTTTACACATCCCTCTAGTTACACGTCCCTCTAGTTTGAATTATCACGAACCGCCACTGTGTGTATATATGGGTGGTCCGAAAAAAATGACGCATTTTTTAAAAATTAATATCTCAGTAACCCCCTTCTTTATCATGACAATTTTTATATGCAAGATACTTTCAAACTTCTTTTTTTGAATGCAAGAAACGGAATTCTGATATCTTTTATAGTTTTCTCGCAATTAACAAAAGTAACAACATGGGTCAAAAAACGAATATCATGAGAAAGGAAAAATTTAATCAGAAATTTAACTAATTAATTTACAGTAAATGATCGATTGGACCACCACTCTGTTGACACACTAATCTAAGTC
Source organism: Bathynomus jamesi (assembly GCA_023014485.1). Lineage (NCBI taxonomy): Eukaryota > Metazoa > Arthropoda > Malacostraca > Isopoda > Cirolanidae > Bathynomus > Bathynomus jamesi. The sequence continues at coordinate 1,834,662 of JAJOZX010000151.1, forward strand.
TTTTCTTCCACACAAAAATAATACTTCTTACTTCATTAATGCCAATTTCTTGCCAAGATTCAAGTATTTTACTTTTTAATTCTGATTCGGTGAATTTTTCTCGTCGACCTCGGTAAACCTTCTCTTTTAGTAACTCCCAAATTGAGTAGTCCATAGGATTACAATCTGGGCTTTGTGGTGGCCACTCATTTTTCGTTATTAATTTTGGTGTATTGCTAATCAGAAACGACTGTGTGGCGTAGCTTGTATGCGACGGTGCTCCATCTTGTTGAAATATGAAATCATTTTCTTGATACAGGCGACGACAATCCGGCAACAATTTTGTTCTTAAAAGTTCAATGTAATTTGTAGAATTCACCTTTGTCTTTTCAGTTTCAATAAAATGAACATCTGTCTAGAGTGAAATCTTTTTCATCCGTGAAGACTATCTTTTTAATATCAACGACAGAGAAATTATCAAGTAACTTTCTGCACCTTGTTTTTCTTTTATCCTTAACAGTATCACTTTTTCTAGAAGATACTATTCTTTTGAAGGCTTTTAGTTTTTGTGCTTTAATTATTCGGTGTACAGAAGTCTTTCCAATATTCAAATGTTTAGCAATTGTTCTTTGTGACAAATGACTTCCTGGTTTATCTTCTTGAGAGCAGATTTTATCGTTGATGTAATCCACATTTTCTGGAACCGAAGCTGTTTTAGGTCTACCGCTTCCTGGTTTTCTGGTAGTACTTCCCGATTCGCGAATCTTCTTTAAGAGTCTTTCCACTGCACGCCTTTTCCACTTTTTGCCGGGAAACTCTTGCAATAACCTCCAGTCTTCCATCCTTTTTCACAGTAACAATTTTTAATGAGAATACGATCTTCCTCTGACAACATCATTAAGGGTACTGACGAATTGTTAAAAATAAAAATATCCACAATTTGACTTGTTCATTCCTGTAGAGTTTTGTAATAACTTGCAAAAATATCGCATGATATCGTATAAAAATGATATCGTATAAAAAACGGATATTATATTGCGATTTTTGTTTTTTTGACCCATGTTGTTACTTTTGTTAATTGCGAGAAAACTATAAAAGATATCAGAATTCCGTTTCTTGCATTCAAAAAAAGAAGTTTGAAAGTATCTTGCATATAAAAATTGTCATGATAAGGGAGGGGGTTACTGAGATATTAATTTTTAAAAAATGCGTCATTTTTTTCGGACCACCCGATATACTGTACTGTATATATTGGCGCTCGTAAGTATTCGGACGGAGAAATATTTCAGTTATATTCGTTCTTATCTTTTGTACCATGCATAGAATAATTATGAGAAGTTTACCGTTCGTTTGGAAAATTAAACGAACCAAAAAAAATTAAACAAAACAATTAGTTTAACTCCAACATATGATATAAAACATTAAAGAATGAGAAAAATGAAAAAAAAAGTTAAAACGCAAAAGTTTTCGTACATTTACTTACAAAATTATTTAATACGTTGTGTATTAAGAAAAAGAGAAAAATAAATAAAAATAAAACGAGAGAGAGAAAGAGTTACAAGGAATTACAAGGACAAGAGGAAGCCTCAAAGACCTTCCGGTCCACTCTGGGAGGTTCCTGTTATTAAACAAATTTATTTTTCTTTCAACTATCCTAGCAGTAGTAGAAAACTGGATAGAAAAGCATAAGGCTCTCTCCCCACCTTCCGCTCCCTCCCTGCCAGAGGCAGATACGGAAAAAGGTTGAAGAAAAAACCTTGACCCTGGAAAAGTAGCCAAGGAAATGTTATAGGAAAGTGGAAAATATATAAAAAGCTCTATAATTAGCATGCCCACAGAGCCACCGTGCAAGCGAACTCCTGCAGAGTTAAGTTATGTTTTAGTCTTAAACTGTGAGAGTATTCAGTATTTTGTCAAGCCTATTTTTAAACACATTTACACTTTGGCTGGAAACAACCTCTGAGGGAAGTTTGTTCCAGATATTAACTATTTTATAGGAAAAGAAATTCCCGCAGACAGAGGTCCTGAATGTCTTTAATTCCAGTTTAAGCACATTATTTCTTGTCGGATTGGCATTAAGCGAGAATAAGTTTCTGTAATCTACCCTGTCTATTCCATTGAGCATCTTGAAGACTTGAGTAAGCTGACCGCGCAACCTCGTCGTCTCTAAGGTAAACAGATTTGGGCACTCCAATCTCCGTTGGTAGTTTTGCATTCTCATTTGAAGGGATCAATTTTGTAGCCCTTGCCTATACTCTTTCTAACCTTTCTATGTCCTTCCTGAGGGATGGAGACCAAAACTGCGCACAGTATTCCAGCTGAGGTCTGACTATTGAATTATAAAGAGACATTACAGTCTCCTTGTTCCGAAACTGGAACCGTCTTTTAATGTAACCTAATATTTTTAAGGCTCTCTTGTCGACTTCTGCACAATGCTTCGACGATTTCAGATCATTGCTGATATAGACCCCTATGTCTTTCTCTAGATCGGTCTCAGTCAAGTTCCTTCCCAAGAGAGAGTAATCGGTCTTCGGGTTTTTATAACCTATGTGCATTACCTTACATTTGTCCAAGTTGAATTGCATCTGCCAAGTAGCAGACCACTCGCCCAACCTGTCAAGATCATTCTGAAGCGTTCTTACGCCCTCCTCAGTACATACATTACTTCCTAATTTCCTATCGTCTGCAAATTTGGAGATTGTACTTAGAAGCTCGACGTCTATATCATTAATATAGATGATAAAAAGTAAAGGACCCAGAACGGAACCCTGTGGGACACCACTGGTGACGGGCGCCCACTCCGAAGCCACTCCATTTATTACCACTCTCTGCTTTCTATCTTTTAACCAATCCTCAATCCAGTTGGAAACGAGCCCGGTGATTCCTAGTCCTCTGAGTTTAGCCATCAATCTCGCGTGAGGGACTTTGTCAAAGACTTTTTGAAAATCGAGGTACACTATATCTATTGCCCTACTTGCAGTGGCGGATTATCACTGAGGCTATTGAGGCTGAAGCCTCAGGCTCCCATGCTTGAGGGGCACCCTAATCAACTGAGTTTCGATGATATAATTCCAGATTTCGCAAACTTCTTTGATTAAATATGATAGAGTACAAAAACTGACAAATTTCCTATTTTATTTTGTTTTATAGGCCCTAAAGTTTGTTGAATACAGTTTAGTTTTGGCAAACGCCAAAATACACTGTGTTAAGGTTCTTTTAAGTTTGTTTCTCAATTAGCCTGAGCACTGTACATATAATTTGTTTAAATGTACTATGTACTGTATATGTACATGTATTTTTAATAAGAAGCTATAGAAAAGGGCTCCCATATTTTTCATTGCCCCGGGGCCCAGAGGTGTCTTAATCCACCTCTGCCTACTTGCATCATATAGTGTATGCATATTATGGAAAAACTCTAACAGCTTTGTCAGACAGGATCTATGTCACCTAAATCCATGTTGAGAATAAAAAATTAGATTGTTAGATTCAAGGCGATACACAATACGTTTTGTAATGATGGATTCCAACAATTTGCTGACAACTGATGTTAAACTGATCGGGCGGTAATTACAAGGATTTTCCCTTTCACCCTTTTTAAAGATTGGTGTTACATTTGCTAACTTCCAGTCGGTTGGAACTTTCCCTAACTCGATTGATTGTTTGAATATGGTTACTAAGTCGTCAACAACATTGTGGCTAACTTCTTTTAATACCCTTGGAAGAAATAAGTCGGGGCCAGGTGATTTGTATTTATTCATCTTAGCACTTAATTGCTGCACCTCATCTCTCGTAAAACTTATGGTCTCTACGGGATGGTCACCGTCATATGTAATCCGAGGACTTGGCACTTCAAGTGTGTCTTCCTCCGGGAAGACTGTAACGAAGAACTCGTTTAACGTATTAGCTACATCTTTATCACCGAATTTCAGTACGTTATTTCTATCTTTTAGGGGGCCTACATTTGGCTGATCTAATTAAGGACTTAACCTTCCTACGTAGGTTTATATAGTTTTCTGAATTAGTCTGGTTGAAATGTGACTTAAGTAGTTTGTAGGCTCTATTTCTTCCCATAATAGCACTGCTAATTTCGTTGTTAAACCATTTCGGCGACTTTGTTGACAAGGAAATTATTTTAGTTGGTATAAGTGTTCTGTAATATTCTAAATTGATCCCTATATGAACTCCAGGTGACATTGACATCCTCACTTATTAGAACTTCAAGTGCGTCGAAACTACTTCGGAAGCTTTCAAAATTTGCTCTCGAGAAATCTAGTCTTTCACGAGTCTTTTCGCGTGTATTAACTGGAACCCTGAGGTCAAACCTAATCAAATTATGATCGCTGTTACTCAAATTTTCACCAATAGTCAGATTAGAGACTAATAGTATGATGGCATTTGGTTAGAGGAATTTGGGGTGCTTTGAAACTTACCCCTGGAGGGGCCCCTTGAAAGCCTTCGCTTCCGTTATGATGAGGCCCCCTTCTTTAAGTTCCTCACCCCATTTATGGATTCTAACCGTCTTAATGAAGACCATTTGCCCATTTGCCCCTTGACGGGCCTCCTCCTTGTGAAAAAAAAAATCACCGTCCTTCAAAAAAAAAAAAAAATCCACTTTTCGTTCCGGTTCGTGGCCCCACTAGTTTCTATACCATATTATCTTTTCAAATATATTACCGCTTTCGTATGTTAGCAATTGCGAACATCACATAAAACAAATTCGGGTTAAACACGTTTAAAATCAATAACAATTTCTTTGTTTAATATTTGTATTATATGAAGCTAAATAAAAATATTAAATAAAATTAAAATAAAACATTTTATTTTCAATTATAGGGGTAACTTTTGCTTTTCCTAATTAAATTTCATTTATTCTAGACTAATATGAAATGAAGCGACATGAAATGAAATGAAAAGGTTTTTTTAACAAACTATAGTCCATATGACAAATATTATTAAGCTACATTATGCAGTTAGACTAACAATCTTAAACCTTATTATTTGTTTATCTTTATATATATATATATATATATATATATATATATATATCGGCTATTGATTGGTGGCGCGGAAAACGCAGTTTAATAATAAACAGGAACACCAGAGAAAATACAAACATCCTTCAAAGTTTAATAGTGCCAACGTTTCGGAATGCACTAATTCCATCTTCAGGGCTAAAACAATAAAATTCCAAATCACATACAAAATACAAATTGCTTAATAACAATTTAAAATAAACTTAAAAAATTATAAAAAGTAGCTAAGAAAATGTAAAACATTAAAACTAAAAGGTAAATAAATGTGAAGTTAAAAAGTTAAAATTATAAAAAAGTAAAAGCATTAAAACTGAAATGTAAATAAAATAAACTAGTACCTTAACCAAAACATAGCAGATATATCGATGATTCGTCAGAATTTAGGTCTGGTTTTAGTTTATAAATAAACAAAGACTCCATAATTTTAAGCTTAAGGTCAGAGCTTCCGGCAGCAAGTACGGTGAAATTAGACTGTGAAATTGGGTGGTTATTGTTGTGCGAGTGATTACGTATGAGAGAATTAGGTGGTTTGCCAAGGGGTAAATTTGTACGGACCGATTTACCGAGATGTTCGTAAATACGAGATTTTAAATGTATTTTAGTTTTACCTATATATGACCCCATACAGTGGTCACACTTGTATTGATAAGCTATAGATGACTTAAGAAGTGTAGGAATAACATCCTTGTATTTAAATAAATGGTAAATCGATTTAGACGGGGTGAATATAATTTTTATTCACAGTTGTGGGTAGAATTCCTTGAGCAATTTTAAAAGTTTGTTTCTAATGTTAAAACTTGAGGTTCCCATATAGGGCAAAGTGAAATACAGGATATCTTTGGGGACTGTAATTAAGTCTCTAGTTGTAGGGCTTATTAGTCTATTTAAGGTTCTGCCTATTGTAGTCTCCACCAGTCTAGAAGGGAAATTATTCTTGGCAAGGAGTTTTCGGATGAAATCTAGTTCATCGTGTAGTTTGAAGTAATCTGAACAGATATTGAAAGCTCTATTGGTCAGAGTCGAGATTAAATTTCGTTTGAAACCTAAAGGGATAAAGGAAGAAAAGTTCGTAGTAAGATTGGTGAATGTCGGCTTTCGGTAAACGGAAGTTTCAAAAGAGGAATTAGTTTTTATTATCTTAATGTCCAAAAAGGACAGAGAGCTATTAGATTCAACTTCTGAAGTAAATTGAATGTTAGGGTGCTTAGAATTAAGGTAATTACGAAACAAAGGGATATGGTCTGGTGATTTAAACAGGAGAAAAGTGTCATCAATATATCTTCTATAAAAAACCGGTTTAAAGTTGGAAGGACACTCATTCAACCATTTGACTTCATGATGACACAGAAACGCGTTAGCTAAGGTGGGACCAAGAGGCAGACCCATTTGAACACCTTCAGTCTGTTTAAAATATTCACCGTTGAATATAAATATAAGGTCTTCCACGGAAAATTTTAGTAGTTCTTTCATTTGGCCTCTATTAAAACCCTGCACAGTATCAGTATTATTAAAAAGATTGTCAATACATATATCAATAGTTTCTGCAACAGGCACATTGGTAAATAAAGATTTTACATCGAAGCTAGCCATTGTGTAAGAATTATTATTTAATGAGGTAATTTCTTTAACGAAAGAAAAAGAATCCCGTGCTGTATACAAATTATAAGTTATAGGTGATAGTATGGGAACCAAGAATTTTGAAAGGTTATAACTAAAAGTTCCTAGAGCCGATAAAATTGGCCTAAGCGGACAATTAGGTTTGTGTATTTTAGGGAGTCCATACATAATGCCTGGGCTGGATCCAGAAACAAATAATTTAGCAAAAACCGTGTCTGAGATTATATTATTAGATTTAAGTTTTCTAAGATACCTATTAATTTTATCTTCCTGTTTGTCACCAGTTACTTTAGTAAATCTAGTTGCATCATTTAAAATATCTAACATTTTATCGACATAAACATTCCTGTCCAAAAGAACAACGCCATTGCCTTTGTCTGGTCTTGTAACCACCAATGACTTGTCCAAAGATAGATTTCTTAGACTTTGAAACTCTTCCACCTCCATATTAGATCTATTGCCATAAGGGTTAAAAGCATAAAATGAAGTAAAAGCTAAATTACGTAAATTATTAGATAAAAAGTTAAAACCTTTACTATGTGGGTCAAAGAATGAATGTTTAAAAAGGTCCTTAAAAAATAACTCAAAGTTGAGGAAATAATTGTAAAAATTAAGTTTCTTTGGAGTAAGAGAGAATTTCAGGCCTTTACAAAGGGCAGATTTTTGAATATCACTGAGAACTTTGGAAGAATAATTAAAGATGAGATCATTAGCTGCTAGATTATTACTCGTATTATATCCTAATCTATCATACATTCACATCAAAATCACACATTTTCTCCGATTTGAATCTATGGATTGATTTTAATTACCGATATAAAAATAATATGTATGTAATCTCGTCTAATAACTGGGTGAAATATCGATTAACAACAGAATACTAATAAAATATTAGGGACTAGTGTGCATTACTCTATTACTTCGTCATTTCGCGTGCGTATTCTAGAATTAAATATACATCATGTATCGTTGGTCGACGCTTATGTCCAGCATTGAAATCTTTGTATAGTATTGTCAACATACCTATAAGAATGACTTTATTTTTATTTATGTCTTTAATAATGATAATTGAAAACTAATACATACCCTGAGCGTTAATTCTTATTCATGATTTATGTATTATTAACTGGATTTATATTTATTGTTCTTAATTAAGAATTAAGTAAAATCTAAAGCTTAAGAACGAAATTAAATAAGTAGATATTACAGTTTCACAATGGCTACCCCTCTCTCTTCTATCCTGTCTACAGCCTACTCATCACATACTCCTCAAAGCTCCGCCGTTTTATATATATATATATATATATATATATATATATATATATATGGGAAATAAGAGAACGAGACATGTTGAACAATGTGGGCATACGTTTAGATTAGTTTTGATTTTCGTCACTAGTGCTGAAAAGATAAAAATAAGAAATGTGAAATAAATAATATCGCCAACAAAGAATATTCTGTGTTAATTATATTACTATACCATATATGTAGTTTTCCATGTCACAGTAGTATATTGTTCCTTCATCCATTATTTCTAGGAAATGTTGGGGACCATAACCGTTCAGAATATGGACGTCGTTCAAAATTTACTTGACACGTTTGTACAGCCTCACTCAGTTCCGGCTCTGTCATCGACTATCCAACATCGGCGAAATGTAAGTATGCTATATTTTAGTAATATATATATATATATACACATACATATATATATATATATATATATATATACACACATTTTTATCATTCCTTCATAACATGTCCCCCTGTTTACAAAAGTGGGTAATCTTTCTGTTCTTTCAGCCAGTTCTCCATCAGTTTTATTTATATTTGTCATTCAGATAGTTTCATTTATCGTCTTTTCTCCTGATAAAGCTCAAAACCGATGCTCGAACCTGGTCACTATCAATCACAATCCTGTGGGCCACTTTGTTACTACTACAATATTTCTCAGAAAAATTGTACTGTCGCCCTTCTTACCTTTAATTTATGAAAGACCTTTTAAATTGAACAATCTGCTATACATCTCTATACCGGAGAATCTACCTTCCACATTCCTATTCCTCTGATCGTTTTAAGGCCGAGCGCACTTGGTTCAGGTGTATAGTGCTTGACACAAGCATTTTCGAAGATGGGGAGTGCTGGAACATCCGTTTCTACTGCCACTGTCCACATTAACTGATCTTTTTCCGTGGCTCATCTACTCTGTGACCAGTCCAGCATGATCCCAAACACACACACATACACACACGTCTCACCCTACTACTCACTACATATACTGTAGTGTTACACACTACATAATCTTTTCAAATTTAAAAAAGGCTGTAAATTTAAGAGCATCGGAGTCCTCTGAGGAGGGGGCTCTTAATGACCCACTTCGGGACTCCGGTTACCGATACAAGGAAAGCAGACGCTGGCTAGCGGGGCTGAATCTGCTACCACTCATTCAGAATGTTCTTGTTCTCAGCCTGATTCATAAACTTATGCAACATTCGTTGTCTTTTCTCAAATTTTCAATCTGCCGAACACCGCCTCTCCTCCAAACCTCTCCCTAACTGAAGCTCAGGTTCCTGCGATGACAGTCAGCAACATCCTTTCTGTACCCTCTTACATTCACTATACTCAGATTCACTGCAAAGATGGATGCTGCGTATATGTACGCAATGACCTAACTTGTTCTCGTATCCCCGAACCCCCGAATTCTATACCCTCAGGTTACGGCTTACAATCCAATCTCAAACTAAATACACCTGCGCTGTATCCCTTTCTACTAATTCTACTGCCTATCTAAAATTCTTTAACTACCTCACTTCCAAAGTGGAATACATTCTATTCCGCGCTCCATTGCTGAAATCTTCATTTTAGGAGATTTCAATGTTCACCAAAACCTTTGGCTTTCCTGAATGACCTAGAGCTAATTGTTCTAATTTATCACACTCTTTCAGCCATCTAGCTAAGAACCTTTTCAACAACTTTACCTCCTCTCTTCCAACCCGACGGCTCAGCTGCCGGATCTTCTCCTGACAACGCTAAACGCTAAACTCTTCACTCAAACTTTCGCTTCCACCTCAGCCATGGAGGAAGCCGATGCTGTTCCTCCATCTCCTCCACCCTCTGACTTTATCATGTCTGAAATTAGAATCGTTTTCGAAAATGTTCTTTCTGGCCTATCTGGGGACCATCTCTAGGATGGTGTACGGCCCTGATGTCGTTTTTGATCTTCAATGCTAACATCCTGACTAGGCAAACTTACGTTTTTGCCTCTCATCTGGTACTTTACCTTTCTGATAAAAGTTTGCTTTTATTCAACCTGTCCCAAGGAAGAATAGCCGCTCTAATCCCTTCAGTCAAACTGCTTTGATTTCTTGCCTATCTAAATTTTTTAAACTATCCTTAATAGAAAGAATCTTAAGTATCCCTCTTCTCACAATCTTCTTTCAGATCGTCAGTACGGGGACCCAACGGTACATCTACCGACCATCTTCTTGCATATCACCCTGAATCATGGTCTTCCTCCTTTCAGGATTTCGGTGAAACTCAGGCTATTGCGCTAGATATATCGAAAACTTTTGATAGAGTGTGTTACAAATTTTAAATATCCAAAATGCTACCCTTCGGATTTTATCCTTCTACCTGTGTCTTCACCTCTAATTCTCCCTCTAGCCATCCTATAGTTGCGATTGTAGATGGCCTCTGTTCTCCTAAAGCTATCAACAGATGTATTCCTCAGGGACTCTGTTCTGTCAACCAAACTTTTCCTTTTATTTATTAATAATCTTTAATTCGTCCTTCCTCTCCCATTCACTCCTATGACAATGATGCTTCCTTCTCAACAGTCGCACTATGACTCGTGTAGGACGACTATGGAACACCTGACTTCTGAGCTTTCTGTTATCTCTGATTGGGCCAGAGAATACCTTGCGAGTTTCGTTAGATCAAAACTCGGTTCCTCAGCCTATCTACTCATCATATTCTTCAACACGACTATAGCCTTTTCTTCAACAATAAACACCTCAGTCTTTTCCCTTCTCTTAACACCCCCGGCATTTCCTTTCTCGTGATCTTTCCTGTAAAAATCGCATATTCTCTCTCTCCAAAACATCTTCTAAGAGGCTAGGTGCAGTGTACTGCCTACACAGTTTCTTAGCCCTCGCTGAGTTGGTGCCTCTGTGCAGGGTCTTATCCGCCTCTGTATGGAATACGCTTGGAGGGCGTTTTCGTAGGCAATCGCCCAAGGCTCCTCCTTCCTGCATAAAAACAAAACAAAAAAACAAAAAAGAGTATTTTTAAGCACTTACCCGCATGAATGTAATTCTTTCCACACATTATGGATTCATCACCTTTACACGTAAATACTTCAGCAGCACGGTGCTGGGGATAATACCTTTGCTTTATTCCATAGGCTTTCCTATATTCCTCAAACTCTTGAAGAAGTTTTGATGTTTCTTGATAAAAAATTTCTTAACTAGTCAAAATGTTGTGAAGGCATAATACACTTGGAAAACTATATATATATATATATATATATATACACACACACACATAATATATATATATATATCTATATACAGGGTGTCCCTTAAGTCCGGCATCATAGGAAAAATACTAAAAAAGGCAAAACAAAAGCTTTTATTTACAGAACGTGCTCAATATGTCCACCATTGTTTTCAATACACAAATTCGGACGTGATACCCAGTCAGCAAGCACACGGTGAATGATGTCCGGAGTAATGGTGTTACATGCCCCAATAATGCGCTGCCGCAAATGTTCAACACTCCTAATTTTCTCTGCGTATACCAGCGCTTTCAAGTGGCGCCAGAGATAAAAATCTAGTGGCGTGAGATCCGGCCTTCTAGCTGGCCATTCCACAGGCCCTCGACGTCCTATCCAATGACCAGGGAATTGTTGGTACAGGTATTCCCTTACTTGGGTGCTGTGATGTGCAGGAGCGCCGTCTTCCTGGAACCATGTTGGGAAATTTCCTTCTTCGTTCAAGACACTGGGAAATGCTTCTTCCTTGAGCATACTTAGGTAGGTGCCTCTAGTGACACGTTCATCGAAAAAGAAGGGGCCTATGATGCGATCCTTCCAAATGCCACACCATACCATCACCCGAGATGCACCTTGTTCCTTTGAAGAGGTATACCAGTGAGGGTTGTTTTGAGACCAGTAGCGGGTGTTCTGTCGATTTACCTCACCATTTCCATAAAAAACAGCCTCGTCACTGAAGAGAATGGTGAATGGGAAATTGGCATCCCGAACATATTGTTCCGTAGCCCATTCACAAAATTCCATCCGCCGGTCGGGATCATCTTCGCTTAATTTCTGTAGGATCTGAAGTTTATATGGATGCCATTTGTGTGCCTGAAGAATGCGATGGATGCTACTTTTCGACACTCCTGTCTCGGCGGACAATCGCCGAAAAGACTTATTGGGACTTCTGTTAAAACGAGCCAGCAAAGATCTCGAAATGCATCACCACCAACATGCTGAAGTGGCGTTAAGTGGGATTGAAAGAATAACCAGGAACCCTTTGACTCTGCTAATGAAGTAACCCCTCAAACAACCAGCCAAGACCCATACACCTTCCGCAGGTGTTAAAAGATCTAAGTCTGTTGAAGATTAATCTCCGATCACGTGCGGTATGGAAGCTAAACGAACAAGGTTCAGCGGCTCGTTCAGCTCTGAGGACAAAGATTCAACATCAACAAGCTCATTATCGGTAGAACCAGATGAACAATGTCCTGAAAACCTCCAGCCTTACACCTCATCTGCAACAGTCCAAGCCCCTTCAAATGCAATCGCTATCCCACAGAGAGAATGAGTTATCATTCATCCAACGGTGTATCTCTTACCTTAATGCGAAATGTGAGTAATTCCCATACACTTTCTAGAAGTCGCTACAAAGTCAGGATTGATCTCCGAGTCGCATATTCGAAGGGTTTCGAACAAGTGCTCCCCAACGTAGTTCGATGTGTCATCGCATATGCTCTTCAGAACAATAATGATCAGGAGACCCGAGTAAGGCTGGCGTTTGGGGTTGATCCAAATAGCGAGGATAGCGATCAGTTCTGGATGGTAATACCTTACAGACACCTGGTGGCAGAAGATGTTGGCTCCATCCTTTCACGTTTTGCACAAGCTTCTCAAAGTGGTTCAAAGTTTAGCCTGGAGAATTTCACGGTTGAAAATGACCATGTATTCCGTGTTGTGGGACATATGACCGCGCCTTATACACTCAACTTCAATTCTCCGGTTAGTGTAAAGCCTCGATATAACGGAACTCGATAGAACGGAGGAGCGATTTAGCGGAAGGATTTTTCTCCGTTAGTGAATGATCAATTTAGCGAACTAGTTCGTTAAATCAGAATAGTGCTCCGTAAAAAGGAGGGACGGATGCGCACGTGTTTTCGTGTGTTCGTGTTTTGTTTACATGTGGCCAGTCTGTACCCTGTCGCCTCGCCACTGTGTTGCATTACTTCTCACTGTGTTTGTTCATGTGTTTGTGTTTAACTGTGCTTTTATTATCATGCTGAAAGTATCTCAGAGAACAAGTGGTGGTGAGAAGGTGAAAAGAGTGCGTTTAACTATTGCGCAGAAGTTAGAGATAACTGTAAAGCTTGAGAAAGAAGCGTCAATGGCTGCTGTGATGGCAGAGTATAACATTAGAAAAACACAAGTTTCCCAACTGAAAGGTGATAAGCAGCACCTTAATAGCTATAGGCTGCAGCATGAGACGAGTGCTAGTGCTAGTGACAAAAATAGGGCTCTCGAAAAAAAGTCATTAAAGAAGCCATCACATCAAGACCTGGAAGACGCCGTGCACAACTGGTACAAACAGCAAATGGCTCAAGGCCTGCCGGTCCGAGGTCCAGAGCTCCAGTCAGCTGGATTAAGGTTTCCAGAAAAATTTAATATTGAACATTTTCATGCTAGGACTGGCTGGGTGACTAGGTTTTGTGCCTGGCACAATATCACGGACCGTAAGATTGTCGGCGAAAGATGCAGCGCTGATACCGCCAGTGTTGCTCCCTTCGTAGAAGAGATGAAGGTGCTGAGGATAGAAACGAATCTGCAGGACTTCCAAATCTACAATGGTGATGAGACTGGCCTCTTTTGGAAGGCATTGCCGAGCAACACGCGTGCAGCGAGAGCAAAGGAAAGTGTCCCCGGGCACAAAATGAGCAAGAGTCGTGTGTCTGTCCTGCTGTGTGCGAATGCCGGTGGTACCCACCGCCTGAAGCCGATAGAAGACGTGCCAGATACAAGAGGAGAAAGAAGTCTGCAGGCCTACAAGAACTACAACTTTTATGGTGTAGTGCACAATGTAAAAAAGCATGGGATACGGTGAGTGTTCGAACCCTGGTTCATGGCTGGAATGCCTTGTTTGGCCACAACCATCAAACCCAGCTGCAAGCGAAGACAGCAGACTTTGAGGGATTGACGGTAAAGGAATGCAGAACGGTCTTCCGCAATGCTGGAGAGGACGATGTACAGCAAGAGGACATCGAGGAGTGGCTGGAGATTGATGGTGGAGACCCTGGGTACCACATCCAATCTGAAGACGAGATTGCTGCAGAAGTTTCTTTGGCCTCAAGTCCCTTAGAAACAAGCTTGGAAGAAGAAGAGACATCTACAACTCCATCGATGAAGCTGTCTGAGGTGCGAAATAATCTTGATGTGCTCCTCAACTTCCTGCTCACCAACAAGCATGAAGACCTGCAGCCCTTCTATGACCATCTGAGGGAGATGAGAACCAGGGTCGTCAAGAAACAACAAGCCATGTGTGCCCCGATCCAGACTAAGATTGATGATTTCTTCAAGCCTCCTGCACCTCAAAGACGAAGATCTGACAGCCATTCTTCTCTTAATGTTCCACTACCCTCAACATCAGGATTGTCATCAACCCCTTCATCTTCACCATCTCCAACCCTCAGCTTTTCTCGCAGTGCTTCCACTACCCAAGAGCCAGTCACCCCAGAGGTAGCTGCCGTGCTTCTGGAGGGTGATGTTGAGGCAGTAATTCACCCCCTCAAGCCTGGCACAGGTTTGGGGATCATACCTGTGTCAGGCCACCTACAACAAACAGCATGACCCCCAAATTTTAAGGTAAGCCATGTCCACTTTTTTGTCTAGGGAATTCTTTCTAAGCACTATGCATAATTTTTTTCAATGCCTGAAATTTTGTACAATTTAAAGGAACTTTCGATTTAAGGGAATATTCGATTTAAATGAATGGGGTGGCTGGAATTAGTTCGTTAAATCGAGGATTTACTGTATTTACCGAACGCATATAAACTCCGAGCGTGGCTGTGGATTTATAGCAATAGTCTTAGCTCATATGTTCACTGTGCTAAATACAATCGCGTATAATATCTGGCTGCCTACGGGAGTGGAGCGTGCTAGTAAACTGGCTGTAGACTGTAAACTCGAGTTTGACTGTAATATGGGTCCTGAAGAGTTGACGAAGGTAGAAGAACAGCTAAAAGTTAGGATTGCTGTGTTTGGTCTGGATCAAGATGGTAGAACAACGTATGTATTTAAAAGCAGTGTGCGAGATCGTACAAAACCTCTACCGTACTTGTTTTAGGGCTGGTGGGAACCACTTACCTTCGTATTAGACGCATCAGAGATCTTCATGTAAACTATGATAAACGTCGAAAATATAGGAGACATCACGATTTGTGTAAGGGTTGTCTCGAGTTTACGAATGATCTGTTGAAACATTGTAAGGACTGCCACATGGTATGTGAGCAGTGTAAGAGCCCCAGATGCGAAAGTCGGGTAGTTGAAGCTGAGAAGCACGGTTGTAATGTATGTAAGCGCATGTTTTTCAATAACATCTGTTTTGATCACCATAAATCGAATGGCACGTGCAGGAAAATGAGGATTTGTGAGTGTGGTATGTTTCACACGTTGAATGGTAGCTGCGAGTTCGGCCATACTTGTGACGAAGTTCACTGCTCTACATTTCATGAGAAATATAAGGCGGATGGAGTAAAGCATGTATGTTATATGAAAGATGCTAAGCCTAAATTAAACTCTGCATAACCATGTACTACAATATAGAAACTTACACAAACCCTGAAACCAAAGAGGTTACCCCACATCTATTGTAAGCCAGACTATCTGCGATGAGTGCATGGAAGTCGAGTGTGATGAGTGCCACAAATGTGGTAAACGGACAAACGTTTTTAAAACGATTGCACACGACAGTCCCGTAAAACTCTTTGTGTCCTATATTGTCAAGTTAGCGGATAAGTTAAAAAAATGACTGTATATTCTTGCCCGTAACGGTGCAAAATGTGACACACAATTCCTTTATAAGGAACTGCTTGAGCACGAGTCATCTGAGATATTTATAGGTGATCCCTTGAAAAGAGGAAACAAACTTATACAGATGCAAATAAGAGGTAATGTACAGTTTAAAGACACCCTGCTGTTCACACCTTGTAAATTAGCCAAACTGCCTAAGGTCATGGGTGGAACCGCCGAAGTTTCAAAAGGATATTTCCCTTACACATTCCTCACTAGCGAAACTTTAAATTACGTAGGACTACCACCCCCCCGAAACAATACTTTAACTACACCAACATGGGTGATAGTGAGCATGAAGAATTTGAACGCTACTACAACAGTTCTAATGAAGCTAATCCTTACAATATAGCTCATGAATGTGAGCGTTATTGTGTGAATGACATACGTGTACTTAGAGTATGCTTTCAAGCCTTTAGAAGGATGTATATAGACCGATTAAACTCTGACTTACGACAAGCCGGAACTACGATCGCCTCATTGTGCTTTACTGTGTTCAAGAACAACTTCATGCCTAAAGACACCTTAGCCATCTTTCTTCGAAACGCCCCGCGCAGTTATGGATATAAGGCTATTTACTGGCTCATACACGTACAACTGCAGACCGGAGTGTATATATAAAACACGTGCGCAACACGGGGTAAGTTGCCAATAAGATCAATGGTCGTGTTTTTTGGGTAGACGGCTTAAGTGAAGTTCCAATCACTGGTGAGAAGACGGTGTACTCCTTTAACGGTTGCTGCTGGCACGGATGTCCAAGCCTTGAGTGTGCCGTCACAGGGGATCTCCATGGAAGATCCCTCGCCACAGCCTCGCATGGACCCGTAACCGAGACCAACATATAAGTTCACAGTTCACTTAAGGTTTTGTGGGAGCATGAGTATGATGCACGGTTGGAAACAGATTGACGGTATCACGAAGAAATAGGGGCCATCAAACGTACAATGGTGGTGGACCCCCTCAAATGCGGTGACAGCTTGTTTGGAGGACGTACAAACCCCTTCAAGCTTTACTTTCCGCCTACGGATGGGGTGAAGCTTCACTACTACGATTTCTGTTATTTATACTCTACGTGATGAAGAACAATCCGTACCCCGTAGGTGCACCTGAAAAACTAGTGGGCCCCGCCATGCCTACCATCGAGGAGTTCTCAGTTAACTTGAGTGAGCGCTACTTTGGCCTCTCTTTCGTAGATGTCCTCCCACCTCGCGATTTATGGATGCCGATCTTGCCTGTTGCTATAGACCACAAACCTCTGTGTGTGAAGTGCGCAGAGGAGAATAATGGGTACTGTAATCACACGATCAACCAGAGGAAGATCAGAGGCGTATGTACAAGTCCTGAACTGTCCCTAGCCCTCCGTAACGGGTAAGAATACTGAAGATATATGAGGTGTGGAGGTTTCAGAAACTCCCCAACCTTTTCACACCATATATAAATACTTTTCTGAAGGATAAAGTAGAAGCATCAGGACACCCACGAGGAATTGAGACCGAAAATGAGAAAACGGCGTATATTCAGCGTTACCATGATCGTGAAAGGATACAGCTTTACCGCACCCAAATTGCGAGGAACCCTGGCAAGCGCTTTAGCGCAAAGTTGTACCTAAACAGTCTTTGGGGTAAGTTTGGCCAGAATACAGACAAGGGGAATGTACATTTAGCTCAAAGTTTTAGCGAAGTCTGGGATTATGCAAACGCTCCCGATAAAGAGGTCATGGAGCTCGTTAATGTAGGTAATACGTACGTAATAAAGTACAACCGAACCGAATTGGCTACAGATACCTCACGGGTTGCAAACACACCTGTAGCCAGTTTCACGACAGCCTACGCACGTATGAAACTGTGGCATCTGCTGCATTCTCTCGGGCGACGGGTTCTGTACACTGATACAGATAGTGTGATATTCATGGAGAGGCAAGGTGAATATATGCCTCCTATTGGGGAATTCCTTGGAGAGTTGACTGAGATTAAGGATGAGTATGGAAACATCGCATACGGTGATGCTTTTGCCCCAACAGCCCCAAAAACTTACAATTTACGCGTGAAGGTTGGGGATGAGTACAAGTACATCATGAAGGCTAAAGGCATCACGCTTAACTATACCAAACACCAGATCGTTAACTCTGAATCGCTCAAAGATCTAGTGAGCTTAGATGGTAATGACCAACTACCGCACCTGGTTGTGGGGACTCATAACTTTAGAGCACAGAAATTAGGGGGTGAAGGAACTTAGGGGGACGAAGGTTTGTCGTAACACCTAGAGGAAACGGTACCAGACCCCTGGCAGCTACGACACCGTACGCTTTGGATACTGTATCAGCTAGATGCATCCCTTGTAATGCTTAGCCGTATTTAAACTATGTATGTATCTGTTACACCTTTTTTATTACGTATATGTTCTTTGTACCACTGTTTACCATGCACTTTTAACCATTTTCCGTGTATAGTATTTGTACTGATAATAAATTTCTTGTTTTGTATTAGATTGCTTTTCATTCTAACAACCTTCATTATATTAGTTATAGGGAAATAAAAGCTGTATATGTACAAACCAGTCATTAATAATGCACGGTTTTTCCACAGCTTATTAATGACGTAAACTTAGTCTCAGCATTAACCTTTTCTGTGCCAGCATCATCAACAAAAAATATGTTTATTTTCCTGAGATTAGATTTAATGGAGACTTATGGCTATTGAATATACCAATTAATTGTGTAGCAACATCTGATAGTTTTTGGACATTGCCCTGAGCATTTAGAATCCAAAAAGAGATGCAGAAACTAAATGAGGGGCTACTCTCGTCTATAATACAGAAAGTGTGATGTCCCATTAGGTTTAACAAACGACAAAACTGCTTTAATGGTTCGAAGCAGTATGGTAAACCCTTGTGATCAGCAAAGGTCAAATATTATTATTTGTTCCATTCAAAGTACCAAAGTTATGTTAGTGTCTCTTATTACAGGATAGCGTCAATGGAGCCATATAACTTCTAGTGTAATTAATTATTTCTAAAGCAAAGTTTCGCGTTCACACATATTTTAAAATTTTTAATTGTTAAAAACTTTTTTAGCTCAAAACAATAATTCGGGACAGAAAGGACTAATATTGCAGACACCATCATACAGTAGCTCTGTGCAATACATGTCAATCAAATAAGTACCTACAGAGCAGAATAAACTCATGATGTTTTCCACATCCAGTAGTAATGACGATAAGACAGCTAATATTATTTTAATCATTTTATAATCAAGGTTTTATTCTTCCTGCAAGCGTTTGAAAAGCTTGTTAGGTATACATTCACTTAGTATGAAAAGTTAAAATATGTCTACATGAATGAGATGGCTACTTATCTTCTCGTAGTCAAATTTCAGTTGAATCCTATATATGTACCGATATGTCGTGTGTTAAAATCTTCTAGCTCATTTCAGTGTCGTTATTTTATTGAGGTTATTGCACAAACGAAAGCAGATGATAAGAATATGTAATAAACAATGGATACAAAAGGCTACAAACAACAGCAATGAGGATGGCTTATACTTGAATATTCGTTTAGGAAGCTCTGATAAAAGATGTAAGAAAATTAAGAAGGTAAATGAAAGTTTTAAAGCATAGCATAGGAGAGACCTTGGAGGGAAATAGAGAACTTTAAAGATAAAACGAAAGTTTGAGTAAAGAGACCTGGTTCCGAGTGAAATTCGACAATACTCTTATGCGGTATAAATGTTTATAACGGGGATTTAAGACAAAGTAAACAGCTGGCCTCTTTAAAAGGATCCGATTGAATTACTTTGAAATACGTTAGTGACATTCCACCCCACAAATTAACTATACGCCTGAATGACAAACGTTTAGTTTGATCAGAATCAAAGTGCTTACCCGCTAATTTGAGAACAATATTCTGAGTGCCACTACATTTCTGCAAGCAAAATGTTTTTAGGCATCAAGATTATCAAAATTTCTATTCGTTTTAAATATATATATATATATATATTATATATATATATATATATAATATATATATATATACACTAACTTTGCAAACATTAAATGGATCATAGGTGAATTAATGATGTAAACAGTTTTTAAAACATGAACTATAGATGATGTGAAAACCTAGTGAAGATGAAGTCCTAGATTAGCTTAAGCGGTGTTTCGGTCAGGACATCTAATCTTTTAAACGTGATGTCTTTCATCGTTCTCTATGTTTTCCCCCCTTTATTGCGTAATTCTCTGTGATACATGATCTACATATTTTGTCGTGGATAAAACACGATGGTAGGACGCCTCAGTAAATTTGTAAATAAGCCATTGCGGGAATCGATACCGTATTTAAAAAATTATGGTACGGATATTAACATTATATATATATATTATATATATATATATACTTGTGTGCGTGTGCGTGTGTGTGTGTGTGTGTGTGTGTATACGCAGAATATCGGCCTGATGTGCGAGAATGCTGCTCCCCCTAGAGTTAAAACTAGCGGGGGCCACGAACACGACGGAACAGAAAGTACTCGAATGTTTGTTTGTTTGTTTTTGTCTCATGAAAGACCATGAAGGGGGAATTTTTCTCGTGAAGGAAGTCGAGGATGAATCCTTTTAAAATATTTTTTTTTTTAAGGAAGGTGAAAGTGAATCCTTTTCTAATTTTTTAACCCCAAGGAGGAGGGGGCCCCGCAAGTTGCCATCAAGGGGCAAATACCCTTTATTAAGGAAGGCGAGACCCCATAAATGGGGTGAGGAACTTAAGGAAGGGGGCCCCCTCATAACGGAGACGAAGGTCTTCAGGGGGCCCCTGCAGGGGCAAGTTTCAAAGCACCCCAAATTCCTCTAACCAAATGCCATCATACTACTGAGACTAGGTCATCTTCGTTCGTGAATATGAGGTCTAGTTTATTATTACCCCTTGTATGACCGTCAACCCATTGACTTAATAAGTTATCATCGGCAAATTCCAACAGTCTTGAGCCCTCAGCATCAGCTGTTTTGTTTTCCCAATTCATATTACCACAATTAAAATCACCAAAAATCACACTGATCTTATTATTCACTATTCTGCTTAATTGGTTATACAAGTACTGTTTACCGGGTGCAGGAAGTCCTGAGCATACAAAAGTACACCGCCACCTTCCCTTCCGTTCCTATCTTTGTGAAACATTTTGTAACCTACCATTTCAAATTCTCCTCCAAAATCCCTTGATTCAGAATGAATCCAGGATTCCGTTATTCCGATAATATCAAAGTTCTCAGTTTTGACTAGCGCTATAAATTCCATTAGTTTGTTTCTAATTGACCTAGCATTGAAGAGCACAGTTTTGAGAGATTTTAAGTTGTGATTTCTCCTTACTGGCCTGAGTCGTTTCCCGAAGCAGTTGAATCAACTACTGGGGGAGGAGAACTAACTGCTGGAGGAGTAGGTTTAACAGTTGGGGGAGCAGGATCAATTGCTGGTTTGGGGGATCCTAGTTTAAAAAGATTATACAAATTAATGTTTAGTAAATCACCAAACTTCTTTTTCCCTTTCTGATTAAAATGTATCCCATCCGAACCAAAGTATTCCCCATTTCCGTAAAATGTAGGGCAAAAATCAACAAACTTTAGGTCTTTTTCCTCACACATGTGTTTAACTCTTTTATTTATGCTAATGGCTTTACTTAAAGCATAGTCACTCGCACGCGTTTCAGGGAGAATCCCCACAACCATACGCATATCTGTCTTATCCCTAACCTTGTCGGTTAGGATCTTGAACTCTTTTACAATGGACTCTGTCTGCCCTCCTGCCCTCCCTGAAAAACGTCATTGCCACCAACATGTAAAATGATGGGGCAACTCTTATTATTGATAATAATTTTGACTAATTCCTTATTAATTATCTGATTCGTGGCACCTGGAAAACATCGGAGTTTTCTCTTGGTCACGCGTTTTGCTCCGAAAAAGTCTCCTTGATTCCTTACCAGAGAATCCCCAATTAAAAAGGATTCCTCCTCTTCGTCGGCAAGTAAGTGAAACTTATTTTTTACGGTAATGGGTTCCGAATCCTTATGTTTTGGTCTTGGTTTGGAGGGTCTTTTATTTTTGACCAATTGAAATTCTCGTTCCTCCGTCCTACTTTCCGAAATATTCACCGAATTTTCCAAGCGAGCCACGCTTTGTTCTACATTTTTAACCTTACATTTTATATCTTGTCCACTGGGTCGGATTTCCAGCGCTACGACCCGAGCTTCAAGTTTTTATACTAATTCCTTTAGCTCTTTAACTTCCTTTTCGTGGTTTTCTGTAAGTTTACAGAACAAACATATACTCAGGGATGTGATGTCGCTGATATTACCTTCGGGGAAGTCGACGCACCAATAATTAAATTTACATTTAAAGCATTCCGCTTTCAATTTAGCTGGCCCTGTCATATTTTCTCTTTTTTTTACGATACGTTACTTTAAGTAATACAATATGTTACTTTAAATAATACAATATGTTACTTTAAATAATACAATATGTTACTTTTAAATAATACGATACGTTACGATACGTTACTGTAAATAATACAATATATTACTTTAAATAAGACGATACGTTCCTTTTAAATAATACGATACGTTACTTTTAAATAATACAATATGTTACTTTAATTAATATAACGGATGGTAAGAGGGGAAATGGTGAGTCCGGAAATAAACACGTGTTACAGACTGGAAACTGAGTTGCATACAGAATTGAATGGAACCTGTGGGCTGCCGTTAGTGACAATGCAGACTGATATTAATTTAAATAATACAATGCTATTTTAATTAATATATTGGTTAGTGAGGGAGAAATGGTGAATGCAGAAATACAGAAATAAATGAATACACGCAAACGAGTGGCACGTGTTACAGACCGGAAATGGAATTGAATACGGAATTGAATGGGATCTGTAGGGAGCCGTTTATAACAATGCAGAATGATGTTACTTTAAATAATATAATATGTTATTTTAATTAATACAACGGATCGTGGGGGAGAAATAGTGAATGCGGAAAATGAACCTGCGAGAGCACGTGTTACAGACCGGAAACAGAAATAGACTCGAATATACAAATCTTACTATTTAACTCGTCTGAAAATGCAATCTGTAACGACCGTCTAAAACAATGCAATTATTTCACGTTAACTTTACCAGAGAAACTCAGCCGAAAAAATAGAATTTAAACAATACGGAATTATGTTCGTTAAAACCGGAAAAGCAATAAATTAAGTTTAATTAATAAGCAATAGTGCTTGGCCTAACCTCAATAATAAAGTAAATAAATATAATTATACTTATCTAACAAATTTTGTTGAATCAAACTTTGTCACTTAGTCACTATCGAAAAAAATACTGGAGAGACCACACAGCACTTCCGCCTCCGATGAAGTCTAATGAGAGAGTTAGGAGAGAGAGTTATGAGAGAGAGAGAGAGAGAGAGAGAGAGAGAGAGAGAGAGAGAGAGAGCCAGAGAGCCAAGGAGTTACAAGGACAAGAGGAAGCCTCAAAGATCTTCAGGTCCACTCTGGGAGGTTCCTGTTATGAAACAAGTTTATTTTTCTTTCAACTATTCTAGCAGTAGAAGAAAATGAATAGAAAAGTATGAGGCTCTCTCCCTATCCTCCGCTCCCTCCCTGCCAGAGGCAGATACGGAAAAAGGTTAAGAAAATACCTTGACCCTGGAAAAGTAGCCAAGGAAATTTTAAGGGTGTCAGGAAGTGATTGCCCCCCCCTGTACAGAAGAAACTGAAAGGAATAGAAAAAAACAGACAAAACCACGCGAAAGAGCGTTTAATTTTGAATAAAAAACACTTGTTCTAATATCGGGTGTTGCCCCCATTTGCAGCTCTGACGGCCATTAATCGACGGGGGTATGATCCCAGAAGTGTCTCAAAGAGATCGGTATCATGACTCATTTCTTCAAGGACTTCGTTGATCTTTGCAGTCATAATTTCTGTTGAATACCGATTCTGAATGGGTTGTTCCAGCATTAAGGACTCCACCCGATCCTTCATGATGGATCCGACATGTTCACAGACATTAAGATCGGGAGAATTGCCAGGCCATTCATTATTTCCGAAAAAATCAATGTTATTGTCCTTAAGCAGTTGTTGAGTCGCAAGTGCTTTCATACAGGGGGCTTTGTCGTGAAGAAAGGTTGCCTGTTCAACATCCAAAACACACTCGGGGTCTTTCAAAAACGGAATTACATGTTGGGCTAAAATTACATTTCGAAAATAAGGCCCATCCCAACTGGTTCCTCTTGTTTGATAACCCAGATGAGCTTCCGAATAGAGAACATAATGAAAACACCCACACATGCTGGATTTTTTACTATTTCTCGATACTTCTGGTCGTCTGGGACTTCATCAAGAGTTGTTGCCCAAACCCGATCATTCTGAAAATTTGGTTTTCTGGAGGCATAAACGAAGAATTCATCGCTGACAACCAAGTGAAGGAAATCGTCTTCCGTCCATTCTTCAAGATAATCACAAAACCATAGCCGATCTTCAATATTAAGATCACTCTTCCGTGGCTTAGCTATTTCATGCCAAGCACTCAAGCCTTGGCGAACTCGAAATTGATGCACAAGTTGCCGATTGACTATCTTACCACGACGGATAAGTATCTCTTTCGCTACCTCAGAGCAGCTCTTCTTTCGGCGCCGTGATGCAGCAAGCACAATGTCTTTCGATTCTTGAGATAATTTCTCCGGTCTTCCCTCGAAATTCTGTTTCACAATCTTCAGGATTCTTATTCCAATTCCTTTTGACAAAGTCTTCTGATCTTTTTAATCTCTCAGCCACCCAGTGTCGAGTTATGAAAGTTGCACCAGTTTCCTTTGCTTCACGAAATGTGACAGCTCGAATGCGGTCAAGAACTCGCTTTTTCTCTGAATCGTTCAAAATAGATGATGCCATGGTTTCTGTGGGGAAAAAAATGGTAAGAATTAAAATCACAGGAATAGAATATAATGGTTTTTATTCAGATTTTAACGCTCTTTCAAGTGGTCTCGCCGGTTTTTCTGCCTCTTCTAGTTTTTGCTCTACAGGGGGGGGCAATCATTTCCTGACACCCGTACACAGAGACACCGTGCAAGCAGAATTACGTTATGTTTCATTCTTAAACTATGAGAGTATTCAGTACTTTGTCTAAACTATTTTTAAACACATTTACACTTTCACTGGAAACAACCTCTGAGGGAAGCTGGTTCCAGATATTAACTATTTTATAGGAAAAGAAATTCTCGCAGACAGTTTAAACCCATTATTTCTTGTCAGATTGGCATTAAGTGAGAATAAGTTTCTGTAATCTACCCTGTCTATTCCATTAAGCAGCTTGAAGACTTGAATAAGCTGCCCGCGCAACCTCGTCGTCTCTAAGGTAAACAGATTTGGGCGCTCCAATCTTCGTTGGTAGTTTTGCGTTCTCATTGAAGGGATCAATTTTGTAGCCTTTGCTTGTACGCTTTCTAACTTTTCTATATCTTTCCTGAGGGATGGAGAGCAAAACTGCGCACAATATTCCAGTTGAGGTCTGACTATTGAATTATAGAGAGACATTACAGTCTCCTTGTTCCGAAACTGGAACTGTCTTTTAATGTAACCTAATATTTTTGAGGCCCACTTTTCGACTTCTACACAGTGCTTCGACGGTTTCAGATCATTGCTGATATAGACTCCTATGTCTTTCTCTTGATCGGTCTCAGTCAAGTTCCTTCCCAAGAGAGAGTAATCGGTCTTCGGGTTTTTATAACCTATGTGCATTACCTTACATTTGTCCAAGTTGAATGGCATCTGCCAAGTAGCAGACCACCTTCCCAACCTGTCAAGATCATTCTGAAGCGTTCTTACGCCCTCCTCAGTACATACACTACTTCCTAATTTCCTATCGTCTGCAAATTTGGAGATTGTACTTAGAAGCCCGACGTCTATATCATTAATATAGATGATAAAAAAGTAAAGGACCCAGAACGGAACCCTGTGGGAC
Source organism: Bathynomus jamesi (assembly GCA_023014485.1). Classification (NCBI taxonomy): domain Eukaryota; kingdom Metazoa; phylum Arthropoda; class Malacostraca; order Isopoda; family Cirolanidae; genus Bathynomus; species Bathynomus jamesi. The sequence continues at coordinate 1,860,600 of JAJOZX010000151.1, forward strand.
ACCACTGGTGACGAGCGCCAGTAGTATGCCCGCAAAAGGAGAGTGCAGAGCAATTGCAAAATTGGTCAAATGTTGCAAGGTGCCAACCCCCCCCAGTTGCAAAAAAAGGGGGAATTCCCCAGCAAGCTGGCGGAGCCCACCTAACCTAAGAGACTTTGGGGAAGACGATGGGACGGCCTCACCCCCCAAAGGAGTATACCTAACCTAAGAGAGAGAGGAGCCAGAGCATCCTTCACCTGGAAGATCCAGGTGCCTAATAAGCTTTCTTGACAGCATCACTTGGCTTAGAAGTGTCTTTCAGCCAGTTGGTTTAATCAGACAGATGGCTTAATCTGGCTTAGAAGGCAGATGTATGTGTATATATATATTAATAACTTCTCAGTTGCCAGATTTGGTATACATATATATATTTTTATTAAAGGTGCATTGTTTATATACAGTATATTCCCATCTCCCAAGTTATTCCTTAATATAGTATATATATATATAAAACCAAAAGAATTAAATAAAACACCATTTCATCATTCTGTTTATTCAGACGAGTTAAGTAAGGGAAATAATTCATAAAATATATAGGAAATAAATATACATTAAAAAATAATATACGGCAAAAATACACACACTCAACGAAGGATATATATACATTCTTAAATAATAATATTACTATAGTAGAAATCTATATACATACTTAATATATGTATGAGCAAATACACACTTCATATATATATATATATATATATATATATATATATATAGATATAGATATATATATATATATAGATATATATATATAGATATATATATATATATAGATATATATATATATAGATATATATATAGATATATATATATAGATATATATATAGATATATATATATATATAGATATAGATATAGATATTATATATATATATAGATATATATAGATATATATATATAGATATATATATAGATATATAGATATAGATATATATAGATATAGATATATATATATATATATATATTATATTATATAGATATAGATATATAGATATAGATATATATATATATATATATATATATATATATATATATATATATATATAGATATAGATATATATATATATATATATATATATATATATATATATACAGGGTGTTTCAAAAGTCCCTCATTATTTTTAAAATTTTATTGAAATAGCAATTACAAGAGGAACCAAATGACAATTTGGTTGCTGAGTCTACGATTCATGAGAATTTTGGTGGCATCAAACTTGGCTTCATAAGTCTACTGGAAAGTCACTGGTACACCTCAACGTGGGCACCGTCTTTTTCGAAACAAGCGAGCCACCGTTTTACGCATTCTTGGCCGACATTGGACAACATTTCGGGAGTAACAGAAGCACACGCATTCCTGATCCGTTCTTCTAGTGTGGGGAGGACTCGCGGCTTGGTGGCGTACACTTTGCTCTTAATGTAGCCCCACAAAAAGAAGTCGCATGTGGTAAGATCTGGCGAGCGAGCAGCCCATTCGATGGGACCACGGCGACCAATCCACCGATTCGGGAACTGCTTATTCAGAAATAAGCGAACCTCACGCGAGTAATGAGCAGGGGCACCGTCTTGCTGGAAAATGACTTCTTGTATGTCAGCTACAGCTGACAGTTGGGGGATGCAGAACTCCTGAAGCATACGAAGGTAATTGTCTCCGTTGACGTTCACGGAATTTCCATCTTGATCCCGGAAGAAGAACGGACCAATCAGCCCAGCTGAGGAGATGGCACACCAGACGACCAATTTCGGCGTGTCCCTTTCATGTTCACGGATCTCCGCAGGATTGTGAGTTCCCCAGATGCGGGTGTTGTGCCGATTGACGCGACCAGAAAGGTGGAAGAGAGCTTCGTCGCTGAACCACATGTGCTCCAGGATCGATGGGTCTCTTTCGTAGTGATGCAGCAGTGTCTCACACATCTCCACCCGGCAATCGTAGTCTTGAGGTTCCAGCTTCTGAACCACCTGGATCTTGTACGGATACAGCTTGAGACTACGCCGCAAAATCCGTTGGATAGATGTCGCGCTGATGTTCAGTTCCGCAGCAGCTCGCCGAATGGACTTTCCTTGACTCTGAGTAAACGCCTCACGGACAGTTTCGACATTCTCCTCACTCCGCCCACTTCGAGGTCTTCCTGATCGTGGTTTGTCCTTAACGGATCCGGTCTCCATAAACTTCCGGTGGGTAGCGACGATGGTGTTCCTATCCGGTGCATAATGCTGTCCGTAGACTGCCCGGAATCGTCGCTGCACTTCGACCACAGATTGAAAAACCTCCTGCCATGCAGCGATTTTACACCTCTGCTCTAGAGCAGAAGAAAACGGAGCAAAACTTCAAATGTAGACTCAAAAAAATTCTCAACTACTGAGTAAGAGTTTACCACAAGATGAACGTCGTTGGTCGATTAGCTGCAAAGAAAATTGAAAATCAAATTAGTGAGGGACTTTTGAAACACCCGGTATATAAACAGCAAAACATATATAAAATAAAAAAATAATAATAGTACAGGATAAAACGCTTGTGTAGAAGAGCGACCGCACAAGAGGAGAAAGAACGAACAAGTGAAAAATGAGACACCTCCCAGGAATCAAACTCAGGATCATCCAATTGCCGGTTAGATATGCTAACCACTGCACCAAAGTCCTCGATCAGTCAGAAGTCGTAATTCTCCTACATACGAGCGGAATCGAATGCCCTGAGGTGGCACCTTCTCATGCCGTACATATATACATTTTAACTGCAAACAACACGCAGTATAATTAATGTAAAGAACGACGCTTTTGTAGAAGAGCGTCCGCACAAGAAGAGGAGAAAGAACGAACAAATGAAAAATGAGGCCCCTCCCAGGAATCGAACCTAGGATCATCCAATTGCCGGAAGATTCCGCTCGTATGTAGAAGAATTATGACTTCTGACTGATCGAGGACCTTGATGCAGTGGTTATCATATCCGACCGGCAATTGGATGATCCACGGTTCGATTCCTGGGAGGTGCCTCATTTTTCATTTGTTCGTTCTTTCTCCTCTTCTTGTACGGACGCTCTTCTACACAAGTGTCGTTACATTAATTATATTGCGTGTTGTTTGCAGTTAAAATGTATATATATATATATATATATATATATATATATATATATATATATATATATTAGTGATGGATCGAGTGGTCGGCGGTTTTTCACAACCGCGGTTGCGGTTGTGTTTGCGGTTGTCGAATTTTTTCCAACCGCGGTTGCGGTTGCGGTTATCATATACTAGGAAAAATGCGTAATTATTAACTGGATTTAGCCACTGTAGTGCGATTTAGCCACACTTGGTACATAATATATACTAAATAGTATTTATTTAGTAAATACCTTATGTTGAACACAAGTTTTGCAATACACCGCTACCGCTATTTGTGTGTTGCAAAACTTGTGTTCAACATAAGGTATTTACTAAATAAATACTATTTAAATGAAGTATATTCTAAACTTATATAGCTATTATGAAAGAATAGGTCAAATTAATTAAAACCATATTTTGCACTAAGTGTGTTACCAGGATGAGGGACGAGGACCCATCGCACTGTTCATCCCACCTACCACTTTCCCCAGCCTCCACCCATTGGAAAGTTATGGATTATTATTCATTTGAAAAACTGATGTCAAATTTAATGACAGGCAGTGTGAATTTCAAGAATAATATTTTTGCATGGAGCTCACAGAGTAATAACTTAGAGCGCAGTTTAAACCAATTTTACTACGGCAGCCGTATGACGTCACGTTTAAGCACGCATAAGGAGACCCATCATTTTCTTTTTAAAAAAAGAAATATTTCTAATTAACCTAAAATTAAAATTTACTAAGCTTTTACAACCGCAACCGCACTTATGGAACGGCGGTTGCGGTTACGGTTGCGGTTGTGAATTTTTGTGCGGTTGTAGTGCGGTTGCGGTTGCGGTTATTCGATCCATCACTAATATATATATATATATATATATTTATATATGGGATGAATTTCACAATAAAACACGTGAAATGAATGAATGCTGCAAACCCACAAGGAAAAAGAAAAACGATTCCAAGGCCTTTCGTGTATTCAAAACTACACCTCGTCAGGGAATGAAGATAAAAGGCGAGATGCCCATAAATATATACAACGTACAGAAAAAACAAAACAATTAGCACATATTTAACAAGGGTTAATGAGAGGCAAAAGAAATTTTAACATGATATCGTCAATTTTATACGTCCCCTCACTGTTATTGAAATTGTTTTTAAAAGGAATAAATGCACATTCTAGAATATTTATTTCTATTATATCTCTGTTTTTAACAAGCGTTTTAGAACTATTCCACTCGATGCTATGGTTACATCTATACATATGGTTAAATAAAGCATTGGAAGTATTAGCTGTTCTACAAGCATATTTATGCTGTTTTACCCTAATATCTAACGTTTTACCGGTTTGGCCTATATATACTGAGTTACATTGTGTACATCCGATCGAATACACACAACCAACAACATTATCAGGGCTATTCTTTATTAGGCGTGATTTAACAGTATTATTATACTTAAAGATTACATTAATGCCAATTGCTTTAAGTACAGTTGGAAGGTATTGAAAATTAACATGGTAAGGTAGGCTAAGGATATATATATATATATATATATATATATGTTAACCCCTCCGTTTATGGCCTTCGTCGGTTCGAAGTTGACGGGTTCTCCTTAGGTGGCAGCAACGGATTTGTTACTCTGGAGTAGCTGATACCGTATCCGAAATCGCAGAAGTTTCTCTTATACCACTCCGATTTCTTCTTGTAATGGATCGGAGGATTCTCTGAGGCCTAACTTAATTATCTGAAGGTTCCCCGATTCTTCGTATAGCGTATCGGGAAATTCTGTTACTCGCAGTAGTTTCTCCTAAACTACTCTCCGATTTCTTCTTGTAATGGGTCGGAGGATTCTGAGAGGCTTAACTAAATTCTCTGGAGGTTCCCCGATTCTTCATATAACGTATCGGGAAATTATTTTTCTCTATTTAAGACTAAGTTTCTTGAAGAGAACAAGGCTCGAAATAGAAGACAAAGATATTTCTTACTATATTTTACTGCTAAAATGTTACAGGTAACGCTCAGCCTCTAAGTTAGATCAGTCTAGTCAGAATGAACATTGGAGAAATTTTATGGGTTTTTATATCCAATTTTCTTCTTTACATCATTATTTAATTCTGATCTGTTTTTGTTTTTTGTTTTTTTATTCTCAATAGGCTGATTTACTTTGCAAAACATTTAAAGACAAAACAAATATTTTTGCTGTATCAATGCCTAGATTGCTAAGCAAGAGGAAGCCATATTTTTTCATTTTAAACCGCATGTTGACAGATCTGAGGTTCTCATGATCTGCCGAGTTAACTAAAACGGAAATTGGAAAATGCCTTCGCATCACGAATTACAAACAAACATGCACATAGGCCAAAATGAAAGGCTTAAGATTAAAAATTAAACGCTAAGCAGGACATGACTTCATCTTTTACAGCGAAGAGAGAATGTTTACAGGAAATAAACAAGATTGCATTATTAAGCTAAGTCTACGAAAATGATCAAGTTGTTTAAAGAGAAATAATTCACCAATTATAAAAAAGAAAGCAAATCAAAATTTTATCCAAACTCGTGTCATACGATTTTGGACTTGATATGTCAAAGTGAATATATGAATAAGAATATAAGGCTTATATAAATATACGAACTATACGAATGAACATCAGTATTATATGAATGAAGGGATTATTCATTGTTAATGTTTACATATATAAACAGCCAAACTTATATTAAATCAAAATACATATACTTTATGTTCTACTGCGCTTAACTAAAATACTAAACTCGCACGTGATCGAGTCTACAGTTACATCATTGTTGCTTTGTACTATGCAATAAATACGATTTAACATTATTTCATCACTATTTTTGTGCCCACTTTACAATTGGTTGGTGAGTTATCTTTAAACACGGACAGAATAAAATCAAAAGCACGCACAAAGAGGGCGTCAGTTAGCCACATCATCATTATTAAATTCAAGTTTATTAACACTCCTCTCCAATCGAGGGTTTTTTCTTACCGATCCAAGATTTTGAATCGTGAATTCTTCTTCACAACTCATAGCGGCAGTTAAAATAATTTAAGTCGTAACGACAGCTGCTCATTATATAAAGAAACAATTCTTCAGTGTGAACAGTGTACGCGAGCTTTGCCCTGTAACGCTCAAGTCCTTTGTACCAAAGTTCATGATATTTCGAAGAGTCTAAACCTTTTAAATAAGCATCCAGCTCTAGACCATTCTGGCCATGTTCATTCCTACATTCGGTAAACCCGTCGAGCAGAGCAGTGTATGCGTATTCAAGAACCGTACCAACACAAACCATATCCGTAACACGTACGTCTAATATAGGCTTTACCTTGCGGAAACCGACGATTTCAAACTTTCTGTCGAGGATGAAACGGTTTCGACAAGAACGTTATTATCAGATGCATTTTTTCACATCAATCGTGTATCAATGCATGGCTGATCGTTATTTATACACAACGTATAAACAATGGCATATGAGGGGGTATCACTAATCTGTTCTCTTCTTGTACCTACACCTGCAAGTATTTTATAACGATCCTCACTCCACTTCTCAACTATCACGAAGACGCTATTTATCTCCCCAATACTTAAATAAACAACATTACGTTTACCAGAGTTTGCTTGTCTACAAGTCGCTTCAAGCACATAGTTAATGGCACCGGTTTTACGTCTGAACACACGCAATGACTTGACTTCGTCACGGACACATCGTATACGGTATTGAAAATGCTGCTCAAAGGAAGCTCCATCGTTTTCTAGTGTGAGAGTGCACGTTCAGTCGGGTCAATCTCCGAGATGACTATGAGCAACCGGTGGGTGGTTTGGCTCGGAGACAGGTGTGGAGCAGTGTGTCACACGGACGAGACATACAAGCGTTAATATTTCGTGTACGGGTTTGTTCCAGCATGAAAGAACAATGCGAGTACTTGTACCCATTATACCGGGCAATCAGAATTTTTCCGATACATGGGTAATATCGGCTTCAATGTTTTATCACTCCCCAAAATGCGCACTAAACATTTTTGTTCATTTCCACGAACTAAACACAATTTATTAACAATCCGGAGCACTATTTGAGAGAAACATATGCCCGTATTTATCCTTTTTGTTTAACAGTTGACACTCGTCTCTAAATTCTATTAAAAACTCACACAGGCCTTTAGCCACAACCTCACGACGAACCTCGTCATGATATATATGAATGTAGTGGTAAAAGTGTTTCAGACTATCCATTATGACAAGAGTTACATTCTCAGCCGCAGGGTACGCGTACTTGGTATGATGCAGTATGACATAATACCGCTTGTCACACCACTCATCAACAAGACTCACAACCCATACCCGTTGTTTCTCTTCTGCTCGTGTTGTTTCTTTCACTTCGCGGTATACGTACGCTTTTATACAGTTTAGCCCTACAACATAGTCCATTACATCGTTTGTGCCGCGAAATCCGGCAATGCTCTCGCCAGAATATCCATAGAGTATTTGAACCTCTTGCTCCATACGCTTCGCACGGTTCATTGTAGCCTTAAAAGTCTCAAAGGAGGGAGGGCTAGGCCACCTTTCAGTATTCACCACATCTTCTGTCTTTACCGAATACTACTTCATAAACGTCGAACACGCAATATCAAAGGTAGTCATCACTATTTTTCGTCTACGCGAGATTTCTTCAAATATACGTCTGAGCTCCAGGGCTTGCAGAGGTCAACTGAGCACGCAGGGGCAGAGATACGGCCAGGTAGTAGCAGGAGTGACGTGGCCCTTTGATCGATCTTACAGTGGGCGGAGCTTAGGACTTTTTCCTCCACACACACACATATATATATATATATCAACTGTGTGTGTGTAATATATATATATATATATATATATATATATATATTCGGATATTGACATATAAATCAATTTATTTTGGTATAAAACAAGTTTTAATTAATGATGGTGTGGTGAAGAAGCCCATAAAAAGTATAGGATATATATTAGGCCGGGTCGAAAAGGGGTCAAGGTCAAGATTTTGCTTAGGTATATACATATTGTGAGGTTGATCATTTTGCAATAGTAGTATCCATACAAAAAATCAAGGCTGCGGGACCTTCGCTACCACCCCTAACGATACTCACTTTTTTCCATATGAATTTGTATGGGAAATAGGCAAAAAATCGAAAGTCGTAAAATCGACCTTAAATATTAATTTTTTGCTTTCGGATGGCCAAAATCGGGTTCCCCGGTACGAATTACATCAGAATAGACCATTCACCAACCTTTTTTGAGATCGGGGGGTAGGGGGTAGGATCTTAAATCTGGTGCTGACTCATAGCACCGGATATAAGACCCAATATTACATTATTTTTGTTTTTTTACTTTCCATATTCCTATTTAGGTACTTAGAATGTTAAAAGTTTGTATTAAAATACGTTATTTAATTTTAAAATATCAGTAATAAATAAAATACAGTTAAAATCTTATTAAATTAAATTATGGCTGCTAGAAAAAGAAGCCACAATGCAGCCTTCGGATATCCAGCAAAATTTTCATCTGCCATGACGCCTTCAAAAGCTGATGTTGTAAGGCACTTCCATTTTATTGTTAGAGAGGAAGAATCTAAAGCACAGGGTAAAATAAGTAAAAATGATTGCTATAATGGAGTTGTTCAAGATATAAAAGAAATTTGGCAAAAATTTTCTTTCCCAACAATTGATACAAAGGGAATTTATGTTAGAGTTACTAGACTTATAGAAGATGCTGATAAGTTAACTAAATGCCCTATGATAAAAAGAAATGAAAAATATTATGAAAAATTAAAGAAATATGACGAGATGTTTGACATATCTCCATGCCACTGTTATGATAAAGGCATAAGGGATAGAAAACTTTGTAGGTGGGAACATAAAATACCTATTATAGAATGGGAAGCTTTTATTGGTCAAAAAGAAAGAAAAAACAGTTAGGAAAAATTTATAAAAAAACTACTTCATCCAAAAAGCACAAGAAAGGGAAAAGAAATTAAAAGAAAAATTAAGAGAAACAAGGGAATTTGTATCATCAGAAGTGATAGAAGATGATAATGAAAATGAAGATGTCGATTTTCAAGACAGAGAGGACTTAGATTATGAAGACTTAGAATTAATACAAAATTTTCAAAATAGATATATCTATGAAAATTTAGCCAAAACTTCAGAGAAATATAGGGTAAGCAATAGGGCCACAGCAGTCCTTATAAACGCTGCCTTAAAAAATATGAAGATTTTAAGTTTAGAAAATATGCTTGATCGAAAAAAAGTTGAAAGAGAAAAAAACGGAATTGGTAAAATAAACAATGATAAGTATAAAGAAGAAAACCAAAATGTGAAATGTATTGGATTTGATGGAAGAAAAGATGATACACTGACAGAATCAGGCAAAATAAAAGAAGAACACTACTGTATGTTATAATTAAAGAGCCGCAAAGCGTTTACATTGATCACGTAGTACCAGATAATGGCACTGCAAGGGCGATTGCTGATGAAATAATTACTGTTATTGAAGATTCAAATAGTGCTAATTCAATTAAAGGTCTACTTTGTGATGGAACCCCAGTGAACACAGGCAGAGTTGGAGGGGTCATTAAATTAATAGAACTTCATCTTGGCAGGTCCCTTCAGTGGCTCGTTTGTGAATTACATTTAAACGAATTGCCCTTGATGTACTTTTACAAAAGCATTGAGGACAGAACCACTGGCCGAAACACCTTTGAAGGGCCACTTGGCAAGAAATTAAAAGCTGATTTAACAAAACTGAAAGTAATAAATTTTGAACCGATAGAAGGTAAAGTTCAAGAAATACCTCCTAATATTGTAAAATATTTGAGTAGTGACCAAAAATACTTGTACGAAATGTGTCATGCAATACAAACAGGAAATGTTTCTGAGGGTCTCGCTGTAAGATCTCCAGGACGACTAAATCACGCCAGGTGGCTGACTTTGGCTAATAGGGTCCTCCGCCTATACATTTCTACATCAAATCATGATACTAACCTAAAAGATCTTGTCATATTTGTCATCACTTTTTATGCCCCTGTGTGGTTTCAAATAAAATCACACCCAAAAGCCATTGAGGGTGCGCGAAATTTTTTGTTTATGACAATTCTTCGAAATTTAGATGTAAAATTCAAGAAAATTATTGAGCTGGTCATGAAAAGCAACGCTTACTTCGCTAATCCTGAAAAAATACTCCTGTCAATGGTTTCTGACGAACGATTACATATTAGAGACCTAGCAATTCAAAAGATAAATAATTCTTTCCAGAACTGGGTTTTCAGGAGCCAGAAATTTTGAGCTACCAAGATATATAAATTTTCTAGCAAATGATTATATTGATTTGATTGATTGGAATAAGCAGATAATCACTCCTCTACCTTTGCTAAGTAATTTTACCAATGAGCAATTGCTTCAGATTAGAACTAAACCTCTAGAAATACTAGTTTTTCCATGTCACAGCCAAAGCGTTGAACGGGTTGTGAACTTAGTAACTAAATCTAGCCAGGAAAGAATTAGTTATATTAATCGGCATAAATTTATTTTAAATACTTTAGAGTCTAGAAAAGAACTGCCTACTTTTGAGTGGAAAGGTCAATGGAAGGAATAAAAAAAACCATTAGTTTTAGTTCAAAAATTTTATGGAATTTCTCTCTCTTAATTTCTAAATTTCTACCAATAATAGCTAAAAATTTATGTATTAAATTTTTTTTCATGCATTTTTATATTTTTAAATTTTTTTAATTAAAAAATAAATATAAGTGTTTTATAAGCGAACTTTTGTAATAATAATAAAAATTCGAAGTAAATCGCCGAATGAAAATTTTTTTATTTGAGCAGTTTATGTACAGAAATAACTTCTAAAAACATAAAAACCAAAATCGGTTTTAGAGTGATGCCCAATATGAAATCGGAAGTGAACGTGTTAATGGGTCAATTGTAATAAAGTCACTGTGCTCAATTGATGAAGCGTGCCATGACGAGTCAGAAATAGTGCCACCTCTCTCGACAAGTATTAAACAGCCTATGATTCGTGAGAGCAATATCCTTAGCTTATATCAATTAAACAAATGATAAACCATAGGTTTCATTCACGTTGAACACTTCTTCCTTTTTTATGTCCTTTTATGTTTAACGCCACGTGTTGGTAACCCCTTCTTCCTGACAGCCCTCTTCTTCTTCCCACCACCAGGCATTTTTCTCTGCATCTTTGATGATTTCGTCCCGTGTGCGTTTTAAATGTATATTTAGAGCTTCATTAGGTTTAGCCTCCGCCAATATGTCTTCTACCGTGTTAAAACCTGATTGTAACGCTTTCCTCCCGAGGTATCTGACACCCTTCTTCAGCAATGGGACAGCCGTGCGTAGTATGGTTGAAAAAAATGGATCGAAGCCCACTCCCACACTGATATCTCACCCCTTGATAGACTGTGAAAGGCCTTCGGGTCATTATAACTCAGTGCGACGAATGTGCAGCTTCACTGTTAAGCTCCCATCACCGAATGGAAAATTTTTCCCCTCAATCGTTCTTATATATATTGAGATATTTGTTAATAGATTAGTCGAAACATTCACATAGTGAGGTTTGTCATATGTAATGCTCAAGCTCCTCCCTCTATGATTGGGTATGTGAGCAATGCGGAGCAGGCGCCCCTGGTTATCCCCAAGAAACTGATGCTCCACGATAATGCTGTAAATATAGCACATGGCTGAGTATGGATAGCCATCACCCAATTTCTCCAAATTTCAACTGATACATTAAGCTGGACAAGTCATGTTGTGCCTCGTGAAAGTGTGAAAGGAATCTCCTTGGAGCGCTGCTCCATATCGGCCCTAGGTTGTAATTTTGAACAGTCCTTTGTCTTTAATAGTTCTATTATCTTGTGATTTTAGTGTCAGAGCATGTGCAGGGGTTTCTTTGTTTACGATTTCGTATACTAAACCAGCCGTAAGTTTGAGCTTTTTAAACTTCCGTTCAAGTCTCTCACAACATCCTTGGCCGCACCATAACGACCTGGCCTAGTGTTACTAATGTAGTGTAATACAGGGCCTCCCAACTCCGGGTGGCACGCATGGTTTCATCCCGAGTTACCCCTGCCTTTTCACACTCTTCACGATCTCTAAAAACCGTAAAAACGGGTTCCTTATAATCAATACGGAAGAAGCTGGTGGATAGCTGAATTTCGCGTATCTCCACCTCATACGAATCACGTTCCAATTCAATGGGCCCATGGAATTCTGTCACAAAGTTGGCCAGGGTGTTGTTAGGATGTACAGACAGAGAAGATGAGGAGGGAAGTGTGACATAGAAGTGGTTAGACGCCATGTTGCATACTATTTAAGTTTAATTATTGCACCAGCTTTTATATAGGTGTTGAAGCTTTCTAGGAATCGTAGCCATTTCACCAGGTACATTTTTCTCTTTTCTGAACCTTTGCTGCCTAAAATGTTTCGAATTTTAAACACATTTTTTCCTTAATTAAATGTTACTTTCTGCAACTTCTCGCGGTAAAAGCCTCCTGCGATTTCTTCCCCATTCAAATCTTCAACGTAATACATCATTATCTCGCCTTTAGGTCTCATTGCCAAAACTTTAAAAATCCCGCGTGTCAAGCCTTGCTCAAATCCATTCGCGAATTTACTTCCCGAACGCGATAGCCTTACATAATCATTGATTTTGAAACGTGTAAAGTGTGGCGGTGCTCTACGAATATCTCTTCTCACCTCACGCTCTGTGTGCGTCCCTCTTTCTAAAATCTCGTTAGGTGTTGTCCCAATCGCGCGATGGTGTAAGCGTTGTATGATGAGGCCAATGATTCCTGAATATTTATACAGGGTGTACATAAAGTCAGGATCTATTTTTGTGAAGCACTTGGAAATTATATGGAATTCAATCATAAAATGATAGTGGTAACATTTATTAAATAATTAAGAGTAGGATTTGACGTGACGCCCATCAGTATCCCTGCACAGCTCAAATCGTTCCGCAGCATTTCTAAACACATTCTGGAGCATTTGCGGGGTTATGCTATCTGCAGCAGTTCGTATACGTGTACATAAGTTTTCAAGACTCGTAATCTTCGTCTGATAGACGTGCGATTTGATAAAGCCCCATGCAAAGAAATCTAAAGGGGTTAAATCTGGTGATCTCGCTGGCCAAGGTCTATTGCTTCCGCGTCCGATCCAGCGATTTGGAAAACGTCCATTTAGATAATCCTGAGCAATTTTGGCATAGTGACAAGGAGCACCATCATGTTGATAGACGACGGTACTATCAATCCTATCCCCATCGTCTATCAACATGATGGTGCTCCTTGTCACTACGCCAAAATTGTTCAGGATTATCTAAATGGACGTTTTCCAAATCGCTGGATCGGACGCGGAAGCAACATACCTTGGCCAGCGAGATCACCAGATTTAACCCCTTTAGATTTCTTTGCATGGGGCTTTATCAAATCGCACGTCTATCAGACGAAGATTACGAGTCTTGAAAACTTACGTACACGTATACGAACTGCTGCAGATAACATAACCCCGCAAATGCTCCAGAATGTGTTTAGAAATGCTGCGGAACGATTTGAGCTGTGCAGGGATACTGATGGGCGTCACGTCGAATCCTACTCTTAATTATTTAATAAATGTTACCACTTTATCATTTTATGATTGAATTCCATATAATTTCCAAGTGCTTCACAAAAATAGATCCTGACTTTATGTACACCCCTGTATATCTGTATGTGTTTTTATGTGTAAAATATCGATGCATGCGTTCCTTTATGGTACGTTGAACTCTTTCAGGTAAGAAACCTTATGTATAGAATTGGTAGTGTAGTAACTGATATTAAACTCTGCCAACATGTTCTGAAAAGTTCGGCCTATAAATTCTTTCCTTATATCCGTACAAAAATAGCCTGGAACCCTGTTTTCATTCAACATCAGCGTTTTGATAGCTTTAGCAACTTTTTCTGGCGATTTATTTTTCAGGGGAATTAGCCAAAGATATCAGAGAATACATCTATTATGAATAGAATGTAGCGATAGCCATCATTATATACTGTATACCTTTGCATGTCTGTTAAATCCGATTGAAAAATAGAGCCAACTGAAGCCGCTGTTGTCCTGGCTGTTTTAAACCTTTTTCTCACTGGCTTATGAAGTGTATAAGCACCCTGCTCCCGCAAAAACCTCTCAACATCTTTTTTTCCTACTCCATCGTTGTAAACACCTCTGTACAGTTTATCAACACCGCCATAGGAGGCTGGGTTAGAAATGTCATAATAGCGTTTTCTGAATATGTTAACCATTTGCGTGTTTTAGAGGCACGTGGATAGGGTTGGCCGTTATTGCTGTTTGGTATCTTTTTTCTCCTCTTCAGAGATGCTACCGTTGGGGGTGATGGCCTACTCAGTTGTGGTACATGCGAGACTTGCTTCAAGTCTTTTAACCTATTCAGATTTCCTATCAAATGTTTTGGGGACATTTATTTGTTGTAGTCTTGCTTTAATATGTTTCCATCCTGATGGTGAAGGCCTGTCCCACTTTCTCACCAGATCATGGACAATATCGATGATATTCGATCCCTGTACCCTTGTTACTTCAACAATGACCTCGCCTGTACCGGTCCACTGTATGATGGGGTCCTCACTCAATAGCTTATAAAGACTTAAGCACCGTTATTCTTTGTTTGGTCGTCGCTAACGTTGGCCCCAGGTCTTATGTCGCCATGCTCATTGTTGCCCGTGGTATTCCTAATAACCACGGATCTCTGTCGGATTTTCATAATCTTCGTACTCATGAAGAAATTTCTGTAGAGCCTCTTGGTATAAGATCTTTTTCTCATCAGGTGACTTTTCACTGTTTAATAGGTCTATCAATTCGCCTTCCATTCTTTTAAGACTGCTTTTACGGGGTTCTAGAACGTGTCTGGACTCTTTGAACTTTGCAGTGAAGCATACACCTCGTGCGGAATCACTACCACTTTCTTCATTATATTAATCTAGTCAGTAAAGGTCCCAAAACTGAAAATAAGATGGGAAGGAATGATACCCCTCTTTGTACAGTAATTCGCTTTTTCTTCCCCACAGTTTGACTTTTACGGGCGAGCGTACTTATTGTGTTCTTGTAACGACGTAGGCGTGCCTTGTGAGGGGATTTCATTGGTACATTACATTTTATAATATTAAGGAAGATTTCACAGATGCATTTTAATAAGTCGGAGCTGATATTTTCAACAAACATCTGCTGCAATGCCCGGGGCAATCGATGATTGATTTTTATTAATCCATGTACTTCATTAGCCTATTTGTCATTCTGGAATATACACCGTTTCTAGGCTCGTTTGGGAATATATTCGTTCTTAGAAGCACCCTAAACGTGTTTCGCGGGTGAAGGTCACAAAGCAAATATCTGTAATGCTGACTTGTAGCTACTTTATAAACTTCCAAAAACTCCTTACGCTGATTTGGGAACATTTGATTGGCTAATACCCCAATTTGTGACACAGCTCTACGTTGCGCGAATAAGAGTAGATATTGTGTAATTAACGACACATCGCGCATATATCTATTTTTGAAAAATGGATTCTCATTGATGAAGAATACGCTTATGTTAAGATGATGGGAGAACATGAGATGGTCAATTACAATGACTGTATGCTCATTTCTCTTTAATGAATTAACGTCATATATACCTTTGTGAAACAAAATATCGTCTTGGTACTCGTTGAACACTGACTGTTACGTCGAATAGCACCATATTACTTTATGCACAAATTTTGAGAACTTCTCTCCCTTATCTTTAATGATTTTATGCATAAACACAGTTTTACCACATCCTGTAGGACCAGATACAATACATGTGGACGGGCTCGTGAACCTTAATTTTTCTACAGATTCCACCTCTAACACGTCACACCCCAAAGTGGGTCATTTAAAAAATATAATAAAAATTTAAGTGATGGTCCTTATATTCTACAATCTTGTTTTTCTTCTTCTTCCACAGAACCGTGAATGACGACGAGGTAGAGCATCATGTCCCCATCATTGATATTACAGAATCCAATCCCGCTGACGAGCCCTCACCAGCGACACCTGTAACTCCACCACGTGGCAGTTCAAAGCGGAGGCACGATGATGAGGAACCTTCCGCGTCAGGTATCAAACGTGCCAGAAGTGCACCGGTTGCTAGATCCCCAGCCCTCTACGTCTTACGACACAACCCCCACACTAGCTCTCTCGTCAATTAAAGTTGTACCCCCTTATTCCTGTTCAACTCCGGGTTCACCAGCTGCTTCTCGTGCTGTAGAGGAAGGTATAACAACACCTGACTAGAAAACGGTATGTAGTCAGGATTGACTATGGAACCATGTATAGCAACGGTGTTGAACACGGTCTGCGACGCGGAGTTGAACGTATTGTAGAGTTTGCCCTTCAAAACAGCGACGAACGTGAAGTCAAGACGAGGTTATCCTTCGGGGTCGGGTCAGTTGACGGGGATGTAGATGATTTTTAGGTAGTAATACCATTCATACGCTTGGCCGATGTAGATATAGAATATATTTTGGGGCGCACAATGCAGGCCTCTCAAAGTAGTACAGCCTTCAATATGGACAACTTCACGGTAGATATTAACACAATATTCCGGGTTGCGGGTCATAGTACCACACCTTATACTCTTAACTTCAATTCTCCGGTTATTTACCGAAAGCATATAAACGTCTATCGTGGTTGCGGCTCTATAGCAATGGCCTTAGCTCATATGTTCACTGTGCTAAATTCATGGAGGCAAAAAATTTGGTTGCCTACGATTGTGCAGCGTGCTCCTAATCTGGCTTCAGAGAGCAAGCTTGAGTTTGAGTGTAATATGAGTCCTGAAGAGCTGAGAAAGGTAGAGCAGGAAAAGAATGTTCGTATAGTTGTATTTGAAATGGATGATCATCGTAGGACTGTGTATGTTTTTAAAAGATGTGTGCTAGATCGTACAAGACCTCTACTTATTTTACGATGTGCAGGAACAAAGTATCTCCTCATCCGTTATACAAGGGCTGTTTACGGTAGTTATGATAAAAGTCGAAAATATGGAAGGCATCATGATCTGCGGAAGGGGTGTCTCGAGTTTGCGAATGATATAGTGAAACATTGTAAGGAATACCACATGGTATGAGCAGTGTTAAAGCTCCAAATGTGAAAGTCTTGTAGTTGAAGCTGAGAAGAGGGAATGTAATGTGTGTAGACGTAAATTTTTTAATAATAAATGATTTGAGCTTCGTAAGTCAATTGAAACTTGCAGAAAAATGAGAATCTGTGAATGTGGTGTGTTTCATATGAAGGATAATTTGGGTAAGTTTGAACATAAATGCGATGAAATTCAATGTTCTACATGTCATGAAAGAAAATAAGGCGGACAGATTAAAGGATGTACGTTATATGAAAGATGCTAAGCCTAAAAGTAAACCCTGTATAACTGTGTACTACGATATGGAAACTTGCACAAACCCTGAAACAAAAGAGGTGATCCCACATCTACTTGTAAGCCAGACTATAATAATGTTATAATGTTATAATGTTTCAGACCAACAAAGACCCTAGGATTCACTCATGGCTGGTCACCTAACTGTGTTCGAAATTGTGTATTGTGCATGTCCTCCGTGGTGGCGGAGAGGACCTACAATTTTACGTGGGTTTCGAACCACAAAACCTTAATTTTACTACCTTAAACTATACCCAATCTATCAACATATGCGTCTAATCGATTTTTAAACATGTTTATTTATAGAAGTGCTACTAATTACTTCTACCGGCAAACTATTCCAGCCATTTTCTATTCTATGCGGAAAAAAGTTTTTGGCGCCTCCTGTCTCGAACCTTCTACTTGTCAACTTACACCCGGTACTTCTAGTCCTATTATATTGAGAGATTTCGAAAAAGCTATCTCTATCTACGTTATCGAACCAATTCATAATTTTAGAAACCTGGATTAGATGACCCCTTAGAATAGAGTCTCGAGTGTAGTAAATTTTAACTCCTTAAGCGTATCCTCGTACGACTTCGACTGAAGCGACGGAATCATCTTAGTTGCACGTCTTTGAACTCTTTCGATTTTGTCTACATCTTTTCGCATACGCAGATTCCAAAATTGGATCGCGTACTCCAAATAGGGTCTAACTAATGATTTATAAAGAGGAACAATAATATCGCGCGATTTCTACTCAAAATTCCGAGCTATAAAACCTAGCACTGTTCGCTTTATTGACCGCTGCTGTGCTTTGTTTCGCCACTTTTAAATCACCAGTGACTATAACTCCTAAATCTTTTTCCTGCTCTACACTTGCTAACTCCTTCCCTGACATACTATACGCAAAATTGCCGTTGCGCGAACCTATATGTAAAATTTTGCACTCATCGACGTTAAATCTCATTTGCCATGTGACTGACCAATCAACGATTTTACTCAGATCTTCCTGGATTTTACCTCTATCTTCGTCATTACTCGCCCTACTAGCCAACTTCGTGTCATCTGCAACTTTGAAACTGTACTGACTTGGCCGACATCTAAATCGTTAATAGATATAAGAAAAAGCAAGGGGCCCAATATAGAACCCTGAGGAACGCCGCTCATCTGCGGTGAGTTCATAGAAGTCGAGTGAGATGAGTGTCACAAATGTGGTAAACGGACAAACGTTTTTAAAACGATCGCACACGACAGTCCTGTGAAACTCTTTGCATCCTGTATTGTCAAGTTAGCGGACAAGTTAAAAAAAATAACTGTGTATTGTTTCCCATAACGGGGCAAAATTTGACACACAGTTCCTTTATAAGGAACTGCTTGAACACGATTTATCGGAGATATTTACAGGCGACTCCTTGAAAAGGGGAAACAAACTTACACAAATGCAAATAAGAGGTAAAGTTCAGTTTAAAGATACTTTATTATTCACACCTTGCAAACTAGACAAGCTACCCAAGGTGATAGGTGTAGCCGTCGAAGTTTCAAAATGATATTTCCCTTACACTTTCCTCACTAGCGACACCTTAAATTATGTAGGACTACCTCCACCCAAATATTACTTTAACTACACCAACATGAGTGATAGTGAGCGTGAAGATTTTGGCCGCTACTACAACAGTTTTAATGAAGATAATCCTTATAATATACAGTAGCTGATGAATTTAACGTTATTGCGTGAATGATGAGCGCGTGCTTAGAGTATGTTTCCAGGCCTATAGAAGGATGTACATAGACCGTTTCAATTGCGATCCGCTGCAAGTCGCAACCACAATCGCATCATTGTGCTTTACTATGTTCAAGAATAATTTCATGCCTAACGATAACTTAGCCGTCATTCATAGAAACAACCCTCGCAGTTATGGGCAGAACGCTATTTACTGGCTGATACACATACAGAAGCAGACCGGAGTATATATAAAACACGCCTGCAACACGGGAGAAGTACCGATTAAGGTCAATGGTCGTGTTTTTTGGGTTGATGGTCTAAGCTAAGACCGTGCCACTGCTGAGAAGAATGTGTACCCCTTTAACGGTTGCTGGTGGCATGGATGCCCACGTCCTGAGTGTGGAATCGTGGGAGATATCGACGGTAGATCTCCTGCCGACAGTTTTGCATGAACCCGCACCCGCGATCAGCTTATAGTATGATGCACGGATGGAAACAGATGAACAGTACCGTGAAGAAATAAACACCATCAAGCGCTCACTGGTGTTGGATCCTCTCAATCGGTGATAACTTGTTCGGAGGGCGTACTTTCCCCCTACGGAGGGCGTGAAACTCCATTACTACGACTTCTGCTCATTATATCCCGACGTGAACAATCCGTACCCCGTTGGTGCACCTGAAAAACTGGTGAAACCTGACCTGCCCACCACCGAGGTGTTTTCAAGAAATTTAAACAAGTACTATTTCGGCCTCTCTTTCGTAGACGTGCTCCGCCCTCGCGATTTATGGATGCCGATCTTACCTGTCGTTATAGATCAGAAACTCATGTTTTCCCTGTGCGTAAAGTGCCCAGAAGAGAACAATGGGTCCTGTAATCACACAACCAACCAGCGGAAGATCAGAGGTGTATATGCAAGTCCTGAGCTGTCCATAGCCATCCGTCTTGGTTACAGAATATTGAAGATATACGAGGTGTGGAGGTTTCAGAAGCTACCTAACCTTTTCACGCCGTACATAAATACTTTTTTGAAGGATAAAATATCAGGTTGTAACATAAATTCTGCTCGATTAGAAAACGGACGATAGATAATAGAATAACTTCAAGATAATCTCAAATAATTTTAGAAATGTTGCAAAATACACGCGGCGACAAGTTCGCACATGTTTTATCACAATACAGAATGATACAGAATGACTTAGGCTATTGTAGGATTAGGCTAATGAATATTTTCTCTGGTGTTTTTCATACAGTTACAACGCCACCCCTACGATATTACAGTAATTGAAAAAACATGGAGCCCGCGAAAGAGCATATTCGACATGTGATGCTGTATGAGTTCCATAAAGGATCTAACGCTAGTAAATCCGCAAGAAACATTCAGAGTTTATGGAAATGATGTTGTGAGCGAATGGATGTGTAGGAGATGGTTTGAGAAGCTCGGAAATGGAGACTTCAATCTGAAAGATTATCAACAAACAGGACGACCAAATGAGTTAGATGAGGAGTTGCTGAAAGCAACAGTGGAGGAAAACCCAACGGTAACTGTAAGAGAACTTGGCCTGCAACTCGGCGTTAGCCATTTGACCATTCATCGTCATCTGAAGCTGTTAGGAAAAGTAGTGAAGGTTGGAAAATGGATTCCGCATGATTTGTCACAAGCGAATCTTCAACATCGAATCGATATTTCCACAGTACTGCATTCTCGGCAACTGCAGGCACCGTTTTTGAATCGGATCGTCACTGGGGATGAAAAATGGGTCCTCTATAACAATATTAAGCGTCGACGTCAGTGGCTTAGCCGTGAAACAAAGCCTGAACCTCAGCCAAGGAATGGACCCCATCCAAAGAAAATTTTGCTATGCGTTTGGTGGAATATGCAAGGAATTATTCATTTTGAGCTTCTGCCAGATAACCAAACAATCACAGCTGAAGTCTACTGCCAACAACTCCAACGATTGAAGATGGCATTACAAGAAAAACGTCCTGCATTAATTAATCGCAGAGGTGTTCTCTTCCACAGGATAACGCGCGCCCTCACAATGCTCGAATCACCACTGCCCAATTAGAGCATTTGGTTGGGAAAAAAATGCCTCATCCACCGTATTCTCCGGACATCGCACCTTCAGACCACCATTTATTCAGAAGTCTGCAACACCACCTAGAGAGACAAAAGTTGCAATCCAGGGAAGCTATCGAAACCGAAGTGATCGCTTTTTTTAACTCGAAACCAAGGGATTTCTTCGAACGTGGCATAAAAAACTTTTCTACAGGTGGGAGGAGATTATAGAAAAAGAAGGGAATTATATTATTGATTAATTTGTCATTATGTCATTTAAATTTTGTTGTGAATAAACTAAAATTCGAGCAAATTTGTCCTTATAAGTCCTTTAATTTTTGTTCTGAATGAACTAAAAAATCGAGCAGCATATATGTTACAACCTTATAGAAGCATCAGGCTACCCGCAAGGGGTTGAGAGCGAGGGTGAAAAATCGGCGTATATTCAGCGCTACCGTGACCATGAAGGGATACAACTTGACCGGGCCTAAATTGTTAAGAACCCTGGCAAGCCCTTTAGTGCACAGTTGTGCCTAAATAGTCTTTGGGGCAAGTTTGCACAGAATACAGGTAAGGGGAACGTTCATTTGGCCCAAAGTTATATATATATATATATATATATATATTACATATTTTCGCCTGTCTGTTTGTTTGTCTGTCCTTTATGCAAACGCAAACCGTTTGACCTAGAGCTATCAAATTTGGCAAGGGAACCTCTTATGGGATGAAGAATGTCAACACCGAGTCGGCAGCCTGTCTGTTTGTCTGCAACGCCGGGTACCTCAAAAGAACGTGTGTGTATTCCAGCCATAACTCCAAAATGGGAGCAGTTATCATACAAACATGAAACTTCACACACGTATTGATTAGGTCCCCAGGTTGTGCACCTGGGTGTTAACAAATTAAGGCCACAGCACCGCGACTAAACTACAGAAAAGAACGCAGTCGTGAAAATTTTGATTATTTGGTCAATAAAACTATAGAAAAGAACAGTCATGAAAATCTTGAGCTTCACATATAATTATTTTTTAGGACACGGTCATTAAAATCTTGAGCTTCACACATAATTATATTTTAGGACGACTTCAAACCGTTTGACCTAGAGCTACCAAATTTGGCACGGGATAAGATAAATCATTTTAATCAACTTCAGCCTTGTGTCTTAAACTTTATTTTATTTAAATTGGGGATCTAATGTGAAATTTATCCCGGCCAACGCCGGGTACCTCAGCTAGTATATATATATATATATATATATATATATATAGGGTGTACATAAAGTCAGGATCTATTTTTGTGAAGCACTTGGAAATTATATGGAATTCAATCATAAAATAATAAAGTGGTAACATTTATTAAATAATTAAGAGTAGGATTCGACGTGACGCCCATCAGTATCCCTGCACAGCTCAAATCGTTCCGCAGCATTTCTAAACACATTCTGGAGCATTTGCGGGGTTATGTTATCTGCAGCAGTTCGTATACGTGTACGTAAGTTTTCAAGACTCGTAATCTTCGTCTGATAGACGTGCGATTTGATAAAGCCCCATGCAAAGAAATCTAAAGGGGTTAAATCTGGTGATTTCGCTGGCTAAGGTCTGTTGCTTCCGCGTCCGATCCAGCGATTTGGAAAACGTCCATTTAGATAATCCTGAACAATTTTGGCATAATGACAAGGAGCACCATCATGTTGATAGACGACGGTACTAACAATCCTATCCCCGTCGTCTATCAACATGATGGTGCTCCTTGTCACTCTGCCAAAATTGTTCAGGATTATCTAAATGGACGTTTTACAAATCGCTGGATCGGACGCGGAAGCAACAGACCTTGGCCAGCGAGATCACCAGCTTTAACCCCTTTAGATTTCTTTGCATGGGGCTTTATCAAATCGCACGTCTATCAGACGAAGATTACGAGTCTTGAAAACTTACGTACACGTATACGAACTGCTGCAGATAACATAACCCCGCAAATGCTCCAGAATGTGTTTAGAAATGCTGCGGAACGATTTGAGCTGTGCAGGGATAGTGATGGGCGTCACGTCGAATCCTACTCTTAATTATTTAATAAATGTTACCACTTTATCATTTTATGATTGAATTCCATATAATTTCCAAGTGCTTCACAAAAATAGATCCTGACTTTATGTACACCTTGTATATACACACGAGGGTACTTCATTAAGTATCCGCACTTTTCATTTTAGTGATAATATAATATATATATAATATATACTCGTAATAACGAGCCAAACTGAGATCTATAGGCTTATTTAGGCTAGCAACAGTATAGACTTATTTAGGCTACTCGTAGTTGTCACATATCATACGAGTAGTGAGCATGGCTGCGACGCTTTCAATTTGTATTCTGGAAGAACAGAGATCCGTGGTTCGTTTTTTGTGGGCAGAAGGTGTGAAAAGAGTTGAAATTCACACGCGTTTACAGTATGTGCTCAGTATGGGAATTAATGGGGAATGGGACAACTGGCCGCGGCCAACTAGCAGCAGCCCAACTCACCACGGCCAACTCGCCGTAGCCAACTTACCGCGGTGGCCAGATTTTATAATTTATAATTTTATAATTTTAAATTTTTTATTCTAAATATAATTTTAGAGGCTGTGCACCTGGGTGTTGAATGCCGGTTAGGTCAACCGTACGCCCTTGACGATTGGTTAGGTTTGGTCGTGATATTTTCGTTAGCTTTAACGAAAATATCACGACTCAACATAACCAATCGTCAAGGACGTACAATTAACCTAATCGGGCATTCAATTAACGTACCCAGGTATTCAATTAATCTAATCGGGCATTCAGTTGACCTAACCGGGCATATACTGTGTGCACACACACACACACACACACATATATATATATATATATAGCGTTCAACATCCACCGGCAACGCCGGGTCGCTCCGCTAGTATATATATATATGTATATATATGTATATATGCGTGTGTATTTCCACAGGAAATGTGGAATGTTTATCAACGCTGCTTGAATGACGAAGACAGGACTAACAATCACGCAGAAACTGCGCACCGAAGACTGCAAAATGAACTTGGAATGCAACATCCTACGATTTGGAAATTTATTGATGGTTTGAAAAAAGTTCAACGAGGAAGAGATCTATATTACGAGCAGCTGATTGCAGGGCAAAATCCTCCAGTCAAGTTAAAAAAATTCAGAGAAGCAGATGCAAGGATAAAATCAATTGTCAGTAAATTTGACAGTCGAAATTTTGTTGAATACCTTAGGGGAATTGCCCATAACTTTTCATAGATATTTGCATTTTTATCCTTATTTTATTTTTTTTACTCCAATAAAGTACTTTCATAAAGCAATTTTAACACACTTGTTTTATTACACAATTTTCATAAAAAAAAATAATTTTTCTATATCACGGCGAGTTGGCCGCGGCGAGTTGTCTTATTCCCTATATCTGCGGCCAGTTGGCTACGGCGAGTTGGCCATGGTGAGTTGGGCTGCGGCTAGTTGGCCGCGGCCAGTTGTCCTAGACCCGGAATAATGCGTTAAAACGGCGAAGTGTGTACGAGTGGATTCAAATGTTCAAGGAAGGTCAGACATGTGTGACAGATGCTCAGCGCTCAGGACGACCGTCAACATCAACCAGTGGTGACAAGCAGGAAGAAGCTATAGCCATGATTTTCGATGACAGAAAATTAACAATAAAAGAAATTGCATCTTCATTAGACATCAGTCAAGGGTCAGCCTATTCGATAGTTTATGACATTCTTGGCTTTCACAAGTTTGTGCAAGATGGGTGCCCAAACAGTTGACAGAAAAGCACAAAAGCGTAATCGTATGGACGTCTGCTCTCGTCTTTTGGCGCGGTATGATAATGAAGGTGAAAACTTTTAGGAGCGCATTATCACTGGAGATGAAACTTGGATCTATCACTATGAACCAGAAAGCAAACGACAGAGCATGAAATGGAAGCATCCATCATCTCCCGTTACAAAGAAGTTGAAAGCGCAACCGTCAGCAGGTAAAGTTACGCTAACACTGTTTTGGGTTACACGAAGCACTATCCTTGAACATTATCTAGACTCTAGAGCGTGGAACTACAGTAACAAGTGCATCGTATTCTGACATGCTTCGGAATGAGTTAAAGCAAGCAATTCGCACAAAACAGAGAGGGAGATTGTCGGAAGGAGTTATTCTGTTACACGACAATGCGCGCCCTCATACCACTGCACAGACTAGAAAATGAATTCAAGAATTTAAATTTAAAGTTCTCGACCATCCAGCCTACAGTACAGACCTGCACCTACGGAGTTTTACCTGTTTGGACCACTAAAAGATGCTTTGAGAGGTCAACGATTCAAAGGCGATGATGACCTGAAGGAGGCGGTGCATGACTGGCTACGCACACAACCAAAAACATTCTTTTGTGGTGGCATTAGGAAGCTTGTTGATCGCTGGACTAAGTGTATTGAGAAACAGGGAGGCTATGTTGAGAAGTGATGTATTTATAATCTATCAGATGTGAAACTAAAAAATACGGATACTTATTCAAATACCCTCGTATATATATATATATATATATATATATATATATATATATATATATATATATAATGAATAAAATCACGAAGGAAAGGAAACACAAAACGGTGCTCAAGCGCTTTCGTCTAATGACATCCTCAGGAACACTGAAATACATAAAAGGTTACGGCCTATATATAGGTTACAGAAAGAGAAAAAAATAAAAAAAAAATAAATAAATAACATACATACACACAAACATATATACATATATACACATACATATCTACACACATACACATATATATATATATATGCAATAAACGGAGAAGTAAAAATAAAACTTAAAAATTAAGGATTAGAGGATTAACAAAGAGGCATATCGATTTTTAGCACAAGATCAAATGAGTTATAAAAATAATACAAATTATACTGGAGATACGCCCGGGTTTAACACTTTGCCTTTTTAGAGTCAAGTTTCGATATATATAAAAATAAATTGAAGATTAAAAGTTAATAAAGTAGCTTACAAGTTTACCAAAGATTAAGTGTCCTACCCTTTTTATCTAGATTTGTTTTGAAGGAATTCAAAACAACAGGATCGAGTTGAAAAAACCTTTGCTTATGTTGAAGTTATTTGAAAGTTGAATAATGGCAGACTCAAGAATATTTCTATTGACAATGTTGCTCGAATGGAATAAAACTGAAGCATTATTCCAATCAATACAGTGGGATAACTCTGACAAATGGACAAAAAGAGCACTGGACAACTGTCCTGTTCTGACGGAATATTGATGCTGTTTTATACGTGTGTGCAAATCCTTTCCCGTCTGACCTATGTAAAAGGAATCACATTGTTTACACCCAATTTTATGGATAATGCCTGAATTATTGGTAGGGCTATTTTTTTACTATGATATTTTTCACAATATTGTTATATGAAAATACTACATTAATATCCAAAAGTTTAAGTAGATTAGCAATGCCTAAAAAGCCCGGGAAAAATGGAAGTACTAAAATATTTTTTGACAAAGTACGCGTTATTATTGACACGATAGAAAGTTCGTTTTGCCTTGTTGAGACAAGATTCCATAAACGCAGATGGGTAACACAGATCACTTCCAATACCGTTGATTGTTTCCAATTCGGCATCGATGTATTCCGGACTGGCGATCCTAAGGGCGCGGAGAAACATTGATGAAAAAATGGCCTTCTTAGTGGGGGTGTCATGTCCCGAGTAAAAGTGTGCGTAGGACAAGTTGTTTGTTGTTTTCCGATAGATACTAAACTTAAAACCTGGGCTTTCCCTATGTACACGCACATCCAAAAATGGGATTGACTTGTCTTGTTCCACTTCTAAAGTAAACTTAATGGAGGGGACTTGATCATTTAACTGAAGGAGGAAGTTATCCAGGTCACGATTCATGGGCCAGATACACAAAATATCGTCGACGTACCGCAACCAAGCATCAATATTCCGTCAGAACAGGACAGTTGTCCAGTGCTCTTTTTGTCCATTTGTCAGAGTTATCCCACTGTATTGATTGGAATAATGCTTCAGTTTTATTTCATTCGAGAAACATTGTCAATAGAAATATTCTTGAGTCTGCCATTATTCAACTTTCAAATAACTTCAACATAAGCAAAGGTCTTTTTCAACTCGATCCTGTTGTTTTGAATTCCTTCAAAACAAATCTAGATAAAAAGGGTAGGACACTTAATCTTTGGTAAACTTGTAAGCTACTTTATTAACTTTTAATCTTCAATTTATTTATATATATATCGAAACTTGACTCTAAAAAGGCAAAGTGTTAAACCCGGGCGTATCTCCAGTATAAATTTGTATTATTTTTATAACTCATTTGATCTTGTGCTAAAAATCGATATGCCTCTTTGTTAATCCTCTAATCCTTAATTTTTAAGTTTTATTTTTACTTCTCCGTTTATTCCCATCTATATATATATATAGTTACCGTTATCGTTGGGTTTTCGTCCACTTTTGCTCTCAGCATCTCTTCATCTAACTCATTTCGTCGTCCTGTTCGTTGATAATCTTTCAGATTGAAGTCTCCATTTCTGAACTTCTCAAACCATCTCCTACACATCCATTCGCTCACAACATCATTTCCATAAACTCTGAATGTTTCTTGCGGATTCACTAGCGTTAGATCCTTTATGGAACTCCTACAGCATCACATGTCAAATATGCTCTTTCGGGGGCTCCATGTTTTTTCAATTACTGTAATATCGTAGGGGGTGGCGTTGTAACTGTTTGAAAAACACTAGAGAAAATATTCATTAGCCTAATCCTACACTAGCCTAAGTCATTCTGTATCATTCTGTATTGTGATAAAACCTGTGCGAACCTGTCGCCGCGTGTATTTTGCAACATTTCTAAAACTATTTCCGTTATCTTGAGGTTATTCTATTATCTATCTCCCGTTTTCTAATCGAGCAGAATTTATGTTACAACCTGATATTTCCCTTAACTCGTCTAAATAAACAGAATGATGTAATGGTGTTTTATTTCATTCTTTTGGTTGTATACTATATAAACGATATTAAGGAATAACTGGGGAGATGGGAATATATATAAAAATGCACCTTTAATAAATATGTGTATATATATATATATATATATATATATATATATATATATTATATTATCGCCTCGGTGGTGTAGTGGTTAGCGTCGCTGACTACGAATCCATCGGCCCCGGGTTCGAGACCCGACGGCAGCCGGCACGCAGCAAAACCTAGCTTTTCATCCTTCCACGCAATAAAGAAAGTGGTTGGTAGATAAATGGGTACCCTGGGTGGCCTAGTGGTTAAGACACTGGGCTGATGATGGGGCGTGGTCCGGATTCCACGTAAAACTGTAGGTCTAAGGTGAAGTGAAAAGCTTGACCTTCGTGAGAATGAACAATTCGGGCGGAAGCTAACCACAGGTTATATATATATATGTATATCAAATGGCTTGTTACGCTTCCTAAGCCGACTGACGGATTTCTAAGCCAACTCTCAAGAATATCTCCAAATAAATAGCGCAATCTGGCAACTGAAAAGTTATTAATATATATACACATACACAGGGCTTCTTTTAATCTGCAGCTGTACACAATCTGTGCAGGTCTGAAAAAAAGTGCAGTTCCAAAAAAAATGGTGTGGAGTTCTAAAATATAGGTGTTTATTGCTGAATATAATACAAATAACGAGGTGACAGGTTACACAAATTCAGTCACTTAAAAAAAGATTCAAAATTCTTTCTGCTTTATCTTCTTTAGCTGCACTTCCTCCTCTTCTTCCTGCTCATCTGAATGTGAATGCTTTGTCGCCGGAAAGAGTCTTCGAAAGTACGGTTGGCTTTTGGTTTTTGGCCTTTCTCCAACTCGATGTTGTCTTTTTGTAGTCCAGTGAAGTATAGCTTTTCGGTGGTTCCATGACAGAAGAGGTGGTAGGTTATAATTAACAAATAAGTACATGTTTTCAGTTTCTAGGTTCATGCTTGACCTACCAGGCGATTTCAGATTGTTGCTGGCACTAATTAGTCGTTCGACGTCAGCGTTATGTGGTTTTGCTGCTAAAATTCTAGCCAGGGCTATTGACACATTCACGTAATGTTCTGATTGGAGTAATATCTTCAGAATTTCACCGAGACTTTTCTTTCGGACAACTTCAATATTAGGCAAATTCAATACTTCGTCATATTCGAGTCCGAGTTGCACTAAGTCAAGATCGGAACAAATTACCCGATGTACCTCAATGAAATTTGCTAATTTTGTAAAAGGGTTGATCACTGAAGTGACATTTTCATCTATGGAAAGCTACCTTTTGAACAGAATTTCTTAAAACAAACGCTTGCGGGCCAAGTTTCAACACCACATTACCACACGAGACGAGCACTCAAGGCAGACTTAGAAGCAGTGTTGCCAGACAGTGTAGTATAAAAATAAAATTCCTCAAATCCAGAGGCAAAAATTCCCCAAAATTCCCCATTTCTTATATTTATCTTATTACTTCAGAGTGAAAATAGATGATATTTGGAATGCTGTTAAGTATAGTATACAGGTATGGTACTACTAAATAAGGTTAACAATTTACCGTGTCTTGAATTGGACTACCGCAAACTACCCTAATGACTGCCGCGATTTTTGATTGGGTAGGCCTAATAAATTTTTTTATACATGGTTGAATATTACTAGTAAACTTATTACTAATATAATATTAGTAATATAATATTACTGATTATATATAATTACTAATATTTTATATTACTATAAATTCTAGTTCTAAAACTGCAGTTCTAAATTTTCCTTAAAAGAAGCCCTGTACATACATCTACTTTCTAAGCCAGATTAAGCCATCTGGCTGATTAAGCCAACTGGCTGAAAGACACTTCTAAGCCAAGTGATGATGTCAAGAAATCTTATTATGTACCTGGATCTTCCAGGTGAAGGATGCTCTGGCTCCTCTTTCTCTTAAGTTAGGTAGTGGGGGGTTGGCACCTTGCAACATTTGATCAACATTGCAATTGCTCTGCACTCTCTCCTTTTGCAGGCATTCTACTGGCGCCCACTCCGAAGCCACTCCATTTATTACCACTCTCTGATGTCTATCTTGTAACCAATCCTCAATTCAGTTGGAAACTAGCACGGTGATTCCTAGTCCTCTGATTTTAGCCATATTATGGAAAAACTAAGAGGTTTGTGAGACAGGATCTGTCGCCTAAATCCATGTTGAGAATAAAAAATTAGATTGTTAGATTCAAGGTGATACACAATACATTAAACTAATCGGGCGGTAATTACAAGGATTTTCCATATTACCCTTTTCAAAGATTGGTGTTACATTTGCTAACTTCCAGTTGGTTGGAACTTTCCCTAACTCGATTGATTGTTTGAATATGGTTACTAAGTCGTCAACAACAGTGTGGCTAACTTCTTTTAATACCCTTGGAAGAAATACGTCGGGTCCAGGTGATTTTTATTTATTCATCTTATCAATTAATTGCTCTACCTCATTTCTTGCAAAACTTATGGTCTCTACGGGATGGTCACCGTCATATGAAATCCGAGGACTTGGCACTTCAATTGAGTCTTCCTCCGTGAAGACTGAAACGAAGAACTCGTTTGACGTATTAGCTAAATCTCTATCACTGAATTTCAGTACGCCATTTCTATCTTTTAGGGGACGTACAGAATTTTTATTTGGCTTTCTGCTATTAACATGGACAAAATTTCTTTAGGGTTAACTTTACAGTGAGGCAACTCTAGCTTCTTCTTCACTTTTGGCTTATCTAATTAACGACTTAACCCTCCTACGTAGGTTTATATAGTTTTTTGAATTAGTCTGGATGAAATGTGACTTAAGTAGTTTGTAGGCTCTATTTCTTCCCGTAATAGTATTGGTAATTTCGATGGTAAACCATTTCGGTGACTTTGTTGACAAGGAAACTATTTTTGTGGGTATAAGTGAGGGGTCTCGCGTTTTAAGGTACCTAAGCGCCAAAATTAAAATTCGTCAGAAATCGCTCCAAAGTTCAGCAATATTCTGGCAATAGTATCTCTGTTATTAATTGAGCTAGAACGTTCATTTTTTACTAAATTAGAGTTCTAAGTATGCTAATGAAGATGTAGATGAGTTTTTGGAATAGATTTTCATATTTTATATTTTATATATATTTTATCAAATTTTTTTATTTTCTTATTATGTCAAACTTTGGGTGAACCTTTGGCTGTCGATAGAGGTGAAAAAAGTAGTTCGCTTCATAAGGTTATCAACCATACTTCTAGTGTCGTAAGGTCATTATAACCCAAACCACGCGATAGAGGAAGGGTGAAGTAGTATAGTGTCAAAAAGGGTGAGTGCAGAAATGTTACTAATGTTGCAAAATGTTACGTAATGTCGCAAGAGTGCCAACCCCCACCCACTTTGTTGCAAGAGTGCCAGCCGCCACCCCTCTTTGTTACAAAAAAAAAGGAAAAACAAAAAAAAAAGAAAAAATTTCCCAACCCCTTTGCTGCCAAGGTAACCCCTTTGTTGCCTACCCAAAATGGTGTTGCAAGGGGTATGCAACTTGGAGTTATACCCCAAGGTGATCCCCCCAAAGGGGCCTGCCAACCTTTGTTGCCAACCCCAAAATGGGATTGCAAGCGGCATGCAACTTGGAGGCGGAGTTCTCCCCCAAGCTGAAACCCCCAAAGGGGCATACTTAACCTAAGGGAGCCTCTTTTGGGGAAAAGGGGACGCCTCACCCTCCAAATGGGTAGAAAGAGAGAGAGAGAGATAGGAGGAGAGACCCAGAGGTGGGAACCCAGAGTTGGGTGTTCACTCGGCTGGAAGCCGAGCTCATATGGGATCCTTCAGCCGTCCGCCGCCTCTTATAGGGTGCTAATGAGCCAGATAGCGCCATGTGTTTAATTATTCCTTCAGCCAGTTGCCAGATTCGTTATTTATTAAATTAATTCATATATTGCCAGATAGCAATAAATTTATTTATTCCTTATATTATTCAGCCAATCGGTTGCTGAGTTGCCAGATAGCAATATTTATTTAATTATTCCTTATATTATTCAGCCATTGGGTTGATAAATACCACCATATATTTTAATTTATATTAGGGAGAGTTGCTAAATACCACCATTTATTTTAACTCGCTACCAAAACAGATGAATTTTCTCCTTAAAGAGAACCAATTATTTTAAAAGAAATTCTGTTTATTAAATAAATAATAAGAATTTAAACACACTCTTTTTACACAACTAAAATAAATCATTTTATTACTTAATTCCAATTTTTATTATTATTAATATCACAATTTTCGCTAAATGTGAGACCGTATATTGTACCCGTCTAGGTATGAACCAACTTTTAAATCCTTTTTCTTAAATATTTCCCAAAGAATACTGGATTACTAAATAAAAATGCCAGTACCAGTCGGCAACATGTTTTTCTTAATTTTGCGAATTAATATCAAATATATATATATATATATATATATATATATATATATATATATATATATATATATATATATATATATATATATCACACCTTCTTGAATAATATAAAAGCTCATAATAATAAACTATTTCTTGGGGTAATTTGCGTGTTAAAAATTACTAAATACAGAAAGTTAAAGATTTTCTTTCATTTAGATAAATGAAAAATAAACATTCTGCAGGGCAAACCTTTAAAGCAGAGCTTTCCAAACTTTTCACGTTGGCGACACACTATTTAAGCATAAAAATTTTCACGACACATTAATTAATTTTTGTTATCAAATATCAAATATCAGATAATTTTTCAGTAGGTGGTTTATCTTGTAGCCGATTTTGTTGATAGATAAATCAAAATTTTCAAAATACAAAAAACATTAATGTTTCGCGATACACAGTTTGGAAAGCTCTGCTTTAAAATATAAGCAAGGACGAGTATACTTAACCCGCGCAATACTATTTTGCATAGGAAT
The DNA here is from genome assembly GCA_023014485.1 of Bathynomus jamesi. Taxonomy (NCBI): domain Eukaryota; kingdom Metazoa; phylum Arthropoda; class Malacostraca; order Isopoda; family Cirolanidae; genus Bathynomus; species Bathynomus jamesi. Next base: position 1,893,971 of record JAJOZX010000151.1, read on the forward strand.
CGCATAAAGTCCGAGTCATTACACGATCTTATGAGATCGACGCAAGATATTAATAATATATATAGGATTTCGTATATTAAAAGAAGCGTCTCCCACCCAAAGGATCAAAACTCAAAAGCGTGAAACAAATTTAAAAAAAATAAGAACGCAAAGTATGTAATTAGCTCGCAAGTTACTATTTTGCGGCCCTAAAGCGCTGTAATCTGCTCTATACACACTTCCATGTATAAACTTGTCCTCAACTTACTCCACAATCAAGTACCAGTTTCGAGACCTGTTTAAAAACGAAGCCAATCTTCATAAAAGGTATTTCATAACCTGTAATACTATCATTACCTGAAAATATGAGAGCTTCTTGAAGTGGTCTATAGGGATTTTGCCACGTCACCCATATGTGGCTGACAAGCCAGTCAAAGGGTTAAAATAAAGTCTATTTATATATTTAAAAAGAATTTCTGGAATAATATTAAATTATTCTGAACGCAGGGATATTAAAAAATTTCTTTTGAAACCTCCAAATTCTTTAAGAAAACATTACCGCTCATTAAGTTATTATTATTAACAAACTGTGTCCAAATATATTCTGATAACTGCTGATTACACATATTTAAGTAGAAATAAAATTATTACGAGCCAATTAATTATTTTAAACAGACTCCTCAAAGTTAACATAATTCGATTTTATGTTTTAGTTAGCTTAACCAATAAACGACGTTTTCTATGGATATTTATAAAGGAAAATGGAATTTTGGCACAACCACATAATTGCGCCTTCTACAATCCGTTTATTGTAATTTTAAATATTATGATATCAACGTTATATGATGTGACCGATTTTCTGCTAACTTATTATGCCTTTGTTTAAATTACAAGTGTCATTCTTGTTTAATTTGGTGTTCAATGAGCTGAATTATACAATGTAGATATGCGAAATCACTGTTTTTGGAAATGTTATTGTATCCATTACACGTTTCACGTAGTTTCTAAATTTAAGATGCGTGATATATATATATATATATATATATATATATATATATATATATATATATATATATACATATATATATATATATATATATATATATATATATATAACAGGGTGTTTGAAAACTTTCTGTACAAATTGTAATGGGGGATAGGCAACACCAAGGCAAACCCTTTTCGTCTATAAGTGTATGTCCGCTGACGTCACCATTCGGCGAGAGAGGGCGCCGCTGCAATTGGCTAAAAGGTGAAGTGGGCTAGACTCGCGCTTGCCGCGGGCATTCTTAAATCGGACGTAGTACGCGTAACATGGAGCGCTTCACGACTGCTGAGATGGCTGACATGCATATGGTGTATGGGGCTGCCAATGGAAACGGAAGAGCTGCTGTGAGGTTGTACCGACAGCGCTTCCCAAACAGATGTGTACCAAACCACCAAACGTTTGCGGATTTGCATCGGCGACTGCGAGAAACTGGAACATTCCATGCAAACATGCATGACACTGGACGGGAGAGAAACGTGCGCACTCCTGACATTGAAGAAGAAATCCTACGGCGATTTGAGGACAATCCAAGCGCAAGCACGCGAGGTGTTGCACGTGTCCTCGGTCTGTGTACCACGACCTGGTCTGGAGAGTGTTGCATGAGCAGCAGTTACATCCGTTTAATCGTCAGAGAGTCCAGACATTACAACCTCGGGATTACCCTCTTCGTGTGGAATTCGCATGCTGGTTTCTGCAGCAGACAGCGGTGCAGCCTAATTTTCCGGCTTATGTGCTGTTCTCAGATGAGGCCTGTTTCACACGTGAGGGTGTGTTTAACATGCACAATTCTCACGAGTGGGCGCACGCAAATCCACATGCTACACGGGTTTGTAATGCCTGGACCCTCTGACGATGAAACGGATGTAACTGCTGCTCGTGCAACACTCTCCAGACCAGGTCGTGGTTCACACCGAGGATACGTGCAACATCTCGCGTGCGTGAGCTTGGATTGTCCTCAAATCGCCGTAGGATTTCTTCTTCCATGTCAGGAGTGCGCACGTTTCTTTCCCGACCAGTGTCATGCATGTTTGCATGGAATGTTCCAGTTTCTCGCAGTCGCCGATGCAAATGCGCAAACGTTTGGTGGTTTGGAACACGTCTGTTTGGGAAGCGCTGTCGGTACAACCTCACAGCAGCTCTTCCGTTTCCATTGGCAGCCCCATACACCATATGCATGTCAGCCATCTCAGCAGTCGTGAAGCGCTCCATGTTACGCGTACTACGTCCGATTTAAGAATGCCCGCGGCAAGCGCGAGTCTAGCCCACTTCACCTTTTAGCCAATTGCAGCGGCGTCCTCTCGCGCCGAATGGTAACGTCAGCGGACATACACTTATAGACGAAAAGGGTTTGTCTTGGTGTTGCCTATCCCCCATTACAATTTGTACAGAAAGTTTTCAAACACCCTGTTTATATATATATATAATATATATATATATATATAATATATATAGATATATATATATATATATATATATATATATATATATAGTGGCTTTCAAAAGTTCTTTTTGGTCTGGTTTCGTTTAACTTTTTACCTTTAAGAGAATTAATCAACTAAAACAATATTAACATTAAAAATTCACAAAACAATTGGCTTAGCAAAAGAATTCGTTCCATTAACATATTCTCAAATCTATATACAAACACACACGCACACACAATTATATTTATTCCTGAAAACTACCGAACACCTAATTTAACATCATTACTTAGAATACCCCAGTTACGTCTAACTCAACTCAGTTAAATATAGCCTCATATGCGCAAATTTTGCAGGCTGAAAGGAGAAGAAGAAACAGGAATAAAAAGTTCATCATAATAAATACTAAGTAGGCCCGACTCAGAAGACTGCGAAATAAAAAATGAAGTAAGCCTAAAATTTAGATAGGCCAAGAGTAAAGCCTGAATAAAAAGTAACGCCCTTAACAAATAAAATAGGAAAAAATATTAATAACTTTCAGGAAATTTGTATTACCACAACGTTCAACCAAATCTGCTTGGCATGGATCAACTCTGCTGAGTTAAATTCAAAAACGCCTTTGCCCGTAACAGATTAAGAGACATTAAAGAGGCTAGGCAAAATTTGGCCATAACTTTCAGATACATTCCAACAAAACAAAATCCTGCAGACTTTCTTACAAGAGGATTACCCTGTAAATTACTAAAATCCAAGAAAACTTGGTTTCATGGACCTGAATTGACTCAGGATGATTGGAAGTTGTCTTTTTTAAAGGGGTGATGTGGTAATAAACTTGAATCTCTACATTGACGAAGATGTGTTATTGGCAAAACGTCACTCTTAAAAGTCTCCAAAGTATGGGAACTCACAACTTCTTCATCTGAGCTCTTCCAGAATTTTACTATTCTATTTGAAAAACTATGTTGTACTAACTGTGATTTACATCTTTAATGAAATAACTCAAGGTATGGACTTTTGTCCTATAATTGTGATCCTTTGTAAGAGTAGAAGTCTATATTATCTAACTCATTTATTATTTTTTATATACTTCTATCATATCACCTCGTAACCTTCATCGCTTTAGGGAAAACATATTTAGGTGATCCAAGCTATCTTTGTAACTAAGGTGTCTAGACATGGTATCATACTTGTGGCTCTCTTTTGTACTATTTCTAGTCTGTCCTTGTCAATCGCTAAATAAGGACTACTGAACTGAATGCAATACTCAAGAAGAGGACTCACGTATGAAGTGTACAGCCTACTTATAATTTCTGGCGATTTATATTCTATATGTTTCTGCATTAGATTCAATCTAGCATTAGCCTTATTTCTAATTTCAATACAATGAGTTGTAGGTTTTCATAACTATATACACTCAAGAGAAAAATACAAGCAGTGAAGTAATAATTATGTTCCATTAATATATATATATATATATTATATATATATATATATATATATATATATATATATGAGGTATAGAGGTGTCCCCCTTTTGGCTCCTGAAAATATAGTCATTTTAGTTTATAACTCCAAAAATAGAAAAATATCCCGCTTTTTGCTCCTAAAAATATGGTCACTTTAGGCTGAGGAAGATTCAGAATGAAATGTCCGTGTGATGTATCGTGTTAATTTTAACAAATCAAATCTCGTTTTTTTATTTTTATTAGCTATCTTCATATATCATTTTCACGAACTTCCTCAGTGACAATAAGAAGCATCCTGAAGAGCACAACTTAATTGTAGAATGGAAAGACTTATCTTCAAACTTAATATGTAAGAGCAATTTGACTGCTCTCTCAATTAATTATCTCTTTTCATAGCACAAGTAACTTCTCCTTATTAGAGTTTGAGGGATGAGTTTGAATGAGAAAAATTGCAGACTGAATCTGTGAAAATGCTTTTAGCCAGATTGGTAGCTTTTTGGTGTGACTTGATATATTGTGTGTTACAAAAACCAGCTCCTTAGCATGTTTTAAGAAATGCAATAAAATTTACAAAATAGACCAGTCACAGAGCAATTAAAATGAGGTCCTGGAACACCAACTGCAACAGGTGAAGCTTTGTTTTAAACAGATTATAAGAATTTTGGTAAATAGTAGGCCTTTAGACGATTTCATATATGGCTGGGATTGTACGCCACTTTGTTGAGAGAGAGAGAGATTTTTTATTTTAATAAAATATGGAAATCTTTTATAAATTGTATTGTAAATGAGTAAATACTGTACTGTTTTAGCGTATACAAGTTGGGGGATGTGAGACCTACCGTATTTAGTCAGATTTTCAAACGCATGCACAGTACAGTACAGTAATTAACCTCTGACTAAATAGTGTATATATATATATATTTCGTGGCGATTAAAATTTCTTTTTGGGCGTGTTTCGTTTTTTCATCCGTTTTAACTTTTTATTAGTAAAGTTTTTTAACAATTTTACGTTTGAATGTCTTTAGTGAAGTTTTATTTTTATCACTCGTATATTTTTGTCATTTATATATTTTTTACTCTCGATTTGATTTTGACTTATGCCTGTTTCTGATATAAATATTTGCATGAAACCTTTTCAGATGGGATCTGATCGCTAGTTCAACTTTGTTTGGTGTTAGATTTTATAAATTTTTAAAAGATGTAGGTAAATGAGAAACACAAAGGAGAAAATGAAACCTAATTGAAACATTTACATATTCAAATATACGTAGCAACAATAATAAGCACATCGTTAACAATAGATATATATATATATCATTCAAATGCTATGGTATCCAAAGGGCATCATAGGCGCCAGGCACCATGGCCTACTAGCGAGCATACCAAATTTCCACCAAAGGCATCTCACATAGAGTCTAGCATCAGACTTTTTAAATCACAAAACAAACTAATTTGTCCAAACACATAAATACATTTTAAGTCAATATATATATATATACCAACAAAGTAGCGTATCTGCCTACAGTTAATACTGAGGCAGAGTAGCTAACTGTTTGAGCTCAGTTTTGGTAGGCTACCACAGATTTTTTGATCTGCATGCCCTATTCAGTACTTGATTGCAGCCTCAAAATAACTGCATCAGATCTTATTTAGCTATATGTTAATTGTAGTTAAACCGAAGTGATCAAAACTCAAACAGTAGGCTGTTGCCTTGAAAAGCTTGCAGAAGTCACAAAGTTCTTCATAATTAGTGATTGCACCAATCTTCTCATCTGAAAAGGCTAAATTTAATGTCAGATTAACTTGTTCTGTGTTACGTATTCACTAGACAGCAGCACAAAATAAGAGCAGTAAACAGAGGAAAAAGAATAACTGCAATGGATTGCTCAGGTAAATAAAAAACGCTGAAAAGATTTCAAGAGGCGTGGCTATAATGAATAAACTTAGAAATGTAGCCCTAAACAGGCTTCATTCGGATTTATCATGCACTTTAATTCAATAAGAATGAGTTTAAGTGTTGCAAATTTAATGAAATTCATATTCAGTTATTGCTCTGCTTATACAATGTACAAAGAACATATAAACTGATGTTGTAACAACTATATAAAAATGGATCAGTAAAAGCTTTCCTACACATATAGGCCAAAACAAATTTTTTTGATATAATGTTAGATAAAAATCTGCATTGGATTGCTCATGTAAATAAAAACAAAAGAATTCAAGGAGTGTAACTATAATGGCTAAACTTAGAAATGTACATAATTTGATTAAACAGTAAACAGCATAACAACACATTGTAAATTCCTAATTAAATTTATATTAAGCTCATACTCTTTACATTTTCATACATTAATCACGTCATTGTTAGGCACTTCTTCAATCATTTCATTAGACAAATCAGAAATATGGAGAAATTTATTTTCAGGATCTATAAATATGCACATAATTGCATTTCTTCAAGTGAGGACTGATTACAAGCCTACTAACTAATTATTTTCTCCTAATCACTGAAGAGTTTACATGAGACTGATCTTTCATTGATAATGTTTCATCCCAGCATACATTTTTCTTCCAAGGTTCTTGGAGAAATACTTTTTGATCCAACAGTTGCAAAATAGGGACAAGGCCACGGATCAAATATATTTGGAGCTTCAGAAAGTATTTCTCTTTTTGTATTAGCTACCAAATTAAGTTCAAATTCCTTTGTACAAAGTGAATCATGCTTAGCAGAAGCTTTCTCAAGGTGGATGATGAGTCAACAGACGCAATTAAGCCGTACTTAGATAAATTATTTACAAAAAGCAGATTAAGGGGATGTTAATAACCCACTAACAGCAGTACGTAACCATTTTGTGATGTGAACTCAATAGTGAGACGTTTATTTCAAAAGCACTCAGATAAAATGGGAAATCTTTTCAGCCAATATATCGCTAAGAGAGACTTAATCTTAAATTTACATTTACAATACATAAATGAGAGTGGCAACGACTGAAGTGTGGAAATCCCAGAATGAAAATTAGAATGAACGTGGTTGAGAATCTCTACTTACAAAGTGGATTATGGATTAATTACTTAAGTAAGGTGTGCCAATTTTAGGGAGCAAAGTGAAATCTTTAGATTTTCAAAGACTACTAGTGATCAAATGATGCATGTTTCATGTTATTCGAAATATGGCTTTAAACTCCAGGAAAAATATAATTTGTAGACATTTTCCTCTTTCATGTCAGGCGAATTTATTCAGCTTCTGTCTTAATACACAAATTTGTCTATCACAGAATTTCTGGTTATTTGTATTCTATATGTTTCTGCATTAGGCTCAATCTAGCATTATCCTTATTTCTAATTTCAATACAATGAGTTGTAGGTTTATTTTTAAAAGTCCAAAGTATAGGAACTCATGTCACATATATATATATATATATATATATATATATATATATATATATATATATATATAAATGGTGGTACCTGACAACTATCCTCATATAAATAAAAATATTCAAAAAATATCTCAATGCAGTTTCATCTTAGTAGAGTTTGCCCAAATTAAAATATCGTTTTCTTTACAGAAAAAAACTAATTTAAAGCATAACTTATCCGTCTTCTCCTTTACAGTGCATAATAATAAATAAATAAATAAGTAAATACTACTAAACAATATTAGTGGCCATTAATTCTAGAATTTTTGTCCCAATTTTTCTCTCAGCTGTTTGGTTACAAATGTTTGTTGGGAGTAGGTATCTAAAAGACACCTAGCCTGTACTATTTGCCCCCTTTTGTTTTGGATTTGAATTAAAGAGTAGGATCTATTAAATAGGCTTAACTCATTTTAGGTCCTATAAAAAATAGGCCCACCTTACTTTACCTTACTGTTTACACTCAAGGCCTATCCTAAGTAAAAACATTGTAAATTTTTAATTGACCCTGTGACGCAGTTTATATGAAAAACTTATTACAGTAATTTAACTCGCTCAACATCATAAAATTAAACTCAGAACTTTAACACTAACGACAATTATGGAAGATTTGGACAAATGGGTAAACAACCCAGACTCAAAAAACAAAAACACAGACCTTGGGGACTATGGCACCATCTCAAAACTACAAAAAATTAAAGAAAAAAATCAGCACGTAAAGGTGTCATCACCAAACTGTATAATGATTACAAACAGAAAGAACCTACAAGATATGATCTTGAAACAACATTAAATTCGGTTAATATTCGTCTTTTAACCCGCTCACGCGCGGTTAAATCAGTACAATATATTGAATTGCCATTCAAAACTGACTAAGAAAATATATATCTTATGTTGTGCAAATTTGTTGAAATGTACTTTTTTCATAAAATATTTTTCCTGGTTGGCCTATTTTTCCCTACTCTGCGACTTAATTAGCTGGTTGGGTTTTGTTCTTGCTATTTTTTTCAAATTGGATTCAGTTTAGTGGTGTTTGTGATATAATTATGACGTACCACTCGTGTGAGTTTGACTTTGAGAACTTGAGTCTTCATCTAGGGCACATGATGAAGACAAAGGATTGGATGTTTTTATCAATTACGGCGTTATTCTCTCATCCTTAACTTGCCCGAAATGTGACAGTGAGGGCCTAATATCAAAATTGCGTACACTTGCAGCACACACATTTGAGGGTGACTGAGTCAAATTTCAATATTTTATGAAAAAAGTACAATGCCAAAACAGGAAATATATTTTATTAAAAAAAGTACATTATAGCCAAAACAGGGAAAATATTTTTCCTGGTTGGGCTATTTTTTCTTGTGCTGTGTTAAATTTTGGGAGTGTGTAACTTTATTTGTAAAGTGCAAGCACAGTTGGGAAATCTTCTCTTAGCTTATTAAGGCTAGGGTATATGTCAGTCGTTCTTTGATGAAATACTTCTTTGAACTTAGAAAGGAGCTTTTCAAAAACGTCAGCTTGAATGATACAAACTGTTTCTGCAATGTTTAAATTACTGTTTTTAAGTTGTCCCATGAGACATTCAGATTCACAGTAAAAGTCAAAGAGGTCACGATAGTTGTCTTTTGGGCTCGCATGTTCATTGCTTTAAGAGCCAAATCATGTATAATTTCGTCCTTATTCATGTAATTTCTGTTAAGTAATTCTAATGCCACAGAATAAGAAGTACCTATGGCTGGTAGCGATTCCACTAATCTTAAGGCAGGGCCTTTCAGTTCACTAAATAACTAAATTTATCTGTGATGTAGTTTTTATTACCTATAAGGCTATGAAATTTTTCAATAAAAGATTGAAATTTGACTCTGTCACCCTCAAAAGTGTGTACTGCAAGTGTACGCAATTTTGATATTAGGCCTTCACTGTTACATTTCGGGCAAGTTAAGGATGAGAGAATAACGCCGTAATTGATAAAAACATCCAGTCCTTTGTCTTCATCATGTGCCCTAGATGAAGACTCAAGTTCTCAAAGTCAAAATCACACGTGGTACGTCATAATTCTATCACAAACACCACTAAACTGAATCCAATTTGAAAAAAATAGCAAGAACAAAACCCAACCAAGATATATATTTTCTTAGTCAGTTTTGAATGGCAATTCAATATACAGGGTGTCCCATAAGTCCGGCATCATAGGAGAAATTCATATTTTTCTATTTCTACAAACCATAACACAGGCCTGCAAAATTGAGGGTCGTAAAAACTTTTTTGAAATTGTATGCTGGTTTTATAGGAATTTGGGGTGCTAAATTAAAAAACGGCCTCAGATTTGCTCCATCACGTATAGTTTTTTCACAATTTGCTATGACGTTTTTATGTTGTAATATGTTACTGAATAAAATAAGTAGTGAAGAATTACCACATGAAACCTATTTCCTGACCATTTCTGAATATATTTATTTTAAAAAACTATAAAACTTGGATACATACATCTTTACTTAGTGGAATGGCTTAGTAGTCCCGTTTTCTTTTGCCAGTGAAGCTGCGCCTGTTGCAATTCCTTTTGTGCGCTGCTTCCGGATTTTCACGATGCAGCATCCAGCAATAATCCCCCATCATATTAACGTTCCACCGGCCTTGGTATCTCTTTTCCATCTCCTTAATGTCTTGATGGAAACGTTCTCCCTGTTCCTCACTTACTGCACCTAGATTTTCTGGGAAAAAGTCCAAGTGTGCATTCAAGAAATGAATTTTAATACTCATTGAGCATCCCAAAGCTTTGAATTTCTCCAGCATGTTTTCAACAGTGAGTGCATATTCAGGGTCCTTATTATTCCCAAGGAACTTAGTAACCACACTTTTGAAGGAATTCCAAGCCTCTTTTTCTACTTCAGTCATCGTAGACAAGAAGTTTTCATCTGACAGCAGTCTTCTAATGTCTGGGCCTACAAAAATACCTTCTCTTAATTTTGCTTCTGATAGGTTAGGGAACTTCTTGCAGAGGTACTTAAAGCATTCTCCACTTTTTTCTAATGCCTTAACAAACTGTTTCATAAGGCCTAGTTTTATATGAAGAGGTGGTAGAAGTACTTTCTTTGGGTCAACAAGATTTTTACGCAAAATATTCTTGCTTCCTGGTTCTAGAGATCTTCTTTGTGGCCAGTGTTTTTGCTCCCAGTGTTGACTCTTTGCTCTGCTATCCCATTCACAAAGGAAACATGGGAACTTAGTATATCCTCCCTGCTGCCCCAGAAGCATGCACAATACCTTAAGGTCTCCACAAATCATCCAGTGATGACCATAATATTTTATCTTTGTAAGAACCAATTCCAAATTCTCATAACTTTCTTGGAGATGTACCGAGTGACCAACAGGTACAGAGGCATACTTGTTCCCATTGTGTAAAAGAACAGCTTTTAGACTTCTTTTAGAAGAGTCGATGAAAAGTCTCCATTCATCCGCTTTGTACTCAATGCCAAATGCCTGTACCAAACCATCAATATCACTACAGTAAACTAAATTGCCCTCATGTGAAAAGTAGTGAATAAACTCCTTTTCTCTTCTTCTATACAAATATATCGATGTTCCAGCTGATAATAAATTTCTTTCTTTTAATCTGGAGCCTAAGAGTTCAGCAGATTCCTTGGATAATCTCAAATCTCTCACTAAATCGTTTAGTTCAGATTGAGTGAACAACTGGGGGTCTTGACTTCCTATATCACACTGAAATTCTTCATGATCAGTATCTGAACCAGAATTAATAGGCAAATCTTCCAACGTTTCTGGTGGAAGCGGAACTGGAACTTCTGGCCCATGAGGAACAGGTCGAAAAGCTGATGGAAGATTTGGATAGAATATGGCTTTCTTATTTTTTGAGTTATAGCCTTTAACATCACAAGAGCAAAAATAGCAGTCATCACAGTGATTTTTTGGCTCCCTCCATACCATTGGCACACCAAATCTGAATGCTTTCTTTTTGCCTTTACACCATTTCCTTAGATCCTCTACGCAAATAAAACAAACTTTGTGTGGTGCCCATGGTTTGTCTTGGTCTCCTAGTTTCATTCCAAAGTAGGCATGGTACACTTGCCTAATAAAATTTGTTACGTTTCTTTAATGTTTCTTGATCACAAATTCCCCGCATATGTAGCAGAAGCTGTCGGGACTGTTGACACATCCACGGCTAGCCATGATTCACAACTTACTACAGTACCCAGAACACAATAAGAGTCTTGAATTTAATTTAATAAAGGCTAAATAAGGCTTTCTTAACACTATCAAAACACGCTAGTTCGCTGATATAAAACACAAAAACAACTCAAAATCACTGAAAAAATTCGCTTCGGATGAATCATTGTGCGCACGTCATGAAATCTGAGTAACAACTGACTCATACGGCTTGGCAACCCAGTATTTATAGTCTCTTAGAAGTTTCTAGTAATTTCCGGAAATCTGGCCTTTTCTCGAAGTCGCTTCACAAAAAAATCGAATTTGTGAGATAACTTTGTGTCGTATGCCATTTTTATTGTGTTTTTCGAATTCAGCCCACAAAAATACATTGTAAACAGCTAAAATTATGAAAAAGGTTTTTCCATCGCAGACCTGTGATATAATTTATGCTCGGGATGCCAATTTCCCATCCACCATTCTGTTCAGTGACGAGGCTGTTTTTTATGGAAATGGTGAGGTAAATCGACAGAACACCCGCTACTGGTCTCAAAAGAACCCTCACTGGTATATCTCTTCAAAGGAACAAGGTGCATCTCGGGTGATGGTATGGTGTGGCATTTGGAAGGATCCCATCATAGGCCCCCTCTTTTTCGATGAACATGTCACTGGATGCACCTACCTATGTATGCTCAAGGAAGAAGCATTTCCCAGTGTCTTGAACGAAGAAGGAAATTTCCCAACATGGTTCTAGCAAGAGGGCGCTCCTGCACATTACAGCACCCAAGTAAGGGAATACCTGTACCAATAATTCCCTGGTCATTGGATAGGACGTCGAGGGGACGTGGAATGGCCAGCTAGAAGCCCGGATCTCACGCCACTAGATTTTTATCGCTGGGGCTACTTGAAAGCGCGGGTATACGCAGAGAAAATTAGGAGTGTTGAACATTTGCGACAGCGCATTATTGGGGCATGTAACACAATTACTCCTGACATCATTCACCGTGTGCTTGCTGACTGGGTATCACGTCTGAATTTGTGTATTGAAAACAATGGTGGACATATTGAGCACGTTCTGTAAGTAAAAGCTTTTGTTTTGCCTTTTTTTATTTTTCCTATGATGCCGGACTTATGCGACACCCTGTATTGTACTGATTTAACCGCGTGTGAGCGGGTTAAAAGACGAATATTAACCGAATTTAATGTTGTTTCAAGATCATATCTTGTAGGTTCTTTCTGTTTGTAATCATTATACAGTTTGGTGATGACACCTTTACAAGCTGATTTTTTCTCATTAATTTTTTGTAGATTTGAGATGGTGCCATAGTCCCCAAGGTCTGTGTTTTTGTTTTTTTAGTCTGGGTTTTTTACCCTTTTGTCCAAATCTTCCATAATTGTTGTTAGTGTTAAAGTTCTGAGTTTAATTTTATGATGTTGAGCGAGTTAAATTACTGTAATAAGTTTTTTATATAACCTGCGTCACAGGTTGAATTAAAAATTTACAATGCTTTTAGTTAGGATAGGCCTTGAGTGTAAAGAGTAAGGTAAAGTAAGGTGAGCCTATTTTTTATAGGACCTAAAATGAGTTAAGCCTATTTAATAGATCCTGCTCTTTAACTCAAATCCAAAACAAAAGGGGGCAAATAGTACAGGCTAGGTGTCTTTTAGATACCTACTCCCAACAAACATTTGTAACCAAACAGCTGAGAGAAAAATTGGGACAAAAAATCTTGGATTAATGGCCACTAATATTGTTTCGTATTATTTACTTATTTATTTATTTATTATTATGCACTGTAAAGGAGAAGACGGATAAGTTATGCCTTAAATTCGGTTTTTTTTCTGTAAAGAAAACGATATTTTAATTTGGCAATCTCTACTAAGATGAAACAGTGCCTTGAGATATTTTTTGAATATTTTTAATTATATGAGGATAGTTGTCAGGTACCACCATTTATATATATATATATATATATATATATATATATATATATATATATATGAGTGTGTGACATGAGTTCCTATACTTTGGAGACTTTTAAGAATAAACCTACAACTCATGGTATTGAAATTAGAAATAAGGATAATGCTAGATTGAGCCTAATGCAGAAACATATAGAATACAAATAACCTGAAATTCTGTGATAGACAAATTTGTGTATTAAGAGAGAAGCTGAATAAATTCCCCTGACATGAAAGAGGAAAATGTCTTCAAATTATATTTTTCCCTGGAGTTTAAAGCCATATTTCGAATAAAATGAAAAATGCATCATTTGATCACTAGTAGTCTTTGAAAATCTAAAGATTTCACTTTGCTCCCTAAAATTGACACACCTTACTTAAGTAATTAATCCATAATCCACTTTGTATGTATGAGATTCTCAACCACGTTCATTCTAATTTTCATTCTGGGATTTCCACACTTCAGTCGTTGCCACTCTCATTTATGTATTGTAAATGTAAATTTAAGATTAAGTCTCTCTTAGCGATATATTGGCTGAAAAGATTTCCCATTTTATGTGTGCTTTTGAAATAAACGTCTCACTATTGAGTTCACATCACAAAATGGTTACGTACTGCTGTTAGTGGGTTATTAACATCCCCTTAATCTGCTTTGTGTAAATAATTTATCTAAGTACGACTTAATTGCGTCTGTTGACTCATCATCCACCTTGAGAAAGCTTCTGCTAAGCATGATTCACTTTGTACAAAGGAATTTGAACTTAATTTGGTAGCTAATACAAAAAGAGAAATACTTTCTGAAGCTTCAAAGATATTTGATCCGTGGCCTTGTCCCTACTTTGCAACTGTTGGATCAAAAAGTATTTCTCCAAGAACCTTGGAAGAAAAATGTAGGCTGGGATGAAACATTGTCAATCAAAGATCAGTCTAATGTAAACTCTTCAGTGATTAGGAGAAAATAATTAGTTAATAGGCTTGTAATCAGTCCTCACTTGAAGAAATGCAATTATGTGCTTATTTATAGATCCTGAAAATAAATTTCTCCATATTTCTGATTTGTCTAATGAGATGATTGAAGAAGTGCCTAACAATGACGTGATTAATGTATGAAAATGTAAAGAGTATGAGCTTAAATATAAGTTTAATTAGGAATTTACAATGTATTGTTATGCTGTTTACTGTTCAATCAAATTATGTACATTTCTAAGTTTAGCCATTATAGTTACGCTCCTTGAATTCTTTTCAGTGTTTTTATTTACATGAGCAATCCAATGCAGATTTTTATCTAGCATTACATCAAGAAAATTTGTTTAGGCCTATATGTGTAGGAAAGCTTTTACTGATCCATCTTTATATAGTTGTTACAACATCAGTTTATATGTTCTTTGTACATTGTATAAGCAGAGCAATAAATGAATATGAATTTCATTAAATTTGCAACACTTAAACTCATTCTTATTGAATTAAAGAGCATGATAAATCCCAATGAAGCCTGTTTAGCGCTACATTTCTAAGTTTATTCATTATAGCCACGCCTCTTGAAATCTTTTCAGCGTTTTTTATTTACATGAGCAATCCATTGCAGTTATTCTTTTTCCTCTGTTTACTGCTCTTATTTTGTGCTGCTGTCTAGTGAATACGTAACACAGAAGAAGTTAACCTGACATTAAATTTAGCCTTTCAGATGAGAAGATTGTGTCAATCACTAAATATGAAGAACTTTGTGACTTCTGCAAGCTTTTCAAGGCAACAGACTACTGTTTGAGTTTTGATCACTTTAGTTTAACTACAATTAACATAAAGCTAAATAAGATCTGATGCAGTTATTTTGAGGCTGCAATCAAGTACTGAATAGGGCATGCAGATAAAAAAATCTGGGGGTAGCCTACCAAAACTGAGCTCAAACAGTTAGCTACTCTGTCTCAGTATTAAATGTAGGCAGATACGCTACGTTGTTGGTATATATATATATTGACTTAAAATGTATTTATGTGTTTGGACAAATTAGTTTGCATTGTGATTTAAAAAGTCTAATGCTAGACTCTATGTGAGATGCCTTTGGTTGAAATTTGGTATGTTCGCTAGTAGGCCATGGTGCCTGGCGCCTATGATGCCCTTTGGATACCATAGCACTTGAATGATATATATATATCTATTGTTAACGATGTGCTTATTATTGTTACTACGTACAGGGTGTCCGAGAATTATCTGTACAAGTTTTGGCTGTTATTAAAAGTCAACCATGAAGTGTAGAAATCCCAGTGTTGTCCAATTTTACAGAGAATCTCATTAAATTTTTTCTGATACCAAGTTTTGACAAGTTTTTTAGAAATTCCAGTGTGTCCGAAAATTATCTATACAATTTCATCTTTTAATAAAATTCTTGATAACACACGTAAAATTCTTAAACAAGATTATTTAGAATCTGTATTTTCAAAAGTTTCTTTTATTAAAGTAACGTTGTTACAAACATTCGATATGTGCACCATCAGTGATTCGCAAAACATCCAATCGATAATCCAAATGTTGCCATGTACGCTGCAGCATATCCACATCAATTCGCTCAATAGCAGCTGTGATTCTTGCTTTTAAATCATCAATGTCTGTCACCCGCGTACAAAAAAGAAAAAACTTGTCAAAACTTGTTATCAGAAAAAACTTAATGAGTTTCTCTGTAAAATGGGACAACACTGGAATTTCTACACTTCACGGTTGACTTTTAATAACAGCCAAAACTTGTACAGATAATTCTCGGACACCCGGTATATTTGAATATGTAAATGTTTCAATTAGGTTTCATTTTCTCCTTTGTGTTTCTCATTTACCTACATCTTTTAAAAATTTATAAAATCTAACACCAAACAAAGTTGAACTAGCGATCAAATCCTATCTGAAAAAGGTTCATGCAAATATTTATATCAGAAACAGGCATAAGTCAAAATCAAATCGAGAGTAAAAATTATATAAATGACAAAAATATACGAGTGATAAGAATAAAACTTTACTAAGACATTCAAACGTAAAATTGTTAAAAAACTTTACTAATAAAAAGTAAAAAGTTAAAACGGATGAAAAAACGAAACACGCCCAAAAAGAACTTTTGAAAGCCACTATTATATATATATATATATATATATACAGGGTGGGCCGTAAGTTTCCATACATAGGAAAAATAAACATTTTTTTATGGACAACCATTTTTATTTATATAATATCTCTACATGGTTGCCATTGTTTTGAAAACACATTTCAATACGTGTTCCCCACTGTTGATGAACACGCATTAGCACAGTTGACGTTATGCTTGTAATGGCGTTGGTGATACGTTCCTTTAGATGATTTATGTCTCGTATCTTTTCCTGATACACCATGGCCTTCAAGTGCCCCCAAAGATAGAAATCAAGGGGGGTGAGATCTGGGGATCTGGGAGGCCACTCCACAGGACCACGCCGACCAATCCAAGCATCCGGAAACTGCTGATCCAAATACCGACGCACGTGAAGACCATAATGAGGTGGAGCTCCATCTTGCTGGAAGTAAACTGGGAAGTTACCTTCCTCGTTTAGCAGGGATGGGAAAATCTCTTCTTGCAACATGTTAAGATACCTTTCGGCATTAAGATTTCCACTGACAAAAATTGGTCCAATAATTCTGTCACCCCATATCCCGGCCCACACCATCACTTTACCGGCACCTTGCATCTTCGTCGGACTCAGCCAGTTAGGGTTAGCATTACTCCAATAACGTATGTTTTGCCGATTAACCTCTCCATTGACGTAAAAATTTGCTTCATCAGTAAACAAGATCTTACGTCAAACGCATATTCTTAGGGTATCTGAAACATAAAAACAAACGTTTAATTTTTCCTATGTATGGAAACTTACGGCCCACCCTGTATATATATATATATATATATACAGTGTATATATATATATATGTGTATATATATATACACACACTGTATATATATATATATATATATATATATATATTTATTTATATATATATATATATATATATACATATATATATATATATATATATATACACTATTTAGTCAGAGGTTAATTACTGTACTGTACTGTGCATGTGTTCGAAAATCTGACTAAATAGGGTAGGTCTTACATCCCCCAACTTGTATACGCTAAAACAGTACAGTAGTTTCTCATTCATAATACAATTTATAAAAGATTTTTATATTTTATTAAAATAAAAAACCTCTCTGTCGCTCACCAAATTGGCCTACAATCCCAGCCATATAAGAAATCGTCTAAAGGCCTACTATTTACCAAAATTTTTATAATCTGTTTAAAACAAAGCTTCACCTGTTGCAGTTGGTGTTCCAGGACCTCATTTTAATTGCTCTGTGACTGGTCTATTTTGTAAATTTTATTGCATTTCTTAAAACATGCTAAGGAGCTGGTTTTTGTAACACACAATATATCAAGTCACACAAAAAAGCTACCAATCTGGCTAAAAGCATTTTCACAGATTCAGTCTGCAATTTTTCTCATTCAAACTCATCCCTCAAACTCTAACAAGGAAAAGTTACTTGTGCTATGAAAAGAGATAATTAATTGAGAGGGCAGTCAAATTGCTCTTACATATTAAGTTTGAAGATAAGTCTTTCTATTCTACAATTAAGTTGTACCCTTCAGGATGCTTCTTATTGTCACTGAGGAAGTTCGGGAAACTGATATATGAAGATAGCTAATAAAAATAAAAAAACGAGATTTGATTTGTTAAAATTAACACGATACATCACACGGACATTTCATTCTGAATCTTCCTCAGCCTAAAGTGACCATATTTTTAGGAACAAATAGCGGGATATTTTTCTGTTTTTGGAGTTATAAACTAAAATGACTATATTTTCAGGAGCCGAAAGGGGGACACTTCTATACCTCATAATATATATATATATATATATATATATATATTTATTTATATATATATATATATGGAACATAATTATTACTTCATTCTTGTATTTTTCTCTTGAGTATATACATTTATGAAATCCTACAACTCATTGTATTGAAATTAGAATTAAGGCTAATGCTAGATTGAATCTAATGCAGAAACAGAGAATATAAATCGCCAGAAATTATAAGTAGGCTGTACACTTCATACGTGAGTCCTCTTCTTGAGTATTGCATTCATTTCAATAGTCCATATTTAGAGCATGACGAAGACAGACTAGAAAGAGTACAAAAGAGAGCCACAAGTATGATACCATGTCTAGACACCTTAGTTACAAAGATAGCTTGGATCACCTAAACATGTTTTCCCTAAAGCGATGAAGGTTACGAGGTGATATGATAGAAGTATATAAAAAATAATAAATGAGTTAGATAATACAGACTTCTACTCTCTTTTGCAAAGGATCACAATGATAGGACAAGAGTCCATAGCCTTAAGCTTTTTCATTAAAGATGTAAATCACAGTTAGTACAACATAGTTTTTCAAATAGAATAGTAAAATTCTGGAATAGCTCAGATGAAGAAGTTGTCCGTTTCCGTACTTTGGAGACTTTTAAGTGACGTTTTGCTAATAACCCATCTTTGGCAATGTATACATTCAAGTTTATTACCACATCACCCCTTTAAAAAAGACAACTGCCAATCATCCGGAATCAATTCAAGTCCATGCAACCAATTTTTGTTGGATTTTAGTAATTTACAGGATAATCCTGTTGTAAGAAAGTCTGCAGGATTTTGTTTTGTTGGAATATATCTGAGTTATGTCCAAATTTTGTCTAGCCTCTTTAATGTCTCTTAATCTGTTACGGGCAAAGGCGTTTTTCAGTTTAACTCAGCAGAGTTAATCCATGCAAAGCAGATTTGGTTGAACGTTGTGGTAATACAAATTTCCTGAAAGTTAATATTTTTACAAGTTTATTTGTTAAGGGCGTTAATTTTTATTCAAGCTTTACTCTTGGCCTATCTAAATTTTAGGCTTACTTCATTTTTTATTTCGCAGCCTTCTGAGTCGGGCCTACTTAGTATTTATTATGATGAACTTTTTATTCCTGTTTCTTCTTCTTTCGGCCTGCAAAATTTGCGCATATGAGTCTATATTTAACTGAGTTGAGTTAGACGTAACTGGGGTATTCTAAGTAATGATGTTAAATTAGGTGTTCGGTAGTTTTCAGGAATAAACATAATTGTGTGTGCGTGTGTGTTTGTATATAGATTTGAGAATATGTTAATGGAACGAATTCTTTTGCTAAGCCAATTGTTTAGTGAATTTTTAATGTTAATATTGTTTAGTTGATTAATTCTCTTAAAGGTAAAAAGTTAAACGAAACCAGACCAAAAAGAACTTTTGAAAGCCACTATATATATATATATATATATATTATATAATATATATATATATATATCACGCATCTTAAATTTTGAAACTACGTGAAACGTGTAATAGATACAATAACATTTCCAAAAACAGTGATTTCGTTTATCTACATTGTATAATTAAGCTCATTGAACACCAAATTAAACAAGAATGCCACTTGTAATTTAAACAAAGGCATAATAAGTTAGCAGAAAATCGGTCACATCATTTAACGTTGATAACATAATATTTAAAATTACAATAAACGGATTGTAGAAGGCGCAATTATGTGGTTGTGCCAAAAATTCCATTTTCTTTTATAAATATACATAGAAAACGTCGTTTATTGTTTAAGCTAACTAAAACATAAAATCGAATTATGTTAACTTTGAGGATTCTGTTTAAAATAATTAATTGGCTCGTAATCATTTTATTTCTACTTAAATGTGTGTAATCAGCAGTTATCAGAATATATTTGGATACAGTTTGTTAATTATAATAACTAATGAGGGGTAATGTTTTCTTAAAGAATTTGGAGGTTTCAAAAGAAATTTTAAGTATCCCTGCGTTCAGAATAATTTAATATTATGGTGCTACTATAGCGTGATTCCTACCTCGATTCGGCGGTCTACCTTTCAATTATAGCTTCTTACCTTGTTTACTAATTGCTTGTTTACATTCCAATGTCCATCGCCCTTGACGATTGGTTAGGTTTAGTCATGATATTTTCGTTAGTTTTATCGAAAATATCGTGACTAAACCTAACCAATCGTAGGTAGACCACATACTATTGTAGCACCGAAACTATTTTTTAAATAAATAAAATTGAATAATAAATAGCATTTTATATTTATTATATTTTCATTTATACCTTGGATAGGAATCACACTCTACAGTACTGTAATTTCGAACCAAAACGGGTAGGAATCACCCTATAGTATCGAAGTCACCGGTAGGAATCACGCTATAGTAGCACCAATATTATTCCAAAAAAGACTTTTTAAATATATAATTAGACTTTCTTTTAACCCTTTGACTGCCTTGTCAGCCATATATGGGTGACGTGGCAAAATCCCTATAGACCACGTCAAGAAGCTGTCATATTTTGAGGTAATGATAGTATTACAGGTTATGAAATACCTTTTATGAAGATTGGCTTCGTTTTTAAACATGTCTCGAAACTGGTCCTTGATTGTGGAGCAAGTTAAGAGCAAGTTTATACATGGACGTGTGTATAGAGCAGATTACAGCGCTTTTGAGCCGCAAAATAGTAACTTGCGAGCTAATTACATACTTTGCATTCTTATTTTTTAAAAATTTGTTTCGCGCTTTTGAGTTTTGATCCTTTGTGGGGAAGACGTTTCTTTTAATATACGAATTCCTCTATATATTATTAATATCTTGCGTCGATCTCATAAGATCGTGTAATGACTCGGACTTTATGCGATTCCTATGCCAAGTAATATTGCCTGAGATAAGT
This sequence comes from Bathynomus jamesi, assembly GCA_023014485.1. Classification (NCBI taxonomy): domain Eukaryota; kingdom Metazoa; phylum Arthropoda; class Malacostraca; order Isopoda; family Cirolanidae; genus Bathynomus; species Bathynomus jamesi. Next base: position 1,915,244 of record JAJOZX010000151.1, read on the forward strand.
ATACTCGTCTTTGCTTATACATTAAAGGTTGCCCTGCAGAATATCGTGATGCATTTATGTTTATTTTTCATTTATCTTGATGAAAAAATCTTTAACTGACTTTCTATATTTTGTAATTTTTAACACGCAAATTACCCCAAGAAATAGTTTATTATTTGAGCTTGTATATTGTGCAAGAAGGTGTGATATATATATATATATATATATTTGATATTAATTTTCAAAATTAACAAAAACATTTTGCCGACTGGTACTGGCATTTTTATTTAGTAATCCAGTATTCTTTGGGAAATCTTTAAGAAAAAGGATTTAAAAGTTGGTTCGTACCTAGACGGGTACAATATAAGGTCTCACATTTAGCGAAAATTGTGATATTAATAATAATAAAAATAGGAATTAAGTAATAAAATGATTTATTTTAGTTGTGTAAAGAGAGTGTGTTTAAATTCTAATTATTTATTTAATAAACAGAATTTCTTTTAAAATATTTGGTTCTCTTTAAGGAGAAAATTCATCTGTTTTGGTAGCGAGTTAAGATAAATGGTGGTATTTAGCAACCCTCCCTAATATAAATTAAAATATATAGTGTTATAAGGAATAAATGAATAATTGTTGCTATCTGGCAACTCAGCAGCCGATTGGCTGAATAATATAAGGAATAATTAAATAAATATTGCTATCTGGCAACTCAGCAGCCGATTGGCTGAATAATATAAGGAATAAATAAATAATTATTGCTATCTGGCAACTCAACAGCCAAATGGCCGAATAATATATCAATTAATTTAATAAATAACGAATCTGGCAACTTGCTGAAGGAATAATTAAACACATGGCGCTATCTGGCAACTCAGCCAACTGGCTCATTAGCACCCTATAAGAGGCGGCGGACGGCTGAAGGATCCCATATGAGCTCGGCTTCCAGCCGAGTGAACACCCAACTCTGGGTTCCCACCTCTGGGTCTCTCCTCCTATCTCTCTCTCTCTCTCTCTCTTTCTCTTTCTGCCCCTTTGGGTTGCACTCCTGCAACATTACGTAACATTTCTGCACTCTCCCGTGTGTCTAAATTACTTATGAAGCTTTCAAAATTTGCTCTCAAGAAATCCAGCCTTTCACGAGTCTTTTCGCATGTATTAACTGGAACCCTGAGGTCAAACCTAATCAAATTATAATAGCTGTTCCTCAATTTTCACCAATAGTCAGGTTAGAGACTAGGTCATCTTCATTCGTGAATATGAGGTCCAGTTTATTATTACCCCTTGTATAACCGTCAACCCAGTGCCATAATAAATTATATTATCATCGGCAAATTCCAACAGTCTTGAGCCCTCAGCATCAGCAGTTTTATTTTCCCACTTTATATTACCACAATTAAAATCACCAAAAATCACACTGATCTTATTATTCACTATTCTGCTTCATTGGTTATAAAAGTTTATAACCTTATCATCCGGGTAGCGAGGTCTTTATACAGAGGTGGCCTACATATATCCTAGAACTAAATGCACTACTTTATTATTTAGGTTTAGATCAATTCCCAACATTTCATGAGCAGAGACGATATTACTGTTTACCGGGTGCAGGAAGTCACGAGCATGCAAACGTACATCGCCGCCTTCCCTTCAGTTTCTCTCTTTGTGAAACATTTTGTAACCTACTATTTCAAATTCTCCTACAAAATCCGTTGACTCAGAATGAATCCAGAATTATGTTATTCATATGATATCGAAGTTCTCAGTTTTGACTAGCGCTCTAAATTCCATTTGTTTGTTTCTAATTGACCTATCATTGAAGAGCTCAGTTTTGAGAGATTTTTAGTTGTTATTTCGCTTAACTGGCCTGAGTCGTTTCCCGAAGCAGTTGAATGAACTACTGGTGGAGGACTGACTGCTGGAGGGGACAGAAGAGAGAGAGAGAGAGAGAGAGAGAGAGAGAGAGAGAGAGAGAGAGAGAGAGAGAGATTGGGTAAGTACATAATTAAAACAATGCAAAACTACAGCGAAAGAGTATATAAAATGCTTGGAATACACTACTCGATCCGGTGCAAGCGTCTCGTGATCGAGTGTATAACATGCCGACCCATAAAACTCTTATTTTATTTTGCCGAGTTCGATCCCGACAGGGTTAGAAAATCTAGAAGTGGAAGAGCCATTGTTATCCCAAAGTGATATGATGAGTAGGCTGATTAATGCAGCAGTGTTTCTCTATATTAAGTTAAGTTATGTACAGTTGCCCGCATATGTAATGTTCTTCGCCTCACAGACAACTCCGTAGATGTGGCAACGCTGCAGTGATAGTCAAGGTACCCCTAACTGGGGGAAAGGTGGGGGGGGGGGAACAACCGAGTCCAACAACATATAACACAGACATATACTGTATATCTAAAAGACAATTGAATGCGCAGTCATTGACATACAGGTACCCTAAATTGCGGCGTATAAGTCGACTTTTTAAGCATGTAAAAATCTCTCCAAAACTTAGGGTCGACCTATACGCCGGGTATAAAAAGTGAACCAGTGACAGATGCTGGTTCTTAAAGCACATTTTTTCTCAGGCGTCTTCTTCAGGGAGGCTTCATTTTTCTTCCAATCACGTACCAGCTCTTCATTAACTCCATACTTCCTCGCTGTAGCACAGTTGTTTGAAGAGTTTGCAAACGCAACAACTTTCAGCTTGAAACTAGCGTCATATTTCATCCTTTTTGCTGGGGGTTCCATAGGGATAAACTAGACAAGGGGTAAACTAGACAAGAAGACACGCTGGGCTCTGGCTCTACCTAGATTGTTGTCAGGTTGGTGTGTGGGTAATGAGTGGATGCTGGCAAGAGCATTGGGCCTCGGTGGCTCAGTAAATTACCTTCTTGGTTTGTTCAGTATACGATTTCGCTATAGGCTGTATCCACATTCCAATTCTAGCCCAGCTTTTGTTTGGGGGTCGACTTATACGGCGAGTATACCAGAGTAACCAGAATTTTGAGCTGAAAATTTTGAGGTCGACTTATACGCTTTCGCTTTCGCCTAATGACATCCTGAGGATGTCATTAGACGAAAGCGCTTGAGCACCATTCTATGTTTCCTTTCCTTCGTGGTTTTATTCATCATAAATATTTTTCACGTGTTATTTTCGTGAAATAATTTTCATATATATATATATATGCCCGGTTAGTTTAATTGAATGCCGGGTTAGGTCAACTCAATTCCCAGTTAGGTTAATTGAATGCCAGGTTAGGTCATTTAAATGCCCGATTAGAGTAATTGAATGCTCGGTTAAGTTAATTGAATGCCCGGTTAGGTTAATTGCACGCCCTTGACGGTTGGTTAGGTTAAGTAGTGATATTTTCGTTAGTTTTAACGAAAATATCACGACTTAACCCAACGAATCGTCAAGGGCGTACAGTTGACCTAACTGAGCATTCAATTTTAGATAGGTATTATAGTAAGATAGTATCCCTGTTAAGAGAATCAGGAAGCCCACTGATTAAATCTTACAACTATCATACTAAGATTTGTGGTGCTTTCATGGTAGACCCAGATTAGGACCAGTATACATGAATATGTGTAGAAGTAGGGGTCAGTATAAGACGGCATAAGGCGATGTAAACAGGAAGAAGAGTCTATTTGAGCATCAAAAGCCTGTGAAGCTCACATAAATAACGATAATAACAAATTTTGGAAATTTGTTAAGAAACAAAGGGGTGTCAAAAGTGCCCCGCTGACAATCGATGGGGTGTCGGGAGAGGATGAAATTGCAAAGCTGTAGAAAAACCACTCCTCAACCATTCTTAACAGTGTGAGTAGGGATAATCTTTAAATAGATTGCAGCGAAACGCCTGTGGGAGGGACAAGGGAAAATACTTCATATCATTTCCTGAAGTAAAGACTGGTTCTGTGTCAGGGGTAGATGACCTATCGAATGAGCACTTAAAATATGCCAATATCTGCACATATCATTGCTCTTATCAGCCATGCTTGCTCGGAGCAGTATCCCTGCAGAGTTCATCAGGGTACATATCTTGCCTCTGGTCAAAAACAACCTGCTTCGCGAAACTATTAGAAAAACTCTTGTTACTCGGATTAAATGATTACCTATGGACATCTAATCAGTTTGGTTTTAAAAAGTCCCACTCAACTGATTTCTGTATCTACAAATAATACCTTAATACACCGACAGTAATTCAACTATTTATAGCTGTTTCCTACATATAAGTAAGGCATATGATTATGATAGAGTGAACCACAATATTTTTTTTTAAAAACTAGAGAACGGGAAGGTTCCCATGTACATATTACATATATAATATATATAATATAATATATATATATATTATATAATATATAATATATATATATATATATATATATATATATATATATATTATACATATATGTTATACACGAACTATCAAAGTCCTCAATAACCTTTAAATGACTCTCCATACACTGCCTTCTACGGGCCTCTATCGGTGTTCTCTTCCATGTTCGGGTCATGACCCTGACACCACCCGGAGGCCTTTCTGGAATATGCCCGTATCGAGACGCCAATTAAGTATGCCCGTATCAAGACACTCCAATTAGGGGCTGGCGCTGCTGGCGCCTCTACCCCTCACACAAGTGGCAACTTCCGTTCACAGGATATTCGCCTTTGTGTGCCTGGGGATCTGACGTAAGAAAAAGGAGAAATTCGACCTATAAAAGAAGAAATGCGAGGAAGGAAAGACAGAATCTAACTTGCGCTCCGTCTGTAAGAGAGAAAGGCTGGGTTGCGTTCAAGCGGTTCTCCGAGTAAAGACCGGAGGGTATGTGCTCGTTAAAAACTAAACTTTAAGAGAGAATTATTAAGTTTTTGAGTCATTGAGAGACTGTGGGCCAATAGTTTTAACTATAGAGAGAGAGAGAAGTTGTGGACTGGAGTAGTTTGGGCGCAAAACGGGAGAGTGCAGTGCAATTGCAAATGTTGATCATTGTTGCAAAGGAAATGTTGAATAAGTTGGGCAACAAAGGGGGGAATGTTGCAAGTTGTCATGCGACAAGAGGAATGTTGCAAGTTGTTATGCAGCAACGGGGAGGGGAATGTTGCAAGAGCAAAAAGGGGTTATGCAACTTAGAGGCGGAGTTATCCCCCAAGAGAAAGAGAGAGGAGGAGAGAGAGAGGAGGAGAGGTGTTCCCCTGGCAGGAGCCAAGCGCATATTAAGACTTCAGCCGAGCGGCCTTTGTCTTATAGGGCCCCTAATCAGCCAGCTGGCTTAAAGAGCCAGTTGGTTTATCTGGCTGAGTTGCCAGATTGCGCTATTTATTTAATTAAAGCATATATTCTGGCTTAATCAGCCAGTTATCTTAGAAGGCTAAGTTGCCAGTTTGCGCTATTTATTTAATTAAAGCATACATTCTGACTTAACCCGCTAGTTGGCGTATCTGGCTGAGTTGCCAGATTGCGCTATTTATTTAATTAAAGCAAATATTCTGGTTTAATCCGCCAGTTGACTTAGAAGGCGTAAATGCTTGTTCAGGAACAGGTTAAGTTGCCAGATAGCGATATTTATTTAATTAATGCATATATTCTGGTTTAGAATTCCGCTTTAGAAGCCAGCCCATTCATATAATTAAATACAGTGTACAACCAAAAGAATTAAATAAAATACCATTACACCATTCTGTTTTAGGCGAATTAATGGAAATATATAGAAAATAAATATACAATGGAATATATATATATATGATCAAAAAATAATAATAGCATAAGAAACACGACCCGGAAATATATAATATAAAGTATACAAAACGTTGTATTATCAATATATTAGTACAGGAAAAAAATATTTATATACAGTTATATTAAATAATTAAATATATTGAAAATAATAATATACAAAACGTATAATCAACTGCATATTAGTACAGAAATATATATATATATATATATATATATATATATATATATATATATATACACAATTAAATAAGTAAATATAAATCCTTTATGTTCTACGGGGTATATTAAATAATTAAAAATAATATACGAAACGTACAATAAATTTGATATTAGTACAGGAAATATATATATACACAATTAAATAATTAAATATATATCATTTATGTTCTACGGTGCAAAACGCTAAACTCACACGTAATCGAGTTTACATTCACATCGTTATTACTTTGTACTACGCGGTAAAACCGTTCAAGCAACACTTCACCGTTTAACTTATACGGATGCCTATACTCGACATAAATGGCTTTCATATCGTTCAATACTATTTTTGTGCCCACTTTACATTCGGTTGGCAAGTTAGCTTTAAACACGGCTAGAATACAATCAAAAGCACGCACAAAGAGGTCACCGTTAACCACAACTTCATTATTAAATACAAGTTTATAAACACGCCTTTCCAATCGAGGGTTTTTCTTACCGTCCCGAGCTTTTCAATCGTGAACTCTTCTTCACTCTGCATAGCGGCAATTGAAATAATCTTCCAAGTCGTAACGACAGCTATTCATTATATAGAGGTACAGCTCTTCAGGGTGAACAGTGCAGGCAAGCTCTGTCCTGTACCGCTCAAGTTCTTTGTACCAAAGCTCAGGATATTTCGAAGAGTCTAAACCTTTTAAATATGCATCCAGCTCTAGACCATTCTCGCCTTGTTCATTCCTACATTCGATAAATCCGTCGAGCAGAGCGGTGTATGCGTATTCAAGAACCGTGTCAAAATAAATCATATCCCTAACACGAGCGTCCAATATAGGCTTCAGCTTGCGGAATCCGACGATTTCAAACATTCTATCGAGGATATCTGTCGTATATCAATGCATGGCTGTTCGTTATTTATACACAACGTGCAAACAACGGCATATGAGGGGGTGTCACTAATCTGCTCTCTTCTTGTACCTACACCTGCGGGTATTTTATAACGGTCCTCTCCCCACTTCTCAACTATCACGATGACTCTATTCATCTCCTCAACACTTAAATAAATAACATTAAGTTTACCAGAGTTTGCTTGCCTGCAAATCGTTTCAAGTACATAGATAATGGTGCCGGTTTCACGCCTGAACACGCGCAATGACTTCGTCATGGACACATCGTACGAGGCGTTGAGAATGCTTCTCAAAGGAAGTTCCATTGTATTCGCACGTCCACGCGGTTCAAGCTCTGAGATAACTATGAGCCACAGGTGGACGGATCGTCTCGACGGGCGAAGTGAATCACGCTGGTGAAACGTGTACGGGTTTGTTCGAACTCGTGTGTTTCGTGAGGTACACGGATGGGCGGCTCGCTGAGGGGAGCGAGTCACACCATAAACTGCTGAAGCGTGTACAGGCTTGTTCGAACACTTGTGCCCTTGGACAAATAGAATTTTCCGCTACATGGAACAATACCGGCTTTAATGTTTTATCACTCACCAGACGTTCATTTCCACAAACTAATCATCTTCACAATCCGGTGCCCTATTTGAGAGAAACATATGCCCATATTTATCCTTTATGTTTAACAAGCGATACTCGTCTCTAAAGTCTGTTAAAAATTCACACAACCCATTAGCCACAACCTCACTACAAACCTCGTCATGATATATATATTAATATAGTGGTAAAATACTTAAGATTCTCCATGACGACAATATTTATATTCTCAACCGTAGGGTACGAGTAGTCGATATGGTGTAACATGACCTAATATCGACACATCAGTTCTGTCACAAGCTATAGCCAATGATGAGATTGTTCCATGATGAGCTTGTTCCATTGATTTGATTCTCTGTGTCGGTTCATAATCAGAATCCGCTCCTTCTGTTTCACTTGATGTTGATGACAGTGTTTCAGTTGCTTGCCCTTTACTGGTAGATGGTTTTGGTTCACACTGTTTCATTCTCTGTTGTCTTCTAGCAATAGTTGCTAGATCTTTACGAGTTTGTGAAACATCAAGAGAGCCTATTGCCAATTTTCTTGTTGTTCTCTGATCTTTAAGGAAATCTTGTTCAATTGCTGGAACCTTGAGATGGTTTTCACATGAACACTTATCAAAATTTTCACATTTGCAAGCACTGATGTCAAATAATTTGCTTTCTGCCTCAGTTTGAAATGTTTGTAATTTAATTTTGAATGAGTCACTATCTTGTTTCCTTTTTATTGACTTTCGAAGGTTTTGACATTTTTCATGGTAATTTTTAATCATTTGAACGACACGGTTATGAGAGACAGTAGGAATAGAGGCAGTTTTCCACAAATCTTCGAGAGTTTTTGAGAGAACACCCGAAATTTCTGCAACTGTAGGCTCTTTCTTCGATGTCTTCAGATTCAACCTTATTTGATGAAAATATTTCATGACGTCCTTATAAGTTGGAAGGCACCTCTTGTGTAGATCAGCTGGAGCCCCAAATATACGGCAACTTGAAGAAGTTCTTGTTGCTTGAGCTGGTACTGACATTGTGAAAAACAGTAATTAATATAAAAATGAAGAAATTACTCCTAAAACGTAAAATATTCTTGCAGAAGTTTTGTATATTACACCAACGTATTATTATGCGCTAAAATATGCAGTATATGTCCACATATGCGTGTTGTCGTGTTCCAAAGATGTATTAACAGCAAGAGCAACACAATCCGCATCTTACCCGAAATGTAGCTAGCACAACACTGCGGGGAAGTGAGAGCAAGAAGGCCTGGTAGAGTGTTGTGAGTCATGACTCATCAGTCATCACTCACTGACTCATTACAAGCAACACACCATACCAGGCTGTGGGGAAGCTTCTAGAACGATGTGGGAGTAATACATAACGTACAAAGTGAATTTATTAGCGTATAGGCTGAATATGCAACATACGTGATTTATGCGGATTTTTCCATATTTTGGAACGTTTGTGGTGGCAGAAGATATTACCGCAGGACAAAAATATTTAAAACTATTCTAAAATAAACCTGTAGGATGCTTTTCCTCGCTATTACAAGAAGGTAGGATGAAAATTAAAACTATAAGAAAATATTGAAAAAATGTGTATTTTGGCGCATTTTTTGGATTTTCAACGCGCGTGCGGAGGCAAAAGATATTATTGCAGATCTCTGAGATTGAACACACTCACTTTTGACGTGGAAGAGCCACTTTTCCGCGCTATTACAAAACGAAAATAGATAAAAGTGTAAAAACGATCCGCCCTAATGGTTATGGATAGTAGGTCTTGTTGCTGCTATAATTGCTTCGGCTGTTCTTGAAGACGTGGGAATTATAAACGAAAAAGATTTAAGTTCAGTAATAGACAGATGCAAAGTAAGGAGAGCTAGAAAAAGAGTGAGATCTATCATTCAAAAGAGAGATTACGAAGAAGAAACTATGGAGAGTATCTATTTCGATGGGAGAAAGGACATAACTGCAGTGCAAGAAAAAGTTGGCAGTAAAGGTTATCAAAAAAATATAACAGAAGAACATGTCACTTTGCTTCAAGAACCAAACTCGCATTATATTGGGCATGTAACTCCCGCTTCTGGCCCAGCACAGAGTATATCTTCTGCAATTTTGGATTTTTTCGCTCAAATGAGATTCATACTTCAAAAGTTAAAGCCATTGGATGTGACGGGACAGCAGTTAATACAGGACAAAAAGGAGGAGTGATAAGAAGTATTGAAGATTACTTTCAGAGAGCACTCCAGTGGCTGATTTGCTTGCTTCACACTAATGAACTTCCCTTGCGGCACATAGTGACTGACATTGATGGTAAAACAACAGGTCCTCAGAGTTTCACGAGGCCTATAGGAAAAGAGTTAATTGATTGTGAAAAGAGACCTGTTGTTGAGTTTGAAGCAGTTGAAGCGGAAGAAATTGTAGTTGACAGAGATGATCTGAGCACAGATCAGAAATATTTGGCAGAAATCTATGATGCTCTGTCAAAAGGTGAATGTATTCCCTCTCTAGCTCAAAGGAAACCAGGCAAAATGGCACACTCCAGATGGGTGACAACTGCTAACCGCATACTTCGTCTCTACGTTCAACTGAAGAACCTTCAGACAACCTTAAGTGTATCGTGGATTATATTATGAAAGTTTATATTCCAATGTGGTTTCAAATCAAGGGAAATTCTTCAGCAACACAGGGAGCCAAACATCTTTATCAAATGATACAACGCTCGAGGTCGTTGAGTGCCCGATGTATAGAAATAGTTGATCGTCTTATTCAGAGAAATTCCTATTTTTCTCATCCTGAGAATGTTTTCCTTAGTATGATTCACGATGAAGCAAAACATATCAGAGAATTAGGATGGAGGAGAATCCTTAAAGCAAGAGATTCTGAGTCAGCCGCAGTGAGAGTGTTTAAATTGCCCACGTTGAACTTTCAGTGCAGTGAGTACTACAACATGATTAACTGGCAAACTTGTGAGCTGTCAGAGCCTTCTCTGACAAAAGTTCTATCACGCTCCGACATCTTGAACTATATCTGATCAGGAGATGTACCCGATTTCATTCCACGCTTTCCTTGCCACACCCAAGCGGGTGAACGGCATATAAAGCTGGTAACAGAGGCTTCAGCTGCAGCATGCGGTTCAGAGGCAAGGGATGGATTTATCAGAGCAAGTTTAGAATCCAGAAAGAAAATGCCAATAATGGAAACAAAAAATGACTACAGAGTGTAACTAGCCTAAGTCCAATAATGGTAGGGTGATTGGGTCGGGCAGGGAGGAACTTGAAATGCAGCCACCTCCATGTGGTGAGCTCTGGGTTATTTTGTCAATATAGTACATTCAATATTGACGAAATAAGCGAGGAGCTGCATGCATATTACATAATAAGCCATCAAAAATAAACCAAGCATATGTAAAGTAAACTGCATTGGTGGACCTAAATTATTTAATTGCACAAATATATAAACTTCTTAAATTACTAAAATATGATATAATGAATTGTTAATTGTATTACTTAATACATAATTAGCGAATAAACTGTGGTTTAGGGCCGAAGTTGACCATAATAGCGTCATTATAAAATACGCTATTTATGTAAATTTTCCCATATTTTGGAACGTTTGCGGAGGCAGAAGAAATTATCGCAGGACAAAAATATTTAAAACTACTCTAAAACAAACGTCTAGAATGCTTTTCCTCGCTATTACAAGAAGGTAGGCTGAAAATTAAAACTATAAGAAAATATTGAAAAAAGCGTATTTTGGCGCATTTTTTGGATTTTCAACGCGCGTGCGCAGGCAGAAGATATTATTGCAGATCTCTGAGATTTTACACACTCACGTTTGACGTGGAAGAGCCACTTTCCCGCGCTATTACAAAACGAAAATCGATAAAAGTGTAAAAACGCTCCACCCTAATAACCATTGCTTATCTTCTGAACGTGTTACTTCTTCTACTTCGCGGTATATGTGAGCGTTTATAACGGTTAGGTCTACAACATACTTCAATACATCGTTTGTATTCCGGTGACCTTAGGTCAAGTTACTTCGTTAGGATTATTGGACACAGGGGCCGATGTGTGCCTCGTTAGGGAAAGGTTAATTGACGCTGTTGAGTTTCGACCCCAAGTCGAAAATACTAGTCGTAGTTGTAAGGCTTTGAATGACGAAGTCAACCACCATGGGACAAATAAAGGTGAGAATAAATATAGCACAAAATTATTATGATCTCACCGCAATGATCGTTAAAGATTTGCCAGACGGACTAAAACTAATCATAGGAGCAGATTTTATTCGGGACAACTTTGTATAAATCGAAGGTAAAGGCACGGGTTTCGTGGCATATATAAATCAGATGCAAATTCCCTTGGTAACAAAAATAATCAGAGTGGTAGACCGAGTAAATCAAAATTCGGAGAGAAAGGAAGTAAGAAGCCTCCCACTTACAATGGTTGGAGGGTCCACTTCCATTGCCCTTTTAGCGGGAGCATTTTTGGAAGTACAACCACCTTTCCCGTTAAGGGATGGATTCACTTTAGTAGTAGAAGCGGAAAAAACTCCCTTAAACTTACTTATAGAACCGCAATTGGTTTGCGCGAATGAAAAAGGGAGCGTATCAGTCGTAGTAAAAAATAAGTCCGCTCATGATCGAGTTAAAGTCACAAAAGACAAGATAAGGTTGGTTGGCGCAGTTCTTCGATACTGCGATTGCGATAGAGAACAACTCTGTAGCGCCCGAAACGAATATTCTTATCGGCGAGGAGGTAGAAAACATAGTAAGTGATAACGGCGAAGAAGTGGAACACGAAGTAAGTGAGGAAGAAATTAACCGAGTAATGAATCGTGAGCGTAAATTGTTTAAAGATGAAATTTCAGAGGAAATCTATGATAGAGAAATGATGAGCGATTTCTCGTTACCCTCTAAATCGTTAGAACAGAAAAGAAGGGAAGTACGAGAATTTGTCAAAAATACTAAATTAAATTGAGAAGAAAAGAATAGATTAGAGAGCATCCTTGAGGACTATATTGATGTAGTTTTTGTTGCGGGAGATGAATTATACTTATTAAAGGGGTATAAGCTTTCCATAGAACTAGAACCGAAGCACGGTCCACTGTACACCCCTCAATACAGATTACCTTTTAAATACCATGAAGAGGTAACAAGACAGGTCGTTGAATTAGAGCGCCGCGTAGTGATTGAGCGGCGGAACAGTGATTTTAATAGTCCTGTACTGTTAGTGAAACAGAAGGATGAAAATAGATTAGTGGTCAATTACCGAAATTTAAATAAGGTTTTAAAAACATCTAGATTTAAATTACCTGATATTGGAACTATATTTCGAAGTTTGGGCGGGATTCAATGGTTTACGACCATTGACCTCCCCCAGGGCTACCATCAAATAGCTCTGGACGAAAAATCTCAAAATTTAACCGCATTTTCTTCAAATAATGCAAGTTTTGTTTATAAGGTTTTACCATTCGGTTTAAAGATGGCTCCAAATGTTTTTAGTTCCATAATGAGCAATCTACTTCACGACCTGATAGGAAAACAAGTGCATGTTTTCATAGATGATATACTGATCGTGGGAAGAACAATACAAGAACACGAGAAAAACATTAGATTGGTTTTAGAAAGACTGAGGGAAAATAACTTGAAATGTAAACTCGTAAAGTCTCAATTCTTCCAAACTAAGGTGACGTTCTTGGGTCATGACATCACCCGAGAAGGCATGTCCCCTAGCCTCGACAATGTGAAGGCCATAGGGAACCTTATACCACCTACAACGGTAAAAGAGGTTCAATCACGGTTAGGGTTAATAAATTATTACAGATGTTACATTCGCACTGCCGCCGAACATTTGGCGCCAATTCATGTTTTGACCAGGAAAAAGGTAAAGTTCGAATGGACAGAGGAGCGTGAAGTAGCGTTAGAGAAAGTAAAAGAGGCAATTACCGTGGAAACCCTCTTAAGACATCCGAATCCGGATACTTCGTTTTATCTGTACACAGACGCATCCGAGAGGGCTAGCAGAGCCGTTCTAATGCAGGAAAACGAAGAAGGTGAATTAGTCCCTCTGGAGAATTACAGCAAGGGCTTTAATGATACCCAAAGGAGGTATTCGGGAATAGAAAAGGAAGGATTAGGCATTATTCTGGCATTAAATCATTTCCGCGCTCTTATATTGGGATCTAAAGTAATATTGCGAAATAGCCATAAACCATTGATAAATCTAGTGATTAATCAATCTTCTAAGAGATTGACAAAATGGTTTATCACACTGTTGGAATTCGATCTCTAGGTCGAATATGTCAAAGGAGAAAATGATCTCATCCCTGATTTGATGAGTCGATGCGTGTCGGATGAGGAAGAATCCGAATCCGAGTTTGAAAACTGCCCCGTGAACGCAGTTACGAGAAGTCAACGACACAATTTAGAAGTAGGAAGAGTACCCCATCCGGGTACACTGGTGGAGAAATTCTTACAGGATGAAGAAACTCCCAAGATATCTGTAGAAGACGTTCGCAAGGCGCAGAAAAAAGACCGACAATGCCAGGAAATTATGGGTGGAAAGGAAAGCGAAAAATTCAAGGTCAAGGAAGGACTAGTTTACTCGTAACGAATTTCTCAAGGTAAGGAATCCACCAGAATTTACCTCCCTGACGCTGAATTGCAAAGGAAGGCCTTAATGCAATTTCATAATTCAACGAAAAAGGGCCACATGGCTGAGTCCAAGACTTACCGGAGGTCTCTCAAGTATACTATTGGTCGAGTATGGCCGAAGACATACGAATGTACATAAAAGTGTGAGCGATTTGTACCAAGTATAAGAATATTAATCCTCGAAACGCCCCACTGCGGGATACCCTCATTAGTAACGAGCCTTTAGATTGGGTCTATGCTGACTTAGTAGGTCCCTTTCCAAGATCAAGGGACCATTCGGCATACGTGTTGGTATTAATAGACGGGTTCACTAAGTTTGTAGAACTATATCCCCCTCAAGGATAAGACCGCGACCGCAGTCGCCAAGCATATCTTCGGGAACTTTATTCTCACCTATGGGAAAATGAAGAACCTCAAGACTGATAATGGGACCGAGTTCGCAAACGATATTATCTCTCATTTAACTAATAAATATCACATTAACCATATCTTTGGAGCTCCGTTCATCCCGAAACCCAAGGTCAAATAGAGAGATATAATTATTCTCTAAAGAACGTTTTAAGAACACTGATCGAAGACCGCATGGTCGATTATTGGGATGAATACTTGCCGTTAGTCAAGTATATTCACAACAACACTACCCACACTACCACTAAGGAACGCCCTTTCTTCTTAATGTTTGGTAGAGAAGACGCCAATTGCGTCGATACAAGATACTTGCCAACAGGTACCCCATCAGTGGATTTGGAGGACTATAAGTGGAGGCACGCGCATATGAAGGAAGAGACATATCAGATGGTAAGAGAAAAACTAAAAGAACAACAACGGAAGATGAATCAACGAACAGAGAAAAGAAATCAGCGAACAATCGCAAAAGGAGAGACGGTATATATAAATAGGACCCCGGTGCCGGGAGTGCCGAAGACCCTACAACCTCCATATAGTGGTCCCTGTCAGGAAATTAAGAAACTGAATGACTACATGTACCTTATTAAAGACCCTGCTACGGCAAGACACAAAAGGGTACATTTGAATAATATAAAAACTGAGGGAGCCACAGAACGAAAGAAAAGGAAAGTAAACGAAGCAGAAGACACAGAAGAGAGGGATCAAGTAGACGAAGTAAATCATGTAAACAAACGAAGTGGTTCAAAGTACGTTGCCAATGTGACCAGGGTCAGAGAGATAACTAACGAACCACATGGGTTTCGAAGTTCTTACTCGGAAAATGAAAACCCATGGTCACACGCCACCCGACCGCCGGAAGCGTTTTAAAAGATCGGATTGATGGTCTCGGTATTAAATCGACCGCTCGTGTTTACAAAGAGATTGAACGTGTTTCCACCTTTTAATAGATAAAACGGCGATAAGCAGATTAGGTCGTTCCTTGGGATAATAAAGAAAATATTTTTTTGTCTCTCTCCCTCCTTAGGCAGACAACATTAGGCGAAGGTATTTTTTTTCTCTAAAAATTTGGTTGAAAGGTATGAGTCGTGTTATTATAATTAATAGCGGTCAATAAAAATGAATGTAATTCATTAATATAATTAAAGGCATGTTTCGTTTGAACAACTTTATAAATAATCATTTTAATTTTGTAACGAAATAAGTTAACCGTGAATATTTGGCGTAAAAATAGTTCTCATGGCGATTTCTCTATGGCCATGAAAAAACATTATTTATATATATAAACAGGATATTACAGCATAATGTAACGCATGTTTCATGCTTCCGAATCAGCTCTCTTTAACTCATTTAAACGAAAGGAACCGAGTGTAGAATTCATTTAAATTTCAAGAAAATTTTTTAGCACTCAGTATCATTACTCGTATCAATAATTCTTTTATTCTTTCCCCAATTTAGAAAATTCTCAAAAGGTTTCCCCTGCCACTGACGACTATGATTCCCGTCCTCTTATTCCTGTGCGCTATGCAAGCTAGGGTGCAGACCCTCTCCAATCACGGAGTCCTTTCCCAACCCATGGGTCCTCTAATTCTTCAAGGCCCAACATACATTTTTAGTGTACGTCTCAGCATGAAGCCCTACCATCAAAACCCGTGAGTTTTGGACGACAAAATGAACAATTTGATACTTCAATGCCGCAAGGAACAAGAACGCCTAAGACGCCGCAAGGAACAAGAACGCCTGGGAAGAGTAAGGAACAATACTGCGGACGAAACTATAAATGAATTGGGAATTCTAATAAACACCCTCAATGGCGTTCATGAGCAGATCACAGATATCAAACACGAAATTACCGCTTTTGTCACCACCCTAAATCAAGAAAATTCTTTGTCAACACAAGCTTTGCCGAGAAAGAAGAGAGGCCTCATCAACGCCGTCGGAGGATTCCTAAACTTTGCGTTTGGGACCGCCCAACAGGGTTCGGTTGACGACGTGGTCCGTTGTATACAAATCATTGAATCTAATGAAAAATCCGTCGCTGACAGTCTCATTTCCCAGATCACACTGTTAAATGCCACAGTTTACGACATCAGTAACTTAAAAAGTTACGTTAAACTCCTTACCACCAACGTGGAATCATTTCAGGAAGGAGTAGGTGTGTATCTAGCTAGTGTAGAGGAAGAGGTGAAGGAGGAAATGTATCTAATGTTGCTCTCGATCATCGCCCACAGTTTATCGACCTACACAGAGGGGTTCCATCTGCGGCTTAACCGTTTGAAAACGGCATTAGTTAACGCCAATAGAGACCGCCTAGACTCATTCTTGTTCGACCCTTCCTTCTGCCTCCAAGTTTTAAAGAGCATCGAGACTAAGGTGGGCAGACTCTTGTCGTATATTTTAAAAGAGGCAACCATACCTCTGTATTTCGAGGTTAGTCATGCCCGATTGAGAAAGGTGACACCGGAAGAACTACGAATCATTATTTTCGTCCCTTTAAAGAATCACCTATGACCCTTTTCCTTGTGTCCCATCTACCTGTCTGGCAGACATCCTCCCGGATGCCAGTTATCTTGGCGTAAGCCAAGACCGTCTAAATTACGTTAAGTTCGAAGATTTGAATGGGTGCTGAACTATAGAGGGAAACCACCATTGCAACTCCCCAACCTTCACTTTATCTAAAGGATCAGCTGAATGTTTAATCAGACTTTTCCAAACGAAAGAAGAAAAGAACTTAACCACCTGCCAACGGGTCTTAAAGAAAGATTTCTCACCTGTGTTTATACGCAGCAGCATCACATATATTACAGTTTGCCCCAAGCAACCACGTTGCTGCTCCGATGTTGACAACCGGGAGCAGAACGAAAGGAAGTACGGATCTCCAAGACTGGGTTCTTCACCCTTTCCGAGGGGTGTAGTGTGTTCACCGACCAAAGACGAATCCCGCCCGTCTCCCTATTCTCCGACCCTCGGAACTTTACCTTAAAACCACACCTTCCTAAACCGCCTAGCGATCTCGGGATCACTTATATAGTGAACTCCTCATTTACAAAGGAAGCTTTGCACCATTTCAATGCTTCCCTGTCTCAGGGAATAGATCTCCGGGATATGTCCCGGTATTACGAAGAGTCGCCCTATAGAACTCAGGTAAAGGAACGTCTTCAGTCATCTCCTACTCCACTCTCACCGTCTGCTTCCTACTTGGGATAACCATAATAGGAATTGCGGTCTGGATAAAATGCTGCTGTTGCCGAAACCCTCCACCGGTGCCGATTGCCAGATTCGAATCCCCGGCCCCCGGCCCTGCGAAAGAAATTCCTATGACAAGGTCGCCAACACCCCCAAGAAGCCCTTCTCACCGAGTTCGTTTTTCACCGCTGGGTCCAGGTCCAACCAGAAGGTTACCCCCTGCCGTTCGGTCGTATCGCACGCCCGAAACGGTACCTAATCCTGGCTACGAGGAGATGGGCTATTCCCGAAATTAAAACTTTCATGTTTCCCCTTATAACTTACGTTAAATACTAGTGATTAATTGCGCTATTCAGTAAAGTAGGTGCCCAGGCACACCTAAATAAAAGATGAATCAACAAAACCAATTTCGTGATTCAGTAATGGATGATTAAAATTTTTATTGTGATCAATGCTTGAACTAATTTATAAATAATAATAAGTGTTTAATTGATAAGCTTTAGTGAAATGAAAGGTTTTACTTGCAGTGCTAAGAGAGGTGTTAACAAATTAGATGCTTCGCTTGTAGAGTTAATTAATTTAACTGAAAAACGCTTCACTAATAAAGATTATTTAATATATGAGACTACCAATAAATGTTTCGAATTAAAGTCCTGAAGGGAAGGTATTAACCTTCTAATGCATTGACTAACTTTTACAGAACAAGGACACTGGAAACGCAAACGATGGAGATAGATGGTCTCCCTGTAGAGCTTTTGTTTTATATTTTTTCATATCTCCGAAAGCACTTGAATGTCCTATGGTTTATATCCCTAAGATGGAGGAACTTACTCTCCTCCGAACTGTCCCAGAAGGATCTAAATTTTAAGGAAATAAGTACTCCGAATTTAATATTTATTCTAAGAAATTATGCGTCCTTAAGGCCAAATATAGACCGCTTAAAAGTTTCAACTTTTCATGGTAGTCGCATCTTCCGGATGAAAGAATTAAATTCTCTGCGAATTTTCGTCCGTTTAAGGGAATTACACTTGGACGGAATACACTTTGGGTGTACGTCTAAAACGACGTATAATCATTTCATACGAGCCTTTTCACGATTGAGTAAATTAACTTTATCACATAGCACTCTTATTACCGACTTCGTAAGTTGTCTATTTACCATTATAGACTTAAAATCATTAGTTTTGAATAATGTAACTTTTGTGGGATTTAAAATAACTAAAAAATTATTCACTCCGATAAATGAGCACGATTGGCTGAGAGAATTACACTTAGCCAACTTGTCTTTGCGCGCAGGTCTTAAAACCTTTTTTCAATGTATATATGAATAAAAGCTGCCCCAACCAAGACATGTGATGAAAAGACATACTTCACCAGTCATTACCAATTAGAAGAATATCGTAAAACAACCACTATTCACTTATTTAATATACATCTGCGGACCAATCCTGCAGACGATCTACACGAATCCGATGATTCACCGACGGACAGTGAGATATAGAATGAGGGATTTAAGGACTCTCTCTATATTACTTATAAAATTCTCTATCTGTGTGTTTCGAATTTTCTTCCTACCATACTACGTTCTTTTTTATTGTGATGAAGACCAAATTAACTTGTGAAAACATTTATAATGTCATTCAACATCATAAAGCGAAATTGCGAAAGTTATCCTACAAAACAGCTTTCTATAAATAATGACCAGATGTGACTATTGTTTTCAGACGAACCATACAAATGAATTTTATGTTAAATTTATATGATAATGTTTCCTTATAACTAAATTATATAGATAAAAGTCTCAATTTCATTCAGTTGAATAATACGTGTCTCGTAGTCAGAAAATAAACTGTTATTTAACGAATTTAGAAAACTTAGTTTATGAAAGTGTTTTGTCATATTTCCCTATGTTTGCGAATAGATTAGAATTTGAAAGCAATTTTCGTGTCGTCCCTGATATTGAATGATTTAGTTACCCTTTTGTAAAAATGAAGAATCGCACTTAAAAAGGCGACTCATTGTACGAACTGCATTCTTTGCAGAAATCATTTTGCCCCCAAGTTACAGGAGTTGATTGTCTGTAACCAATAAACGAATTAACCATGATTTTAAGACAACTGAAACAACTTTTCAACCAAAACATGCTTCAGTGCCATTCAGAAGAGAGATTGGCGATTCTTGTTACTGGAGGTAGGGATGTAGAAAAGTTACTCTCCGTGCCGAAAATCGAAAATACAACAGGACTGACACAAGCATCAGCAGTTGTAGAGTCTATGTTTAGCTGGAAATTGGAGAATAATGTGTATGGCATGGTTTCTGATACCACTGCTTCCAATTCTGGCTGGGTAAAAGGAGTTTGCATAAAAGTAGAAGACCTACTCAGGAAAAAATTGTTTTGGATGGCCTGCCGTCATCACATGGCTGAGATAATTTTATCGGCTGTCTATTTGAAAATATTTGGAAAGACGGCTTCTCCAGTAAATGAAGATTTCAAGAAATTCAAAGAAAACGATTGGAAGAATATTGACACCAAACAACCTCATAAGCATCTTGAAATAAAAGATCGATATCTGCGGAATTTAAAAGAGCAAAACATCAAATATATGAAAGATGTCCTTAACAATAAAAGGAGTCTTCCCCGAGATGACTATAGGGAAGTTGCTGAAACAACACTTCAGATTCTTGACGTAGGCCCTTCACGAGGAACGCACTGGATGAAGCCTGGGGCATTTCATCACGCAAGATGGATGGCAGCTATACTTTATACAGGGTGTTTGAAAACTTTCTGTACAAATTGTAATGGGGGATAGGCAACACCAAGACAAACCCTTTTCGTCTATAAGTGTATGTCCGCTGACGTCACCATTCGGCGCGAGAGGGCGCCGCTGCAATTGGCTAAGAGGTGAAGTGGGCTAGACTCGCGCTTGCCGCGGGCATTCTTAAATCGGACGTAGTACGCGTAACATGTTTATTTAAAGAAGGTGCTGAAAGTTGCGACCGGTAGCATCAATGCATGCCCGACAGCGTCGAAGCATTGACCGACGTACACGTCGAAAGATTCCCAGCATTTCGGGAACAGTTCCAGCGGCGACAAAAGTGGCGTTCAGATAATCCCGCACATCGTTGCTGGAGTGTGCTGGGGCCCCGTCGTGTTGAAACCACATTCGTCTACGAATAGCCACGGGAACATCTTCCAGCAGTTCCGGCAACGTTTCTTCAAGAAATATCCGATAAACCCGCCCGTCGAGTTGGGCAGGCAGCAAGTACGGCCCAATCAACTTGCCATGGACGATACCCGCCCAAACATTGACGGCGAACCGTTCTTGATGAGCATGCACCCGTGTAGCATGTGGATTTGCGTGCGCCCACACGTGAGAATTGTGCATGTTAAACACACCCTCACGTGTGAAACAGGCCTCATCTGAGAACAGCACATAAGCCGGAAAATTAGGCTGCACCGCTGTCTGCTGCAGAAACCAGCGTGCGAATTCCACACGAAGAGGGTAATCCCAAGGTTGTAATGCCTGGACTCTCAGACGATGAAACGGATGTAACTGCTGCTCGTGCAACACTCTCCAGACCAGGTCGTGGTTCACACCGAGGATACGTGCAACACCTCGCGTGCTTGAGCTTGGATTGTCCTCAAATCGCCGTAGGATTTCTTCTTCCATGTCAGGAGTGCGCACGTTTCTCTCCCGACCAGTGTCATGCATGTTTGCATGGAATGTTCCAGTTTCTCGCAGTCGCCGATGCAAATGCGCAAACGTTTGGTGGTTTGGCACACGTCTGTTTGGGAAGCGCTGTCAGTACAACCTCACAGCAGCTCTTCCGTTTCCATTGGCAGCCCCATACACCATATGCATGTCAGCCATCTCAGCAGTCGTGAAGCGCTCCATGTTACGCGTACTACGTCCGATTTAAGAATGCCCGCGGCAAGCGCGAGTCTAGCCCACTTCACCTCTTAGCCAATTGCAGCGGCGCCCTCTCGCGCCGAATGGTGACGTCAGCGGACATACACTTATAGACGAAAAGGGTTTGTCTTGGTGTTGCCTATCCCCCATTACAATTTGTACAGAAAGTTTTCAAACACCCTGTATACATAAAATGTATGCTTTCTGCAATCAAGTTGGGTTTAACTCAATGACCATTTATAAGCTTGAAAGGATGTGTATCTTTACGACACTTTTCTATGGAAAGTATTGGCTTTCGTGCACAAACGCAGTTGATGGCCCTGTAAATGATCTCGACTTTTACAGGGAAATGGTTCGCTACAAGCAAATAGCCAGTGATATGGTTTTTCTTTCGCCAACTAGACTCAACAGACGAATGGCTTAAAAAGCCTGTTCTTATGTGGGAAACTGATGAAGATTATATCAGGATGACGAATATAATTTCTTTTACAAAAGTTGTTAATGATACGGCGGAGCGGGGAGTTAAATTGATGCAAGATTTCTATGGCACATGCAAGGACGAGAATGAAATTCAGGAACTTCTACAGGTTGTTGAAGAAAATAGGCGTATGATCCCTGTTATTTCAAAGAAAATATTAATCAATATGACAAAAAGACAAGACTAGTTATGCCTAAGTAATATACCATTCTAATGTTGTTTCTTTTTAGTTGTATATTGGAAAGCTTTATATTTTGTATTTTATTAACTTTATTCCTTTTTTCTTGTAAAAGTATATTTTGATTTATGCAATGATTTAAAAAAAAAAAACGATGGGGCTTTGCAAATTTCTGTATTTGCAGTTGTTCCCACTTTAATAGCATAGTTGAATTTATCTTTGTTCGATTTTTCATCCTATCTTATCAAAGCCCATCGCCGTGGAGCTGCAATGGGATGATGCTCTATGAGTGGCGGTAACACTCGTGTTAAAAATGAGATATTAGAAATAACTCAAATAATTTTGGTAAAAATTACTCGTGATTTTTTCAAGAGGTAACATTTTTGTGGTAAAAAGTTCCTGTAATGAATCGATTTTGATGTACAAATTCTTTTTCATTTATTAAACACTTCCGATGGGTGTTTTAATGTTAGGTGCATGAATGTAGCTATCATTTTGTACCAAATATGTAGGTGTTGTATAAATAATTGGCTCCTCAGTGTCAAATGTACTCCCCAAAATGCCAATTTTTGCAGTCCAAGAGCGCAAAATATTTCGAGGGGGGTGGGGGACCCCTAAAATTCAGAAAAAGATTTTCTTTCGATATGGTTGTATTCAGTGGACCAGTTCTAACAAGAAAAAAGTAAGGACATTGACATTTTTAAAAAAGTGAAAAATGGGACACCCTAATATATACATATATATATATATATATATATATATATATATATATATATATATATATATATATATGTGAAAATGAACAAAGAATAATTCTTATGTTCATATATTTTTATATTCATTCGTATGAGTCTTATATCCATTTATTTAATTCTTATATCCACTTATATACTTCGTATATTTATATAAACATATATTTATATCATCATGTATATCCTTATATATTTATATTCATATCATCCTCATGTTTACCTAATCCGTGTATTTAGATAATCTTTATATGAGCCCTTATATTCATTATTTTCATACAGTACTTATGTTTATGGTTTTTATGTTCGAATGTTCATTTTTACATGAGAAACCAAAATCGCCTGAGCGAGTTTGGTTAGAATTTCGATTTGCGCTTTCTATTGTGCTATTCTATTATGGTTGTCTTGTATCTAACCCTCGTCCATAAATTTTATTAGGTTATGCATGCACATTGCATATAGCAGGATTGGAACCCGTAGTTTTACTTCTTAGTCCTTAATGCCCACTCTTTGTCTCTAATTCGTTTCTTTTAAATCCTCCCAATAAAGACTTGTACTGTATGTACGAATTGAATATCCGTGGCATATTGATTATGAATTGACGTATGAAAACGTTACACTTTATATCTCGTTATTTATATGTTATGGCCTGTCTGGTATGATGTAATATAACTATTATTCGACCATATTCATCCATACGTCCATATTTTATCTTGACCATTATCCTATATCAATTTTATTAAATATTCATTTTACTCGTGTCAGTCTATAAAATGTGTACAAAACTTTATGCATCCGTACCTGTTCGTTGAAAGTCGTGCAAATACGTTTGCATGTATTTTTTTTATTTCAATTTAATTATTTCGCCTCTCGCAATAAACTCGAAAATGCTTATGCAAGTGTACGCAATTCGATGATCACAGCATAAATTGAGCATCTGAAAACGTAAAATCTCCTCTTGCTCTGATTCAAACTTATAAAACATTATCATGCGTTATGTTATATATCATGTGTGCCATGTTGTATATAAATATATACCGTATGTGCCCATGTACTTTGTGTTGTACTAATAACCATATATAAATGTAAAAACACTGTAAGAATTGTAAGTGACTAATATACTTAATGATGTAATGTACTTAATGACGTAGTGAATGTACTTTAATGGAACTGTAATCAACGATAATAAGTGAATGTGAATTAATCCATAATTATAATCATAGTTGTTGTAAACCAAAATTACAATGTACACAGTGATGTACTTAGATTGTACTCAATGTACTACTCCGAAATTATGTCGCCCTTTAGAAGTGTATACGCGGCGAAAATACGATTATTTTTTATTATTTAAAATTTTTTTTATTTGGAATCTTTAAAAATTCTGATCATGTGTTTAAAGGGGGAAACTTAAACTTCAAACTGCACTCCCCCAAAATTTAGATTATATATAAAGAATGTAATTGTAAAATAACTGCTACTTCCTTTTCTTCTTGACTTCACTTACTCCCTTGTTAGCAGCCTCTCAGCGAGGAGGGGGCAGAGGCTCCTTGCCTCCTTAATTTTTTAGATTCCGGCCTGAGCCATGGTCGAAAGAGGTCGAACCTCTACCCCTGTAAATTCAGAGCACTACCTGTACATTTTTAGAAGTAAATTACAGTGAGAGAATCTTTTTATTTTTCCCCTTCGAGTTTGGCTCTCTTCGGAGAACTTAGTAAATAAAGTTGAGAAAATAGTTTCCGATAAGTTATAAAAAGAAAATCGGCGAACCTTCAGAGAAAGTATCAGAGTGTTATAGAAAGCGAAAAAAAGAAATGAGAGAAAAATTAGAATATTATAGAAGAAAACTATCGCGAGAAATATCCGTTGCTGCCTCCCAACCAGAACCCCCGTCGATTTCGAACCACCCAAGGCCAGAGACGGAGGGGTTAACATATATATATATATATATCAACATGCACACTTTAGATGATAGTAATATGCGCTGATGTATTAGTATATTTATAGTACTTAGTAATAGTAGTATAGTAGTATAGTAATGGTGTATTGTACTTAAATAACAGTAGTATCCCTTGTTACAGGAAATGGCGGCACTGCAGTTATCGTTTGAGCAACGTAAGTGGATTCTGAAGCACTACTGGAAGACGGAGAATGTGGCTGAGGTACAGAGACATTGAGGAAATGAGTTTGGAACATTACCACCATCATGGCTAACAATTACAAGATTACGTGATAAGTTTGAGACTGACGGAACAATGCAAAACGTCAACAAAGGCCGATCTGGAAGACGTCGCACTTCAACTGACAATGAAAGTGTTGAGACAGTGTTACAGGCCTTCACAAACTCTCCAAATAAGTCTACAAAGCAATGTTCTCGTGAGACTGGTGTTTCTAAATCCAGCGTTCATCGTATTTTGCGAATTGAAAAGTGGAAACCGTACATACCTAGATTGCTCCATGCAATGAATGAGGACGATCCAGATCGTCGAAAAGAATTTTGTGTGGTTTTTGCACATGTGTGATGAAAAACAATCTTTTCCTGATTTCATTGTTTGTTCCGATGAAGCCACTTTTAAACTTAATAGTACTATCAATCGACACAACTGTGTGTACTGGGCCACCGAAAATACAAACGTAACAAAAGAACGAGCAATTAATCAACCAGGAGTGTTAGTGTGGTGTGGTCTGTCTTCCAGAGGACTGATAGGGCCATTTTTCTTTGAGGAAACTGTCACAGGTGCTGCTTACTTATCAATGCTGCAAGACAACATTGTACCTTCAATCAGAGCTCTTTTTTTGGAAGAAGGGTGTTACTTTCAACAGGATGGCGCGCCACCACATGACCACAATGACGTTAGAAATTTTCTCAATGTCTGTTTTCCTAGAAGATGGATAGGACGTAGGGGATGTACGGAGTATCCACCACGATCTCCTGACTTAACACTCTTAGACTTTTACTTGTGGAGCACTCTGAAGAACACTGTGTATGCTGAAAAACCAAGGACACTACAGGCCTTGAGACACGAAATTCAAATAGCCTGTGCCAACATTCCACTCCGAACAATCCGAACAGTATGCCGATCTGTTGCGCGCCGTTGTCAAGAATGTATTGATGCTAGTGGCGGACATTTTGAACATTTAAAACATTAAAGTAAGCAGCATAACCATGAGGGTATTGACGTTACTGGCTAATATTTCGAATATTTAAACATTAAAGAAGCCTATAGGCTATCTATTTACTATCCGCCTATTTTGCTTATTGATATATATGTTAATATGATGTGTAAACATTTTTTTGGGACACTCTGTATGTATGTATATATATATTTCTTACTTCTTACTTCAGCTCCCAGGTAGGCTAGTTAGCCTGTCAGTGGAGCTAGCCTCCTTCGCCACTCCGCCCTGTCCAGCAGCACTCCCGTTTCCCCGAGCTCTTGCATGCTGGGCAAGTCGTATCTTCGCAAGCTCTCCTCTTCTTCGTCCCTTCATCTCTTTCTAGGTCTCTCCCCGCGGTCTTCTGTCATTCCCTGGTCTCCACTCCCAGCACCTCCTCGCATTTCTCCCCTCCTCCATTCTCTCCAAGTGTCCCAACCATCTCAATTTGGCAGCGTCGACTTTTCTCAAAATCGGCGTTACTCCCACATTGGCTCTTATTTCTTCATTTCTTATCCTATCTCTTCGCGTCTTTCTCAGAATAGTCCTCAGCGGTCTCATTTCTGCCGCCTGAATTCTACTTCGATCCGCCATGCGCATTTTCCAGTGTTCCGACCCATAAATCAGTATTGGTGTTAAAACTGTTTCGAAGATTATTAATCTTCGTCCCAAGGGGCATATGTTCATCTCTCCGTAGCGGGTATAACATTCCGACATTTTTACTAAACTTTGCAATTCTTTCAGTTATTTCTTGCATATTACTACTTTCTTTAATAAACATACTCCCCAAATATTAAATTTTTTCAACATTTCTTATTTCCTTATCTCCCATTTGAACTCCAAATTCTCCTTCTTCTCTTCGACATACATTTAATATTTCTGTCTTTTCTACATTCATTTCCATTCCCCCCTCCTTCAAACATTCATTCCAATCAATTAAAGCTTGTTCTATATCTTCTTTCTCTGTCGTCCAGAATGCTATGTCATCCGCATATGCCACTATTCCATTATTATTATTCATTTCATAACATCGCTTGAAACTTGCAATGACTGTGTCCATGTAGGCTATGAACAGGAGTGGTGATATAACACTGCCCTACCTCACACCCTGTTCTAACTTTAAACCACTCATCATTTTTGTGTCCAGTCCTTACTTTGCATTCGCTAACTTGATACAAACCTTTCAAAGCACTAAGAAGTGTCCCCGTTACCCTATAAATCTCCTCCAAACATCTCCATATTCTTCCTCTGGGCACTGCATCGAATGCTTTTTTAAAATTTATGAATATCACAAAGATGTTAGTATTAAATTCCCATGCCTTTTCTATAACAGAACTGAGGCCAAAAATAAGATCTACCGTACTTCTATCTTTTCGATAACCATGCTGTTCCTCTCCCAACCTTGCTTCAATTATTTGCCTTTCTCTTTTTTCTATTATTCTTTCCTAAAGTTCTGTTATATGATTAATAAGCGATATTCCCCTATAATTCTCACATCTACCTGAGTCACCCTTTCCTTTATATATTGGAACGATGATTGTTTTTCCCTAATCACCGGGGACTTGACCTTCTCTCCAATATTTATTCAACAGGTTTCGAATTTTTTCTTTCATTGCTTCGTCTCCCTCCTTTATAAGTTCAATCGGAAAATCATCCACTCCCGTTGACTTTCCATTCTTCATTTTATTAACAGCCTCTTCCATTCCTTCACTGGTAATAATTACCTGTTCTGCTAATTCCTAGTATATTCCATCCGCTTCCTCCACTTCTCCTGGATCTCCATTCAATAGATCTTTAAAATAATCTGACCATCGTCTATTAATTGCTCCAGCTTCCCCTATCATATTTCCCGCTTCATTTTTAATAATGTATACCTTTTTCTTTGACTTCCTATAAGATTTTGCAAGGCTATAAATCAGATTTCCGTTTCCTTTCTCATCTTCTCTCAACTTTTTTCCCAATTCCCTCATTGCCATTTGCTTTGCCTTTTTCTTCTCACTCTCAGCTTCATTTCTTGCTTGCACATATTCCCGTCTTGATTCCTGTGTACGTTTTTATAGTTTCCTGTGTACGTTTCACAGTTTTCTGTTTTACTGCGCCTCATTATATCTGTCCACCATATATATTATACATATATATAATATATATATTATACATATACAGGGTGTTCCAGAAGGAAAGGTCAATACTTCGGGAGGTGATAGTATCGGTCATTGTGAGAAAAAAAGTTCATATAAACATGTGTCTAATTCTGAATGGTTGCGGAGATAGAGCTGTTTGAATCTACAAATAAAAAAGCATTGTTAATGGTAATCAAGAAAGAGAAACCAATTACTGTTTCTAACATTTAATGTTTAAACACTGGCGTTTTGAAAGGTATCAGATACAAAAATGGCAAATTTGTTACAGCTTACATTACAGCTTACATGGTTCAACGTTATAGGGGAGGGAAGGTGGAGGAAGAGCTGCGCGCGCATCAAATTCAAACAGCTCTATCTCCGTAACCATTCAGAATTAGACACATGTTCATAGGAACTTTTTTTCTCACAATGACCGATACTATCACCTCCCGAAGTATTGACTTTTCCTCCTGAAACACCCTGTGTATATATAAATAAAATATATATTACACATGTATAGTAGGGTGGCCCACTTTTCAATTTTTTTTGAAAAGTATAGGTGATCGTGGTTTTTCCCATTATTTGGCACTATACTAGCACATTGGTACCATTTTTACAAAAATTGATCAATATTTAGGGGTCTCGCATCGACCTTGAAATTACTAGTTTTTTTTTTAAATGCGTACTTTTTAACTTTTTACTGAATCAAGATAAATCATTAAGTAGGGATGTTTTCTGAATCCTCTTAATGAGAGAAATCGTTTGGTGTGCCTGCCAATGTCATACGACTAACGGTTTAAAGGTTGCGCCTGTAAACAGGTAATACCAATAGTGCCAAATAATGGGAAAAACCACGATCACCTATACTTTTCAAAAAATGAGTCACCATACCCGGGCGGAATGTATAATGTATATAGGTAATTAGAAAATGCACTATGCCTGTGCCAGGTACCTAACCTATTTCTTTTTTTGCAGATCATAACATTTTGAAATTCTGTCTGAGTTCCTCATCCTTTGTCATGGACAAATCGATGGCAACCTTAACTGGAAGAACTCTTGAAGCTACAAATAGAGAGTCATCAAAAGGAAAGGCGAAAATAACATCGCTACCTTCTCTAAGATCGGCCTCGGAAATTTTTTTAGTTGGCCAACCGTCGTCCTCCATCAGTGGTAGCAAATTGCCAACAACACGGCAGGTTTTGCAATACTTCTTCAGTGTTTTCCAGTACACTGCTAACAGGAAAGCCGCATTCAAAGAAACCGTAAACAACGTCTTAAAGTTTTGGAACATGGCCCGCATTAAAACAATCTCAAAGCTCAACTGCGAACGGAAGCTAGAGGCATTGTGGAAAGAGTGGCACTTACTCCAAAAGAGCAGAAAATGAGAAACTGACGCCGGAGGAAAACGGCAGAAGTTTTCGGACAGTGTGGACAAGCTGTGGGATATCGGAGCATCTGACGCTGTCGAAGATATAAAGAAGAATCGACTGCTGTCCGACAAGGACAAGAAAGAAGACATTGACTTCTACCTCGA
>JAJOZX010000151.1:1950000-1973081 GCA_023014485.1 Bathynomus jamesi
ACGTAGGACGTTACAAGCTTCGGCCTCCAGGGGCTTACCATCAGGCCAGATGGATGGCCAAAGGTATTTACTGCCTGAAAATAGCATTACTGCAGTCCCAGTTCTCCGAACTTCGTCTCCAAGAACTGCAAGGGGTTCGCCGTATGGCTCTCTTCGTGAGCCTTGTATACGTGCGTCACTGGCACGAGGCTCCCATCGCCATCAAATCTCCCAAAAATGACGTTAGGCTGTGCAATCTTCTTGTAGGTTACCCCTGACAAGGACGTTGGAAACACAGCTTACCGGGCTGTGCTCCGTCATCTGTGGTATATCTCGGAGTACTTAATCTGTCTTGCACTGTTTGATGACAGAGTTGACGACAATGAAAAGCGTAACATGACGGCTAACCTGAAAAAGCGCCCTGGGAAAGGACTCAAACGGGTCCAAGGCAAGGGACTGCAAGTGGATGGCCGTTTAAGTCCGTGGGTGACGAGTCGATCCACCACACTCTTCCAGTTTCTCCAAGTTGAGCCCACGTTCCTCACCAAAGACCATGAAACATGGCCTCCTGACGAAAACTACCGTCTGGCAAAGAGCCGAGCTGCAGAACTGATGGTGGTCAATGATGCAGCAGAGCGAGGCATCGCCCTCATTGAGAATACACAAGCAAACCTCTGTGCCGTGATGAAGAAGACCTCCAGTTCCTCCTTCGAACTGTCCACTCACACCGACGGAATGTGAGCCGGAAGGGAACAAAAACGGATCTCATGAAACACGTGTTTAGTTAAAATGCATAAGTGTGATGCGTTGAAATTGTTGTTTGTGTGTTAAGATTAAAATACATGTTTATTTTGTATAATCATCTTTGTGATGGAACTTTTGAGAGAAATATTTCAGTTAATTTGCCTTTCAGTTAAGAGGAGAAATAGTGTTCAAAGTTCGGGACCTTTAAATTTCCTTCGATCTCTCTGACATTTTACAGGAAGACTTCTAATGGGAAACATCAAAAGAGCGCAACACGAGCCCCCTATGAGTTTGGGACACCCTAATGTATATATATATATATATATATATATATATATATATATATATATAATAATATATATATATGTGTATATACACATTCAACTGCAAAGAACACGCAGTATAAATAACGGAAAGAACGACGCTTGTATAGGAGATATTCCGCGCAAGACGAGAGAGAGCGAGAACGAAACAAATGAAAAAATGATTTCCCGGTGGTTACCTCATTTTTTCATTTGTTTCGTTCTCTCTCTCTCGTCTTGCGCGGAATATCTCCTATACAAGCGTCGTTCTTTACGTTATATATATATATATATATATATATATATATATATATTATATATATATATATATATATATAGTACTAACTACGGATGATAGGCTAATCACGGATCTTCAAGTAATAGAACCGTTAAGCAATAGCGATCAAAATATGGTAAGAGTTTGTCCTCTCAGTAAGTTACTCGAAACCAGCTAACACGAGTAAAATTCCTAACTTCCAGCACGCAGACTTTTGTAAATTTCGAAATGAATTGTCACACGTAAATTGGGAATAAAGAATTGGGATCTCCAACACAAAACTAATGTGGGAATCGTTTGAAACAGTATTTAGGACTATAAATGAGGAACGTGTACCGTACAAAATTAAAAGTGCGAAATAAATAACAAGCCCTTCTGGTTTACTGCTAGAGTAGGTGATTTTATAAAGAGTAGAGATAGGGCTTACAGGCTACAAAAGTGCGATAAAGACAATTTCTGGTTAAGAAACAACTAGATATCTCGAAGGCGTGAAGCGAAAAGTGTAATAAAAAAGTCCAAGCGCGAATTTGAAATCTCCATAGCTCGTGATGGCAAAGAAAACCCTAAGCGATTCTTTCAATACGTCAACAATAGGAATCCAGTTAAAAAGTGTCTTGGGCCCGTTGAAAAATTTTAAAGGAGAGCATATGGCTACTTTTCTAAACGAATATTTTACGTCAGTTTTTACTATAGAAGATGTAACGAATATCCCTACGGTCATAGACATAATACCTTTTGATTATGGTAATATATTGGATAATATAGTGGTCAGTGAAAGTGAGATATTGCGCTATATTGATAAAATGAAAATATGTAAATCACTGGTCCGGATTCCATATATCCCATACAACTAAAAGAATTAAAAGAAAGCATTGTTCTGCCGCTAACAAAGATTTTAAATGCGTCTATTTCTGAGGGGTGCGTAACAGATAATTTCAAGTTGGCAAACGTAACACCTATCTTTAAGAAAGGTGATAAATGCGCGGCGGGAAATTATAGGCCAATCTTGCTTAACTAATCTTTTAGAATTTTTTCAAAGCATGGTTGAACTTTACGTTAGCCATCGGGTGGTTGATGTAGTGTATTTAGATTTTCAAAAAGCGTTTGACGCCGTACCGCACAAAAGACTCATTGAAAAAAATAAGGATCATGGAATCAGGGGTGTAGTAATAAATTGGATAGAAGAGTGGTTGCGAGGTAGGAAACAGAGGGTGGTCGTTGATTGAGCGGAGTCGTCTTGGGATAAAGTAGCAACCGGCGTTCCTCAGGGTTCTGTATTGGGCCCCTTGCTTTTTCGTATATATATATATTAACGATTTAGATTTCGGCCAAGTCAGTACAGTTTCAAAATTTGCGGATGACACGAAGTTCGGTGATAGGGCGATTAAGGACGAAGATAGAGGTAAAATCCATGAAGATCCGAATAAAATCGTTGATTGGTCAATCACACGGCAAATGAGATTTAACGTCGATAAGTGCAAAATTTTACATAAGGTTCGCGTAACGATAATTATGCGTATAGTATGTCAGGGATGGAGTTAGCAAGCGTAGATCAGGAAAAAGATTTAGGAGTTATCATCACTGGTGATTTAAAAGTGGCGAAACAAAGTACAGCAGCGGTCAATAAAACGAACAAAGTGCTAGGAATTATAGCTTGGAATTTTGAGTACAAGTCGCGCGATATTATTGTTCTTTATAAATCATTACTTAGACCCCATTTGGAGTACGCGATCCAATTTTGGAATCCGCATATGCGAAAAGATATAGACAAAATCGAAAGAGTTCAAAGACCATCAACTAAATGATTCCATCGCTTTGGTTGAAGTCGTACGAGGATAGGCTTAAGGAGATCAAATTGACTAAACTCGAGACTAGGAGGCTAAGGGGTGATCTAATCCAGGTTTTTAAAATTATGAATAGGTTCGATAACGTAGATAGAGATAGCTTTTTCGAAATACCTCAATATAATAGGACTAGAAATAACGGGTGTAAATGAAAAGTAGAAGGTTCGAGAAAGCAGTCGCCAAAAACGTTTTTACGCATAGAATAGTAAATAGGTGGAATAGTTTGCCGGTAGAAGTAATTAGTAGCACGTCTATAAACATGTTTAAAAACCGAATAGACGCAGATGTTGATAGATTTGGTAGAGTTTAAGGTAGTAAAATTAAGGGTTTGTAGTTCGGAACCCACGGAAAATTGTAGGTCCACTGCGCCACTACGGAGGACATACACAATACACAATTACAAACAGAGTTAATTAGGCCAGCCAAGAGTGGATCCCAGAGTCTGTGTTGGTGTGAAACAATACATTATAACACTATTATATTATACATATATATATATATATATATATATATATATATATGTTATAATGTTATAATGTTTCACACCAACAAAGACCCTAGGATCCACTCATGGCTGGTCTACCTAACTGTGTTCGTAATTGTGTATTCTGTATGTCCGTGGTGGCGGTGAGGACCAACAATTTTACTTGGGTTCCGAACCAAAAGAACATAAGAAATTTATTATAAAGTCTGCCTGTACATTGGCAACGACCAATTTTTACAAAACTAAATAATTATCAATGTAAAACTAATTAATTATCGATTTCAAACTAAAGACAGAATCTCTGGATCCAGAGGATCAAGTCATAATAGACTACTATCCACAAATATGTTACACTCTATATCTATTTATAACCGACATGCAAATATATCAGATCCAAAGAAAGTGAAGATCATGAGTTTTTCAGTACCTCACAGTACTATGGGGGGCACCGATCGGCAGAGGAATCTCTTTAAATGGGGTGTGTAAGGACAGAGAGTGTCCCCTAACCCAAGATGCTGCCTCCCTATATCCCACAACACTTTTGTTGAGCTGTCGGATCTATCACCACAAAGCCTTAATTTTACTACCTTAAACTATACCCAATCTATCAATATATGCGGCTAATCGATTTTTAAACATGTTTATAGACGTGCTACTAATTACTTCTACCGGCAAACTATTCCACCTATTTACTATTCTATGCGTAAAAAAGTTTTTCGCAACTGCTGTCTCGAACCTTCTACTTGTCAACTTACACCCGTTATTTCTAGTCCTATTATATTGAGATATTTCGAAAAAGCTATCTCTATCTACGTTATCGAACCCATTCATAATTTTGAAAACCTGGATTAGATCACCCCTTAGCCTCCTAGTCTCGAGTGTAGTCAATTTTAACTCCTTAAGCCTATCCTCGTACGACTTTGACCTAAGCGACGGAATCATCTTAGTTGCTCGTCTTTGAACTCTTTCGATTTTGTCTATATCTTTGCGCATATGCGGATTCCAAAATTGGACCGCGTACTCCAAATGGGGTCTAACTAATGATTTATAAAGAGGAACTATAATATCGCGCGATTTGTACTCAAAATTTCGAGCTATAAAACCTAACACTTTGTTCGCCTTATTGACCGCTGCTGTACTTTGTTTCGCTACTTTTAAATCACCAGTGACTATAACTCCTAAATCTTTTTCCTGCTCTACGCTTGTTAAATCTTTCCCTGACATACTATACGCAAAATTACCGTTACGCGAACCTATATGCAAAATTTTGCACTTATCAACGTTAAATCTCATTTGCCATGTGACTGACCAATCAACGATTTTATTCAGATCTTCCTGGATTTTACCTCTATCTTCGTCATTAATCGCCCTACCACCCAGCTTCGTGTCATCCGCAAACTTTGAAACTGTACTGACTAGGCCGACATCTAAATCGTTAATATATATAGAAAAAGCAAGGGGCCCAATACAGAACCCTGAGGAACGCCACTCGCTACATTAGCCCAACACGACTCCGCTCCATCAACGACCACCCTCTGTTTCCTACCTCGCAACCACTCTTCTAGCCAATTTATTACTACACCCCTGATTCCATGAGCCTTAGTTTTTTCAATGAGTCTTTTGTGCGGCACGGTGTCAAACGCTTTTTGAAAATCTAAATACACTACATCAACCGCCCGATGTCTATCGTAAACGTCAACCACGCTTTGGAAAAATTCTAAAAGATTAGTTAAGCAAGATTTGTTTCGCCTAAAACCGTGCTGCGTATTTCTAACTAGTTTATGCAATTCTAAGTGTTCGACTATACGATCCCTAATTATTGATTCCAGTAGCTTACCTACAACAGACGTTAAACTGATTGGCCTATAATTTCCCGCCGCACCTTTATCGCCTTTCTTAAAGATAGGTGTTACGTTTGCTAACTTGAAATTATCTGGTACGCACCCCTCAGAAATAGACGCATTAAAAATCTTTGTTAGCGGCACAACAATGCTATCTTTTAATTCTTTTAGTTGTATGGGATATATGGAATCCGGCCCGGTGATTTACGCGTTTTCATTTTATCAATATAGCGCATTACCTTCCCCTTCACTAACCACTATTATCCAAAATATTACCATTATCAAAAGGTATTATGTCTATGACCGTAGGGATATTCGTTACATCTTCTATAGTAAAAACTGACGTAAAAAATTCGTTTAGCAAGGTAGCCATTTCCTTGTTTTCAGAAACTAGATCTCCGTTTACATTTTTCAAAGGCCCCAAGACACTTTTTACTGGATTTCTATTATTGACGTATTGAAAGAATCGCTTGGGGTTTTCTTTACCGTCACGAGCTATGGAGATTTCAAATTCGCGCTTGGACTTTTTTATTACACTTTTCGCTTCACGCCTTAGAGATATGTAGTTGTTTCGTAACCACAAATTGTCTTTATCGCACTTATGTAGCCTATAAGCCCTATCTCTACTCTTTATAATGTCTCCTACTCTAGAAGTAAACCACAAGGGCTTGTTGTTTACTTTCGCACGCTTAATTTTGTACGGTACACATTCCTCATTTATAGTCCTAAATACTGTTTCGAACGATTCCCACATTAGTTTTGCGTTGGAGTTCCCCATTACGTTTTCCCAATTGACGTGTGACAATTTATTTCGAAATTTACTAAAGTCTGCGTGCTGGAAGTTAGGAATTTTAGTCGAGTTAGTGGTTTCGAGTGACTTACTGAGAGGACAAACTCTACCATATTGTGATCGCTATTGCTTAACGGTTCTATTACTTGAAGATCAGTAATTAGCCTATCATCCGTAGTTATTACTAAATCTAAAATACTGTCCAACCTCGTAGGTTCCCCAACCTTTTGAATAAGAAAGCTATCCTCGAGAAAATTAACTAAACGATTACCTTCCGCGTCTCCCTGCATTGTATCGTAATTCACGTTGGCGCAATTAAAGTCACCCATAACTAAAGCCTGCTCACTACCGATTATTCTCTTTAGTTCACGATATAACGCTTCGTCCGTATCAGCTGTTTGATTAGGGGGCCTATATATAACCGCAACAAGAAGTTTGAAATCGTTCAATTTAAGTTCTGCTATAGTCGAATCTATCGGTTCTGGAATTGTGTGCTTTACTTCTATAACGTTCGCAATATTATCTTTGATATACAACATAACACCGCCTCCTCGCCTACCTATTCTGTTTTTAACAAAAAGTCTATAACCTTTAATTTGATACTCCCCTACAAAGTCACGAGTTTCAGTGCTAAGCCACGATTCATTTATCGCAATTATATCATAGTCTTTACAAGCAATTAAAGAAAAAATTCGTTTTTTTATTTCGTAGGCTACGAGCATTTAAGGATAGAACCTTCAAATTGTTTGTAATTGCGACACCTTCGCGAGCGCAGGGAAATTTGTGGAATTTACGCTGGGACCGTTCGAGTTACGGCAGCCTGAAAAGAAGAGACAGTATTATGAAATAGTCTTCCTAAACGCGCAGCTCCAACGTCATTAAGATGAAGTCCATCTCCGAGGAACAAGTCCCTCCTGCCGTAGAAACTGTTCCAAAAATTCGCAAAATGCACTCCTTCCTGTTGGCAAAGAGACTTTAGGTTATTGTTAATATAGGTCGCCTTGCTGTAGAAATCGTTACGTTGGATAATTCGAGGAAGTATACCTGTTAAAACAATCTTATTAGTTTTTCCTTTAATCGCTCTAGTAAGTCCCTGTACCTAGCCAGCAGTTCTTCCGATCTAGAATTTAAAACGTTATTAGTACCGACATGAATAACATACGTTGTGTCCTCGGAGGTACCGTCTGTAAATTGGTCAACACTATTAGTTATATCCTCCACCCTTGCACCAGGGTAGCAGTAACGGCGCCTACGACGAGGGTTTCTCCCACAGCATTCCTCGAGCAACAATGGAATCGCCAACGAGTCGTATTTCCGGTTCATCAGCATCATCGAAACCTAAAACAGAAAACTTATTGTTTGTTATTACTGGTAGACATGTCTTAGGTTTTCTCAATGGGGCTCCATTACGCACTCGAACGAAGGGTTGGGAACTAGGGGAAGAGAGAGGGCTATTAATACTATTTATATTATTAGTAGAAACTGAGGCAGGAGGGGTCGTAACTGGAGTCTCAAGGGATTCTAATTTTGCCGTCAGGAGCATCACGCTTTCTTCAAGCCTCACTGGCCTCCTCTCACGTTCTAACTCGTTCCTCAGCACTTCCATGCTTGAGCACCACCTGCAAACTAACTGTTCATTATTATTAGCCATTGTAAACGCGTAAGCGGCAAATTTCCCTTCACAGCGACTGCAAGTACTTGACGGGGGTGCCATGCTTTTAATTAGTTAAACAAAAAAAAAAAAAAAACGAGCGTTTGGAAATTAATAAATTACAACGTAGGTCTACCGCGTTCTTGAAACGCAGAAACAGGTTCTTGTAACACAAATTTATATATATATGTATATATTATATATTATACATATATATATATATATATATATATATATATATATATATATATATATAAAATATATACTATACATATATATATATAAATATATATATTATACATATATATATATATAATATATTATACATATATATAAATATTTATATTATTTATATATATATATATATATATATATATATATATATATATATATATTGTATATATTTTACATATATTTATAAATATAATATATATTATACATACTGTATATTTAAAAATGAACAATGAATAATTCCTGTATAATTTTTATACTCAAATATTCATTTTTACACAAGGACCAAACTCGCATAATGCAAGGTTGGATGACTTTAGTATTCAATGTATGGTAAATTCTTTAACCTATTATTATTTATATGTTGTTCATTCATACCTCCATTTCCTTTCTTGACCTTTATCTTTTGTTAATTTTATTAATTATTTATTCAGCTACCTATTGTCTACTAACTCTCAACCTATTGTGTGACTACCAATGTGTGTACAGAACTTTATGCATTCCTACATGTTCACAAATGATCATGATCACGTACGCAGTTACCTTACATGTAAGTATGTTCACGTGTATTCTTTTTATACTCATAAATGCTTGTGCATGTGTTCGAATTCCGCTGACCAGGCAAAAGCCAGAGCTTCTAAGGTGAAAATCTCCCTTCGCTTGTTTCTAATTTATAAAACATCATTATGTGTGTTATGTTTATATATATATGTATGTGTATATATATATACCGTATGTGCCCATATACTTTATGTTATACTCCTAACATCCTAATTGTCTATAAATATGAAACACTGTAAAGAAAAATTATAGTTAACTGTTTAATTGTAATTAACTGTAATATTTTAATATAATGTAATTGATGTACTTTAATGAAACTGTAATTAACGATAACAATTTAATATAATGTAATTAATGTACTTTAATGAAACTGTAATTAACGATAATAACTTAATATAATGTAATTAATGTACTTTAATGAAACTGT
The DNA here is from genome assembly GCA_023014485.1 of Bathynomus jamesi. NCBI lineage: Eukaryota > Metazoa > Arthropoda > Malacostraca > Isopoda > Cirolanidae > Bathynomus > Bathynomus jamesi. The sequence continues at coordinate 1,959,132 of JAJOZX010000151.1, forward strand.
AATTAACGATAAGAAGCGAATGTGAATTAATTAGCAAGTATAATCATATTTGTAATAAACCAAAATTACAATGTACTCTGTAATATACTTGGAATTGTACTCAATGTACGACCCAACATTATGTCGCCATTTATGAATGTACACTTGGCGATTTTATTATTATTTTTGTATTATTATTTTAGTTGCGATAAATTTTTGATGTGCTTTTTACTTTGCCAAATAATCTGTGACTTGTTATTTTTTAAATTTCTTAATCATTTTTAGATTTAGCTTAATAATGAATCCTGAGTACCTTTTTGCAATGTTCTTGTTTTGTATACGTTCTCACTTCGTTATAAAAGACAAAGTCATGTCTTGCCTAAGTATTTAATTGTAAATCTCAAACCTTTAATTTTTACTCATATGCATATTTTAGTGTAAAGATGCATAGTTTAATTTCTACTTTTAGTTAACTTGGCAGATCATGATAACATCAGACTCAAAATAGGCGGTTTAAGATAAAAATATGGCTTCATCTTCAACTATCTTGTTTATTCGTTTAAACATTACCACAGCTGAAAGATTTACTTTATTTTCAAGTATTGTGAAAAAATAATGCAGCCTCTTCAACATTTAATAATAATGATGTTAGCTATTTATGGGTATAAAAACGCACAAAAATTCTTCCATTTTCATTCTGATTTAGACTACGAGGCTGAGTATTACCTGTAACAGTTTAGCAGTAAATTACAGTAAGAAAAAGTCTTTATCTTCTCCTTCGAGCCGTGTTCTCTTCAGAGAACTTAGTCATTAAAATCTCCCGATACGTTACAAGAAGAATCGGGGGGAACCCTCAGAGAATATAATAAGCCTCTCAGAATCCTCCGAGCCACTATAGAAGAACTCGGAGAGTAGTATAGAAGAAACTACTGCAAGTAACAAATCCGTTGCTGCCTCTTAACCAGAACTCCTGTCGACTTCGAACCAACCCAGGCCATAGACGGAGGGGTTAAGAACTGGCGGCCTCTGCATCCAGGATTCTTCCAGTCTTCCAGACCCTGGAACTAGAACCAACATCCAGTTGACCGGCGTGTCACGACTTCCCGTTCGTCACATCCACCCTTCAACTGGTGTGTCACGACTCCAAGTTCTCCATGCTTAGTCTTCATCCAAGAACAAGTGGCCAGCAAGAAACGTCTTCAGGACACGTCAAGGATTTCGCCGTAGGAATCTTGTTAAGTACAGAAACCTTTTTTTAAAGTAATCTCTAAACATTTGAAAAGTCAGTATTATTAACAGTTAATAATTTGTATCAAGCCAGAATTTACAAGAAACACAGTGAACATTCACTACACCAGTGATACATTTCTTTTTTTGAAACAGTTATTTTCACTATTATAGTTAGTATAGAATATTTTTATTTTATGTACCAAACATAATATTACCGTACCTTTGCGTACAGTCGAGTGAAATGTTGTTTACTTTTTTATTTTTGTTTACAATTTTTTCAAATTATTGAATTAAATTGACTTGCAATTATTGCGCATTTATTGTGCATTATTATAATAGAGAAAGATAATTTATAGAGATAGTGTCTAGTTTATAGAGACACTTGATAGCAGTTCAAGTCAGTAGGTTGCATCCAGAGGGACAACCACCCCAGAGATTTATAGAAATACTTGATAGCAGTTCAAGTCAGTAGGTTGCATCCAGAGGGACAACCGCCCCAGAGATTTATAGAAATACTTGATAGCAGTTCAGTAGGTTGCATCCAGAGGGACAACTGCCCCAGAGATTATAGAAATACTTGATAGCAGTTCATGTCAGTAGGTTGCCTCCAGAGGGACAACCGCCCCAGAGATTTGTAGAAATACTTGATAGCAGTTCAAGTTAGTAAGTCAGTTTAAGTCAGTTGGAAGTTTAAGTCAGTTTGAAGTTTTCAATCAGTTTCAAGTTTTCAGTCAATTTCAGTACAGTCAATTTAATTCAACCTGAATTGACAGGTTTGTGTCTTTAATTCAACCTTCTGTGTCTTTTTTGCATGCAGTATTTGCGTATATAAATATATAAGTGAAATTATATATTTTATTGTTTGTAAACAAAACAGTTTTTACAAATGTTTGTAACGATTTTGATAATTATTTTGATGTATATGATGATAGTAATAGTGTAGTAACTAGTCGATCATGTCCCAACGACTTTAAATTACTATGGGGAGGAACATGCCGTCCCTCCGTTTTGTTTGAACTCCTTTAATTTGTGTTCTGAGCAGTGTGACAATCAATGTTTTCCTAAAGAGCAAAGAGCTCACGAAAAGACATTGTTAATTTCAGATATCATATCTCCCGGATTGGTCACTCTCAATTCCCCCGAATGTAGTACTCTAAATTTATCTTGCTCTGTATGTTCGTGAAATGTACCCGTATGACCGAACATAACCTCAATTTAGGTTAAGTTGTGTTTTTTATTTTTAAGAGTATTATATAGAACCTATAACCCCATGTTCAGTTCATTATAGTTCATAATTGATTTCTATTTTCATTTTAAAAAAAAAAAAATTTTTTATTCGATTAATCTTGAGTAATTGTTGTGAAATTGTTATTATAACATCTGTTAAGGTACCAAACGAAATTATAGCCAGTTTTGACACTCTATACCAGAACACCATTTTTCCCCTTCTAATAATTTTGTTACACCAATCTAATATTACTAATTACATAATTGTACTCTCACCATGAATTTCACTAAACTCTGTTATCACCTATGCCCCGTCAAATCGTCAAATAAAATTCAATTATCGTACTGATACTTCGGGTTAATATTAATGGTGATACACTGTTACTATATGGCTATGAATGTTATTGGTCGAATACATTGCCATTAATGCTACCTGTATTAGAATTTAATAATTCACTTAAATTTAAAGGATTTTATAACCCTACTCGCATTTTAAATTATTATACACTATTTTTAAAGTTTGTTAATTCGAAAACCTTCCGAATCCCTACACATACACACGCCATGTGTGCACACTATATATACTACATATACAAACCTTATTCTAAAATTATTGGCATACTTATTGGAAAGGAAATTCACCATTCATATCCTGAATTTATTTAATCTTAATAATTGTTGCTTAATATATATGATCTTACTCATGCATTTATTAAGTTATTTTAACCAACCACTTACACTCTGTACCTAATACACATAAATACACACTTGAACACAGGTCTATACATCATCCATTAGTAATTCTATCTTTCTTCTCCCTCTATATTCTTAATGGTTAACAACATCTAAGTAACTAAAACTGTAACTAAATAAATTTTAGTGTTTTTACTAAATTAATTTTACTTTTTTTTATACATTTTAATATTATACTATACCAACTTATTCGTACTTGCAATAAGTTTACATTTCTGCGATCATTCTCCCACTGCTGAAGACTCTATCTAACAATAAAATTTTAGTCAATTTTTACCTACACTAGTCCATCAAATTAGTTTATTAAATGTACGATTATGGTAACTTTGAAAATTCCTGAACCTTAAAATTTAAATTCCCTTTTTACCTACTATTCATTAGGTGTGTATTTTCTTTTCCACAGGAAAATAAATATTCGTTAAGAATTTAAAAATATCATTGATTGTCTAACTTAATTGGTTGTCTAAAATTAGATTTGATTAATGTATCAGGTCATCCCATAAGTACAGTAACGTCGTTTTTTAGATCGGAATTTGAAGGACAAAACAAAACTCAACTGAAACTTTTTAATCTAGTATATATTTTCTATCGGAATCAATGACACTCTGCCAACGTCCTACAAGCTTTTCAATATCATGTTTATAAAATTCAGGCGGTTTTGAGGCAAAAAACGTACAAAAACTGGTGTGCAGGTCATCTAAAGAAGTATACTGTTTCTCGTCAAGATAGTTTTGCAGACTCCTGAAGAAATGATAATCTGAAGGCGCAAGGTCTGGAGAATATGGAGGATGTGGAAGTTTTTCCCACCCAAGTTCCCCAGTTTTTGCAGAAGTGATCCGAGCGGTATGAGGACGTGCGTTGTGGTGGTGGAACACGATTCCTTTCCGATTAACCAAAGAAGGTCTCTTTTCTTTTAGTGCAGTGTTCAATCGATCCAGTTGTTGACAGTAGACTTGAGCGGTGATTGTTTGGTTGTGTGGTAAGGTTTCAAAGTGTATTACACCACCTTTATCCCACCAAACGCTAAGCAACACCTTCCGAGGGTGAAGATTTGGTTTCGGCTGTGGTGTCGCTGGTTCTCCGGCACAAACCCACTGTCGACGGCGCTTAACATTCTGGTACAGTATCCACTTTTCATCACCAGTCACTAAACGGTGCAAAAACGGAACTTGGAGTTCACGGGAATGAAGAGCTGTGCTAATGTTTACCCGCACCCTCAGATTGTTGACCGACAATTCATGTAGCACCCATTTTCCTAACTTAGGCACTTTCCCGAGTTGTTGCAAATGTCGATGGATGGTGGACGGGGATGAATTGAGTTTCTGGGCCAATTCTTCGACAGTTGTTGAACAGTCTTCTTCAAGTGCGGCTAACAGCAGGTCATCATCAAACTCAGCAGGGCGTCCAGAGCCTGCTGCATCTGTCAAACAGCAGTCACCATTCCTAAACTTTTGAAACCATCTTTGACATTTCCTCACATGCAGAATATCGTTGCCATAAATTTCCTGAATGTTTAGCGTTGCTTCAGTAGGACTAATCCCTTTTTTGAACTCGTAAAGCATTATATGCCTGATATGCTCTTCTGATACCGTCATGTTTATGAGGGGTTCACATAAAGCAAAACACACGTCTTCCCTGGTCAAGGTCTGTAAAGTATGTAGCGAAACACGATAGATCTCCTCTTAGATATAACCTTCGGAAAATTTATGCTTAAACCGAGTAGGACTAGTTTAAACTTAATTTATCGTAAAAAACGACATTACTTATGGGGTGACCTGATACATTGTACTTAACCACTCTAACTCACGTGTAGTATATAAATTTGTAATTATAAAAACCATTAGTCATCACCTAGTTTGAATTAGTTGGGATGTTATATTATTGTATTGTATTAATTGTATTATATTGTATGTATTCATTGTATTGTATTAATATTCTAGTGGGGAGAGCCCTGTAAAAATGAACAATGAATAATTCCTATATAATTTTTATATTCAAATATTCACTTTTACATAAGGACCAAACTTGCATAATGCAAGTTTGGATGACTTTAGTATTCAATGTATGGTAAATTCTTTAACCTATTATTATTTATATGTTCATTCATCCGTCCAGTTCCTTTCTTAACCTTTATGTTTTGTTAATTTTATTAATTATTCATTCAGCTACTTATTGTCTACCTATTGTCAACCTATTATGTGACTACCAATGTGTGTTCAAAACTTTATGCATTCGTACATGTTGGCAAATTATCATGATCACGTACGTAGTCACGTTACATGTAAGTACGTTCACATGTATTTTTTTATTTCGTTTTTTTAAATTAATTAATTTCTCGAAATACCCATAAATGCTTATGCAAGTGTTCGAATTCCGCTGACCAGGCAAAAGCCAGAGCTTCTAAGGTGAAAATCTCCTCTCGCTTGCTTCTAATTTATAAAACATCATTATGTGTGTTATGTTTATATATATATATTATACCGTATATGCCCATGTACTTTATGTTATACTCCTAACATCCTTATTGTCTATAAATATGAAACACTGTAAAAAAAACTAAAGTTAACTGTTTAATTGTAATTAAATGTAATACTTTAATATAATGTAATTGATGTACTTTAATGAAACTGTAATTAACGATAATAATTTAATATAATGTAATTAATGTACTTTAACGAAACTGTAATTAACGATAATAAGTTAATATAATGTAATTAATGTACTTTAATGAAACTGTAATTAACGATAACACTGGTCTACAAATTTTGAAAAAGTTTGTGCTTCGGAGGTAAAATGTGTTTCCTATTATGGATTTCGGGGTGCTGGAAACGAATATGACCATAAAAACAGTCGATTAGCTACAGTTTCCAAGAAAATTTAAGTTACACATTTTGCGTATATGTATACCGTATATTAGTAACATACCTGTATAATGCAGTCACTTATATTGATTCAACCTGTCGCTTCTTTGCTTGTCTCTTGTATTCAACTTCTGGAGCATCTCTTGTTATTGTCTACCAGTAGTCTGCTAACAATGATGGACTCCATTTCCCCTGGTAGCTTTTCCCCATCGCTGAGATATCCTGGTGGAAACGTTCACCATGTTCATCGCTGACTGCTCCGCTGGAAAAAATTCCAGGTGCGAATGGAGGAAATGTATCTTGAAAGACATATTGCAGCCCATTTTTTGATAGGACAAAAGCAGGTTTTCCACCAGCTCCCTGTAATTGTCAGCTTTGGTATTTCCGTGAAAATTGGTTGCTACTAACCGGAAAGCATTCCACGCTGTCTTCTCCTCACCACCTAGGATACGGTCGAACTCCTCATCTCTAAGAAGCTCGCGGATCTGTGGACCAACAAATACACCCTCCTTGATTTTTGCTTCACTGAGCTTTGGGAATTTACCACCAAGGTACTTAAAAGCTGCCCCCGTTTTATCCATAGCCTTAACAAAATTTTTCATGACGCCCAGTTTGATGTGTAAGGGTGGTAACAAAATCTTGTTCGATTTTACAAGTGGAGGATATTGAACATTTTTTGTTCCAGGTTCCAATGAGTGTCGGAGTGGCCAATCCTTCTTGATGTAATGAGAAGTCCTGGCCCGACTATCCCATTCACGCAAAAAACAGCAATACTTAGTGTAGCGCGGCTGCAGTCCAAGCACGATAGCAACAACTTTCAAATCGCCACAAACCTGCCACTGATGTTTGTCATAGTTTATGCAGTTCAAAAGTTGCTTCATGTTGTCATGTTTCCTTCATGTGGACTGCATGACCAACATGAATCAATGAACAGTCTCCACTCATCAGGATTGTGAATAATGTTGAGAGCTGCTATCAGACCATCGATGTCGTTGCAAGCTACAAGGTCACCTTCCATGATGAAGAATGGGACAAAATCTTTTTGACGGTCACGAAACTTACACACTCTAACATTTTCAGCGAGATCTCACTGCTGCAATCTGGAGCCCAAGAGCGCTGCCTTACTCTTTGGCAGTTCTAAACTTCTGATAAGGTCGTTTAATTCATTCTGAGTTATCGTGTGCGGTTTAGAAGATGTCAAGTTATAAACAAATTCAGGGTCCCACTGGCGAAGGTTTGTTGCACAAGTATTGCAGCATATGTGTGGAGCCCAGCTCTTGTCCTGATCTCCAATCTTACAGCCAAAATGAAGGTGATAGGCTTTCTTAATCACGGCGGTAATAGCACGCTTTTGTGATGCAAAGTCAATTCTCCACAAACATAACAGAAGTTATCTACACTGTTCATGCAATTACGAGGCATCTTTGTTCAAATTAGGCTGAAAAAAATTCAGTTTCAAAAGCAAACACTAAAAAGAGTTTGACAAGGGTGCACTGTATGACTTCCGCGAATGAACTGATACTGTGGCGTAATATGTAGACGCCTGTGACACATCGACGCCTTGACTCTACTGCGCATGCGCGTAGTTATATTTTTTTTTCATAAATTAATATAATTACATTGCATTTTAATAATTTTAAATTAGGTAAGTTTAAGTTAGGTTAGTATTGCATTTATATTAATATCAAAAACATTATAGGAAGCAATATGTTAAAATGATCCAATCTATTTTTTAATAAATAATTTACAAATACATAATGTAATAGATAAATTTAAAATTATATTTTTTTGTATATATATATATGTATATATTTACATTAATTTATTAAAATAAATAATATAACTACGCGCATGCGCAGTAGAGTCAAGGCGTCGATGTGTCACAGGCGTCTACATATTGCGCGACAGATGCAGTCCAGTTAGTAGGGTGCAGGGTTGCCTGATATCTTTATAAATAGAGCCAATTGGCAATTTTAGGAATCATTTTCGTATTTAGTGACCCAATGTTAGTAAAGATTGACTACTTTTATTTCCGAAGCATTTAGGCTGGAGACCAGTGTAATAAGCGAATGTGAATTAATTGGTAAGTATAATCATAGTTGTAATAAACCAAATTACAATGTACTCAGTAATGTACTTGGGATTGTACTCAATGTACGACCCGACATTATGTCGCCATTTAGGAATGTACAATCGGCGATATTATTATTATTTTTTTATTATTATTTCTTTTTTCGTTGGGATAAATTTTGTATGTGCTTTCTACTTTGCCAAATAATCGGTGACTTGTTACTTTTCTAAATTTCTTAATCATTTTTAGATTTAACTTAATAATGAGTCCTGAGTAACTTTTTGCAATGTTCATGTTTTGTATACGTTCTCTCTTCGTTATAAAAGACAAAGTCATGTCTTGCCTAAGCATTTATTTGTAAATCTTAAACCTTTAATTTTTACTCATATGCATATTATAGTGTAAAGATGCATAGTTTAATTTCTATTTTTAGTTAACTTGGCAGATCATGATAACATCAGATCAGAAAATATGCGGTTTAAGATAAAAATATGGCTTCATCTTCAAATATCATGTTTATTCGTTTAAACATTACCACAGCTAAAAGATTTACTTTATTTTCAAATATTGCGCAAAAATAATGCAGCCTTTTCAACATTTAATAATAATGATGTTAGCTATTTATGGGTATAAAAACGCACAAAAATTCTTCCATGTTCATTCTGATTTAGACTACGAGGCTGAGCATTAACTGTAACATTTTAGCAATAAATTACAGTAAGAAAAAGTCTTTATCTTCTCCTTCGAGCCGTGCTCTCTTCAGAGAACTTAGTCATTAAAATCTCCCGATATGTTACAAGAAGAATCGGGGGGAACACTCAGAGAATTTAATAAACCTCTCAGAAACTTCGGAGCCACTATAGAAGAACTCGGAGAGTAGTATAGAAGAAACTACTGCAAATAACAAATCCGTTGCTGCCTCCTAACCAGAACCCCTGTCGACTTCGAATCAACCCAGGCAAGAGACGGAGGGGTTAACATATATATATATATATATATATATATATATATATATATATATATATGTATAAATATAAGATATATTATACATATATATATATATATATATATATATATATATATATATATATATATATATAAATAATATCTTACCTTACCTTACCTTACAACCTTACAAAGGTTCCGCGCGATGATTTCTCATTTCGCGAAGGTCAAGCTTGTCGACCCTCCTCTCGAGTTGGCCTGGTGAAGTAGTGAGTTGGATTCTTGCGCTTTCCACCTCACATAGCCAGGTACGCGCGGCTCATCGGGGATTGTTCTGAGCAAGGCGTCTAGTCTTCTTTTGAAGATTTCCACTGCAACTCCCTTCGTGTTTCTTAGGTCTTTGGGCAACTGATTAAACAGTTTTGGTCCTCTTACTACAAAACTATTTTCTTTCAGGGTTAAGGATGTTCCCTGTCTCGCCTTCAATTTGGGAATACGACACAGTCTACCGCTTCTACTTTCCACCGTTGTTTCGGGAGTTATGGAATTCAGAGTAAGATTAGGGACTAGTTTCTCCATTATTTTCCAAGTGTAAATAATGGTGTATCTCTCTCTTCTCCTTCTCTCTTCTCTTCTCCTTCTCCTTCTAGTTCTCGTAACCTTTCCCAGTAATTTAGTTCTTTGCACCCATTGATTTGGCTGTGATGCTTCTTTGGATCCCCTCCTGCTGTCTAATGTCTTCTTTTTTATATGGGGATGTAAGGACCAAGCAGTATTGCAATTTGGGTATTATCAGGGTTTTCAGTAGAGGAATCATTACATTCCTATCCCTTCGTTTAAAGGTTCTCAATATCTGACCCGTTATTGTCTTTGCTCTGTTTACTGCTATCTTATTTTGTGTTTCAAATTTCGCATTATCTGTCATTACAACCCCTAAAACTTTTGCTCTGGAATTTCTCTGAATTTCCTGTCCATTTGGGGTATAATATTCCATGGACTTTAGGTCTTCTCTTTTTCCGTACCGTAATAGCTGAAATTTCTCGGTGTTAAACTTCATATTGTTGTCTTCAGTCGACTTGTAGATTTTGTTTATGTCGGTTTGTAGAGATCCTATGTCTTCTGGGTTTCTTATTTTTCTACTGATCTTTGTGTCATCCTCAAAGGATGTTACTGTGCTGTCTCTGGTAACGTCCTCATCTATGTAAGTTAGCATGATTATGAAGAGTAGTGGAGCTAATAGTGTTCCTTGTGGTACTGAACTGAGGACCTCTGATTCTGATGAAGATACTCCTTGTACTGTAACGACTTGCCGCCGCTCACTAAGGAAATTATATCCATTTCCCTACTTTTCCTGTTATTCCCATATATTTCAGTTTATGTATTATGATTCCGTGGTCACACTTGTCGAACGCTTTAGCAAAGTCTGTGTATAGTACATCATAGTTTTCATTACTTTCAAGTGAATCAATAATGTTGTTGTAGTGTTCCATTAGTTGTGATAGGCATGATCTGCCTGACCGAAACCCGTGTTGGTTATCATTGAATTTTTTCTGAGTTTCCAAAAAGTCATAGATTTTCTGTCTAACTATTCTTTCAAATATTTTAGTGAGATGAGATGTAAGCGACACTGGCCTATAGTTTTTGGCCTCGGATCGATCTCTTCCATTATATATTGGGACTATGTTCGCGCTCTTCAGGATGCCCGGTATTTCTCCCGTGTCTAATGATTGTCTCCATATCCAGTATAGGGGCTCAGCGATTGCATTCTTGCAGATTTTGATCAGTGTGGCATTCCATCTATCCGGTCCTGCCGCTGAGTGTGTTTTTAGTTTCCCTATGGCTTGTGTAATATCATCCGTCGTAAAGTCGAAATCCGTTATACTTTCCCCTTGTGGTTCTTCTTCAAAGAACGCGTTTCTATTGCATATCAATTTATCAGTTTTTGGGATACTGAAAGATGATTCATACTGAGCTTTTAATATTTCAGATACTTCTGTTAGATCATCAGATAAATCACTGTTCTCATTTTTTAAAGGTCCGGTAGTCGCTTGGTTTTTCGACTTTCTTTTTGCGAAATTATAGAAGTACTTTGAGTTAGCCTTTATCGCTTCCATAACGTCATCTTCTTTTTCTGTATGCTTCTCGATTTGTTCCTGTATGACGACATCGATACTTTGTAGTTTATCATTTAATATTTTTCTGATGTTGTTATCTTTACAATTACTTAATTTTGCATTTACTCTTTTTCTCTTTCGGAACAATGCCCTCTTTGTCTTTCGAACCTGCTTCTCTTTCTTTGTTGTATCTTTGGGACATGTTTTTCCACAATTTCTAACGTCTTCTCTTCTAACGTCATTAGCATCTCTTCCGTTGTCTTGGCCTCGAAAATGGTTTTCCAATCTATTACTTCCATGCTGGATGTCACATCTTCCCAGTTTATAGCTTTGGAGTGAAAATTACAAATTTCGAATTTGCTTCTTTCTGTTGTGCGTGTTCTTCTTTCCTGTTGCCTTTATATTAGTTGTTATTTCAATGATATTGTGGTCTGATATCATAGTTGGGGATATTTCTACATTATCAATTAGATTACTGTTGTTTGTGAATACCAAATCTAGGCAGTTTTTTTTCTTGTGTTTTCTGTTATTTCTTGCGTTAACATAAATTCATCAGCTAAAGCTAGTAGCATTTTTACCTGCTCCTGGTCTTCTCGTGTGCCCCCCTTGTCCTGGTGGATACATATATTTTTTCCTATCCTTTTATATTTCATGAATGGGAAATTAAAATCACCACAGAGAAAAATATTTGGGGTTGGAGAGTGTAGATCTTTTACTAAGTTTCTTACCTCTGTAATGGAATCTGAAAATTTTGAGGTTGGCGTGTTTGGGGGTCTGTACATTACAATTAGTACCATATTTAATTTTTCAATTTTTGCTGCTACACATTCTACGTAGTTGTTTGAGGTACTTAACCATTTCTGCTATGTGCCTTTCGCGTGTGTAAATAGCACATCCTCCTTTACGTCTCACTGTTCTGTCGGCTCGGAGGATGTTATAGTTGTCAATTTGTATTTCTTTTTTGTCAATACAGGACTCACAATTTTCACAGTTCGCCTGGCAGTCCTTTAGATGAGTTTCCGTGAGGCATGCAAAGTCTGCTCCGGCTTCTTGCATGAGTCCTTTCAGGTATGCAACTTTGTTCGTGGACTGGTTTGATTTAAGGCCCTGTATGTTGGCTAGGATTATTTTTATTTTTTCTCTTTCTTTTTCGCATACAGGTGGTTCCGCTTTGTTTTCCAATGGGGGTGCCGGTTTCGTTGCCTTGTGGTCCTCCGAGAATTTACCTCTTTTTATCTTTGTCGGTACCTGTTGTCCCGATAACGCATGAAGTGTCTTTGTTCGTACCTTCTGTCCGGCTCTCGGATTTCTATATTTATATTTGTCAGCTGGTTTTGTAATTGCTGGAGAGTATTTAGCAGCTGAAATGTGTTGGCTGCGTCTAAAAAATTTCCACTCTTCTTTGATGTTCGTTTTTTCTGTTCCCTCGTGCGTTCCTTTGAGGGTGGTGGTATCGGCATTTTTTTTCGTATTTGCAACTCCCATATCTTTCATAAGTGTTGCAGACCGTAAGATGGTGGAACATGCATTTCTTATCAAACTTGCATATCCACTTGTGTAATGCATTTTGCATAATGTGGGATGTGCATATATGCATTGCCCATCCCGATATCTGCAGTTTCCTTTCGCGTAGTATTTGCATACGATATTTTCTACGCTTCTGCTTTCTTTCTTATTATTTACCAAGTTCTTAGTTTTGGCATTATCATTATTTTTCTTTGGCTGTTTATTTTCTACGTTTTTAGTTATTATCTTTTTATCATTTCGCTCGTTGGACCGTTTGTCTACTTCGCCACTTTTACTTATTTCTTTCCTTTCATCTATGTCTTCCTTCCGTATATATTGTTTATATCGTTATTTGTTATTAAATTGTTGTTCGTTATTATGCTGTTAATCGTTATTTCGTCTTCTCTCTCATCCACCCTGTTTTTCGTTGGGACCATTTCGGACACATGCGTCCCCATTATTTCATTCTTTTTTGTAACTTTCGAGTCTGCTATCTCCATTTCTTTAAAGACCGCGAAAGAATTTACAGTCTGTGTACATGCGCCACATAGAAATTTGATCCCCACGACTTGTTTCGCGTTCGAGACAAGAGTTATTTCCCGATCATTCCAATTCATGCAGTTAAAGTCGTTTAATCGTTGGCAGAAATCACACCTAATCGCTAGGCTTTCCGTTGTTACTAAATTGCACAAATTACAGATTAAGTGAGAATTTGGACCCATATCCATGCTATTCCTTAATTAGCGTAAGAAGAAATACCCACACAAATTCTTTATTTATTTTTATTTTTATTTCTGTTTCTTTCCTTTCGATGGTCGAGGGTATTTCGAGGGTTTTCTGACCTTTGGTTTTATGACCTTTTTCCTGCTTTGTTTCAAACTTTCTCGAATGCCAACCGTATTTCGTTTTGAATATACGTTAAAATTGGTGATAAATTATGTAAACTGTATTGCACTTTCTTATTTTAATGAATTCACTTTATAATTTATATGCACGGATTCACTGATACTTTATACACTTTCGGGTGCAAACAGAATAAACCGCCGAGTAGATTATTCCCTTCTAATTTGGGTGTTAAATAGAGAGAGCAAAACAACACGTCCATTCACCACAGGGTACAAGCAACATATATATATATATATATATATATATATATTATATATGAGGGGTCGAGAGATCGATCCACCGTCGTTCATCAACAAAATAATAATTTATATATATATATATATATTATATATTATAATATATATATATATTATATATA
>JAJOZX010000152.1:0-50000 GCA_023014485.1 Bathynomus jamesi
CCCCCCCCCCCCCCCCCCCCCCCCCCCCCCCCCCCCCCCCCCCCCCCCCCCCCCCCCTAAATTAGATTTTTTAAAATTTCATATATATACAAAAAATGGAGTTTCAACCTTATACAGCATCCCCAGTTAATGACCTACTCGTTATCGACCAACCGCAGATACGACGCGACTGATCGTACCAATTTTTGGAAATCATACAATGTTTTGCATTGTATAAAAAAACATTGTAACTGCTTGGGAGGATGTTACTGCGAAGTGTATGAAAGGCATTTGGAAGAAGTGCCTAAGACGATCTGTGGGTAATTTCAAAGGCTTTGATAAGTTTGAAAATGTTGATGAAATTAATAGAAAAATAGTGTTACTCGCCAATACCCTCAATTTAGAAGTAGAAGTGGAAGATGTGGAAAACTTAGTGGAATACCAAGAGGGAGAGCTGACAAATGAAGAGCTGATAGAGTTGGAAGAACAACAGCATTTGGAGGAAGAAGAAAGAAAAGAAGAAAAAGAAGAAGCACCAAAGCCGTAAAACAAGGCTTTCATTTACCGACCTTGTCGTCGGAACGGAACCCAGTCGTTAAACAGGGGATGCCTGTAATGATATTCATTTGACGTGACATCACATCAAATGCGCGTGTTAACCCCTCCGTCTATGGCCCTGGGGTGGTTCGGAGTTGACGGGGGTTCTGGTTAGGAGGCAGCAACGGATATTTCTTCTATAACACACTAATTCTTTTCCGCTGGTCAAATGGTGGGTCGCCAATCTGTTAAACTCTTGGCTACAGACTCGCCAGACTGTTATGCCAATATCTTCTATGGTGCTTGGGTTGTCTCTTTCTTAATTTGGGCAAAGGGTCACCAGTTGTTAATTCTTCTCTTTTTATAATACTCTGATACTTTCTCTGATACTAAAATTATCGACTTTTCTTTTATAACTTATCGACTTAACTAAGTTCTTCTGAAGAGAGCATGGCTCGAAGGGGAAAATAAAAAGTTTCTCTTACTGTAATTTACTTCTTACAAATTTACAGGTAGTGGTCTGAATTTTACAGGGGTAGAGGTTCGACCTCTTTCGACCATGGCTCAGGCTGGAATCTAAAAAGTTAAGGAGGCAAGGGGCCTCTGCCCCTCCTCGCAGCGAGGCTGCTAACAAGGGAGTCGTAGCAGTGACCAAAGCCGAGAGCCATAATGAAGTGCTGTTCATTTTACAAATACGTGTATAATATAAGCCTAAATGTTGGGGGACAGCAGTTGAAGGTTAAGTTCCCCCCTTTTAAACACATGATCAGATGTTTGAAAGATTCCAAATAAAAAATTTAAAAATAAAAAACTAATCGTATATTTTTGCCGAATCTTCATTTCTGAAGGCGATATCATTTCATAGTAGTACATAAGTACAATTTAAGTACACGACTGAGTATGTATTAATTTTGGTTCATTACAATTACGATTACAATTACCAATTAATTCATATTCACTTATTATTGTTTAATTACACTTCTATTAAAGTACATTTTTACATTATATATTAAATCATTACATTTAATTACAGTTTCATTGAAGTACATTACGTCGTTTACCATTCTTACAGTGTTTTTATATATTTATATATGTTTATAATATATGGTTAAATTAGTACAACACAAGTACATGAGACATGACACACATAATATAACATAACACATGATAATGTTATAAATTCGAATCAGAGCGAAAGGAGATTTTTATCTTTGAAGCGTTCAATTTTGCCATAGTTAGCGGAATTTGATAACTTAACTAAGCATTTTCGAGTTCAATGGGAGGTGATATAATAAAAAATAATGTAAAAAATAATACAAGAACGTATTTGTGCGTTTTCGAATGAATGCCTAAAGTTTTGCTTTTCATAGACTGACACGAGTAAAAATGAATATTTAATAAAATTTATATAGGGTAATGGTCAAGTTAAGATATGGACGTATAGTTGAATAGGGTTGAATAATAATATTTATACTACATAGCATATAAATAATGACTTCTATAGAGTGTACAGTTTTTATTATGATGTTAAAGAATTTTCATACATTGAATACTGGAGATATGATGAAGGGAAATTAATGACAGGAAAATGTGACGTCATAGTTATTGAATTTGTATGTATAGTGCCCGCGAAAAGTATCCGATCACTCAAGAAAATACAATATTTTCCCTTGATATTCAGAGACACATAATTCACTTTCTATTTGTTCTAGCGACATCTGGTAACTTTGAGGTTGCTCGCTCATATGAGAGCTATCCAACGCATTCTCAAATTAGTGTTCTGGTAGCCTTCGTTGCGGGTGGCTGTGTCTCAAAGTTGTCAGATTTCACTGTTTGTGTAAATTATTGATATTTTGTTATTTTTTACAGAAAGTGGTGTAAATAAAATTTATATATAATGTGTGCTAAAAAACAACTTAAGAGTGATTGTCGAGGTGCTATTGTTGCTTTGCATACATGTGGGAAATCACAGAGACAGATAGCTAAGGAATTAAACATATCCCAAAGTACCGTTAATTTATGGGTTTCACGGGCTAAGAACAATGCCGGCCTAACCACGCCAGTCCCTAAAAAACGATCTGGCAGACCGAGAAAAACAAATTCACGAACAGACAAACTTATGAAACGTTTAGTATTGAAAAACCCAACAATAACTGCGAAAGAAATAAAATTTAATATGAATAATTTGTTATCTGGTGTTTCTGAACGAACTATCCAGGAGCGGCTCCAAAAAGAACTCGGATTACCATCTCACCATGCTGCTAAGAAACCGTTCATTAATGAAAAAATGCGTAAAAAACGTGTCGCATTTTGTAAAAAATATATTCATTGGACTGTTGATGACTGGAAGAAGGTTTTATTTAGTGATGAGTCGACATTTTTGACATTCAGAAGTTGTCCAAAAAAGGTTCGCCGGCCCATTGGCTCAAATAGGATGGACCCTAAATACACCCTAAAGACAATGAAACACCCTCCAAGTGTGATGGTTTGGGGTTGTTTCGGTTACTATGGGCGTGGAAACCTATATTTTCTTCCGAAGAACACAACTATGAATGGTGCACGGTATTTAGCAATGCTACAGGATAAACTTCCAATGGCAATGGCAATCCAAAGGACAAAAACATACATGCATGATGGTGCACCATGTCACAGGGCCAAAATAGTGACAAAATGGATTACTGACAATAAATTTGATATTTTGGATTGGCCTGGTAATAGTCCAGATCTCAATCCGATAGAAAATATGTGGCTAATAATAAAAAATAAGGTTGAATGCCACGACACTGGCTCAGTCAAAAAATTACAAGAAGCCATCAAAAAGGTATGGTGCAAGGAAATATCAGTGGAAGTTTGTCAAAACTTGATTAAATCCATGCCAAAACGTCTAGAACAAGTCATCCAAACCAAAGGACAGATGACAAAATACTAATATAAGGTTAGTATACATTTAAACATTGTTTTTTATGTAAAAAATACAAATTTCCAGGGTGATCGGATACTTTTCGCGGGCACTGTATAGTACAAATCATTATTAGGAAGATTTACAAGAACGAATTAGAGACAAAGAGTGGGTAGTAATGACTAAGAAGTACAACTACGGGTTCCAATCCTGTTATATGCAATGTGTATGCATAATCTAGGGACGAGGGTGAGATGCAAGGCAATCATAATTAATTATAATAAATTCTATAACCAATGAAAAATGGAAAAATGGATACGACTAAACCATAGAAATGGTAGATCGTAGGGTTGTGACACAAACGAAAATAGAAAGCTACAAATAAAATTTTTATCCAAACTTGCATTAAGCGATTTTGGTTCTTATGTAAAAATGAATATTGATTATTCATTGTTCATTTTTACACGCATTTATAACAACAACATTTGTTTTGATTTTCATCTAGTCTAGTGATTGATGCCATTTTCCTTTAAATAAATTTAGATATAGCATGTGAAAGCTGTAATTGCGATTTCAAAGAACTGATAGCACGCGTTTATAATAACGATAAAGCCGCTATAGAGATTTTCATTGCACATAACATTTTACCATCAACAAGGAAGTGTCCATTGTGTGATAAACAGTGTATGTACAGAGAGGACCAGCATATATTCCGGTGTACATCAAAAAAGACTAACAAAAGAAATAAGCGTGTAAACACATGCAGATTCTCCATATCCCAGTTCAAGGATACGTGGCTAGATAAAGTGAATGTGAAGCCTAATGTAATATTACGTTTTATGAACATATTCCTGACGAAAGAATTCTCAGAAGCCTATTGCATACATAATTTACATCTCTCCTCAAAGACAATAGTTGATTGGAAATCATTTTGCTGTGAAGTGTGTGAATATTGGGTTGAACATCAAAAAACAATTGGTGGTAGCAGTGTAATTGTAGAAATTGATATAATAAACCATTTTTTTTAATGTAATACAAGCAATGAGAAGGTTAGGTAATATTAGGTTAGGTAATATTAGGTTAGGTAATATTAGGTTAGGTAATATTAGGTTAGGTAATATTATAATATTAGGTTAGGTAATATTAGGTTAGGTAATATTAGGTTAGGTAATATTAGGTTAGGTAATATTAGGTTAGGTAATATTAGGTTAGGTAATATTAGGTTAGGTAATATTAGGTTAGGTAATATTAGGTTAGGTAATATTAGGTTAGGTAATATTAGGTTAGGTAATATTAGGTTAGGTAATATTAGGTTAGGTAATATTAGGTTAGGTAATATTAGGTTAGGTAATATTAGGTTAGGTAATATTAGGTTAGGTAATATTAGGTTAGGTAATATTAGGTTAGGTAATATTAGGTTAGGTTAGGTTTTTTGCAAAATACATTTTTCAGTAGTTTTTGGTGTGTTTTGTTCTGATTTGCTATTTATTTATTGTGGAAATGACCCATGCTTATGCCCAAAATTCCCTATATTTAGTAAATTTCAATGTCTTGTAACTTTTAATTGGGTCATTTCCACAACAAATGAATAGCAGATCTGAACAGCACACACCAAAAACTACTAAAAAATATTTTTGCAAAAAAATTGGAGGTGGTGGTGTTATAGTAAACATTTACCTAATTTTGAGGTGTTTTGTATGAAACTGCCATCTGTTTCCTGTGCAAATGCGTAGTTTTTGAGATGATAATATCTCAAAAACTATGCATTTGCACAGGAAACGGATGGCAGATTCATACAAAACACCTCAATATTGACCAGAAAAGTTTGTTCTCATCATAAAAACAGACTGGGTATAAAAATTACCAAAACTACCTCATAAAAAGTTATTTTGATGGTATTAGTTACTTTTTAGCACAGAATGTTTCCCAACAATTTTGAGGGGTTCTACATTAATGTCTCAAAAGGTACAAAACATTTATCAATAACATTTCCATCGCAAATGTTTAGTTTACAAGATACAGGTAAACCTCGCTTAACACGAGTTCGACATACGCCAAATGCAGTTAACACGGTTTGAAAAAAAACACCAGGTCTCACTTTGCGAGGGCTAAGAATCAGTTACCGCGGTATAGCAACCAAGAGTCTAAACATTTCTTGAACAGTATTTTTATATGTGCCAAAATCACAGCAGCCAAAATCACAGCAGCCAATCACACGCCAGCAGCGCTAGCCAATCATACGACTGCAGTGTGGCAAAAACTTCTACCGAATTGTGCAAATGACTTCACTGGTTTTGAAACAAATCTTAACTCAGTTATAAAAGAGACAGCTGTCCTCGGGAACGAAAATTGTTCTAAAGAACTTCAAACAGTGGATGTTAGGGAAACACTGGATTTGCGACCAGATGAACTTACTGAAGCTGAACTTATTTCCATGGACTAAGAACAGGCTTTTGAAGATAATGACGAAGATGATTCTGCACAACCGATGCTGGCTAAGGAATTCACTTTAAAGGAACTTGAAAGCATTTTTCAAGACATTGAAAGTGCCAAAGAAAAGATGCTGCATGCGGACCCTTACATAAAAAGAAGCATGGCAATTTGACACTGTATTGAGAAGATGCTAGCGCCGTACCGTAGGCTTTATGACGACAAGAAGAAAGCCAGCAGAAAGCAAGCAACTTTAGATAGGTTTTTTTCTCAGCAGTAAAAAATAATTTTTCATGTATTTTTGTGTGTTAATTATGCAATAAACCTTCAGTTTTACTAGTTTATCATTTTTATTTACATTTTTAAAAGGCATTGAACGCATAATTTACGAAAAACAAATGCGGTTTTAAGGTTTTGGTAAAAATTCTTGGAGGTCATGGGACAAGTGAAATTTTTCCCATTGGTTATTGTTTGCTTTACGCGAATTCACTCTACGTGGCCACTTTACCAGTCCCACATTACTGCGTTAAGCGAGGTTTACCTATAGTTATTTTGTTGAAAAAAAAAATTTTTTGAAGGGGCATTCTATCACCGCCATAACAGGAGGCGAGACTCCAGATTTGAAAAAATTTACTGGAGCACAGCTCTGAATTTACTTTTTTTTCCCTTACACCACTAGATAGGTTAATGATAGTAAACTCTTGAATTGACGACATACCAATTACAAATTGTTTTGGCTAAACATAATAATACAATAATGTACAGTTTATAACTCACCTTAAGTTTATTTATTCATTGCAGCAGCAACAGTGGACGATGTTAGACCTTGCATGTAAGCATTTGTTGTGAATTTACCACCATGTATGCTTGGCCACTGATCAATGGCTTTCTGTGTGATCATTACAGCAGATCTAGTGCCTGGAGCTGGACCCTCCTTCACAATTCTGCACAGCTTAGTCAAATGAGATGGCTTAATGGATCCTTTGTGTTCAACAATGTAACCAAGAATGGAGAATGTCCCTTCAGCTGGTGCTTCACTCCAGGCAGTTGATCCATCTTTATCAAAATGCTTTAATCTCTCTGTGATTCCTTTCCACAGCTGTTCTATATATTCTGTCAGCCAATTTATCACTGAGTCTTTTGTAAAACTACTTTCAGATCTGGTTCTGGATGGTCTAGCAACTTCAGCAACCTGGTAGTAATCAGAACGTTTCTTGATGTATTTGTAAACTTCATTTAGGATGTAATCCTCAGCTGTTAGTTCCTTTTGCTGCCCTGTGGTATCGTGCTTAAATTCAGAAACTACATCATTTGCATTTCATCCATTAGCTAATTTGGAAATTGTTTCCATCACTCTTAACATAACAGTTTTCCCTCCTTTATAAAATATATTTTCTACAAATTCTGCACTAACTGTGGTTTTTTGAGCTACTTGCAACATAATCTTTGTTACATAGGAAATCAATACATAGAACTTGGCACTAATTTCTTTCTCTTGTGGATGATCAAAAAACACACAATTTTCCACAAATCTGTCAAATTGATCAAATTCGTAATTAACCATGCGAGTATCAGATTTGAGTTTTGGTCTCTTAAAACCAATGATATTGTCAAGAACCATATTGGTATAGTCAAGGCCTGATCTCAGATTTGAAGTGTGATTCTGAATAAAGTCTAAAAGCTCACTTAGTTTACAAATTTTCTTCAATGCATCAACGTGGGCTCTGTTCACAAGATGCATTAAGTCCCATCGAAATTTGAAATTTTCTCCAAACAACTTTTTCATTTCGTTTTTAAATGGCTCATTGTCCTTACAAAAAGCCCCATCTCCAACCATTCTAGATACCTTGGATTTAATTGCTTCTTCAGATAGTTTCAAGTGATTAGGAGACTTCAACACATCAAAAATTTCATTGGCCAAATAAACTCCTGATTTGCTGCGTACTAAATTTATCCCAGCAAGTTTTACAGTCTTATCTTCTTCACTCATAACTAATACAACTAGCATGCTTAATCCCAAAATTGTTCCAATGTCAGCTGTTATTGTTACTGAAGTTTGTTCTAAGAACCACTTTACAGTTTGTTCTTTAAGTTGATTATCTAATAGCTCACAAATTGTCTCGCACGCATGTGTGCTATGATTCAAATTTCCAACCTCACAACCTGACCTATGTAATACAGCTAGAAGTACTGGATATAGAGCCCATG
The DNA here is from genome assembly GCA_023014485.1 of Bathynomus jamesi. NCBI lineage: Eukaryota > Metazoa > Arthropoda > Malacostraca > Isopoda > Cirolanidae > Bathynomus > Bathynomus jamesi. The sequence continues at coordinate 8,054 of JAJOZX010000152.1, forward strand.
CAGTGTTTGTTTTCATTATGTAGTATAAGATGTTGCCACATAAGTCTTCTATGCGTTTAGTAGTGTTCCGAGAAGATGTTTTCATCACTTCATAAACAGCAGCTCTTTGATGATGCTGAAGTTTAATTAAATGTCTCTTCAGATGGGTTTTCAGATTTCTAAACCATCTCTCTTGATTTTCTCCTTGTTTGCATACATAGGTTAAATCTTTAACATTGAAGTAACCTTTTATGTTAGAATGTTTGTCTGAAGCACATGCTTTGGGGTCTGTGCAAGCTATGCAATATAATGTAAACATTTTATCATCAGAAGCATCATCAATATCTTCTTGATTATCATCATCATCATCCTCAACAGCTATATCTATATCAGGCATATTAGTGTCACTATTTGCAATGTTTTCCATTATATCACTTGGTACTGAAAATGAATCATCAGCATGCCCTAGATCCTTCTTTTCCACCAATTTGAATGTAGATTTGATCAAATCATTGTTCAGGATTTCTTGTATTGATTTACACTTGCTTAAATGGGCTATGGAAATGTCAAATTTGTTGCTTTTTGCTTTATTAGATTTGGATGCAACACTTGAACTTGAAGGCATATTTTGATTCTTCTCTTTATTAACCACAACAGCTTGGTGAGTTTCTTTTGTTAGGCGCAAAATTGCATTCAATGTCTTCTGGATTTGGGAATTTTCAAATTCCTCTAAAGCAGTTTTGTTAGTCTGATGCGCAGATTCCTCACTTACCTTTTGTTTCTTAGGTGGAGGAGAAGCACTTTCTTCAGTCTGTGAAACATCTAGTGAAAAAGTTTTATTTTCTAGATTAGCAGTTGATGAAGTTGGTTCATTTTTCTGAGGTCTAGCACTAGCACATTTTGTGAACAAACTAAATGACTGCTTTGCCGTATCTCTTTGCTGCACTTCATCCTGGTATTTCTTTACTGCAATATCTAAGCTGTGGGCCCAAACTCTGGGACCTCTTGTATTGTAACAAATATTTTTTTTGGAATTAAAATGTTCCTCCCAGTTTTGCTTCTTTGAATATTTGTTCTTGCATTGACCACAAAAGTAACCCCTTTTAACACCCTCACTTTTCTCTCCAACTTCATCAATATTAGGATCCATTATTGATTATTGACTACCTGAAAAAATACAAAATAAGTAAAAGTTAGTAAATATATAGTATGGTAAAAGTGAGTAAAAGTAAGTAAATATAGTACAATGAAAGTAAGTAAAAGTAAGTACTTTAAACTTAGTAAAAGTAAGGAAGAGTAAGTAAAAGTAGGTAAGTTAAAGTAAGTAAAAGTAAGTTTAAACTTAACTAAACTTTTCAATTCTAGAGTCATGATGGATTACTTAAAACCGCACAAGTAATTATCTGGCCAATTTATCAAACCTGGCTGAGATCAATGGAACATACTCCAATCCTGATAATTTTATATTAAAAAAATATACGTTTTAATAAAATTTTAATTATCAAAACACTGAAGCTTAACAAAAAATAAAAATAATTGTTAAATATGGAATTACCAACTAAACTTAAATAACTAAATTTGTAATTTAAAAAATTGGTTTGTACAAGAACGTATACGCAAAAAAATTGCATAACGTCTAGCGGATGAACAAAACCCAAACCCAAATTTACTTTTTCTCATGGTCAAATTTACTGGAGCAATGCTCCCAAGATCCTAGGAATCTGGAGTCATGACAGGAGGTGGCACCATTTAGTGACGAACTATGTAAACGTTTTTTGAGGTAGCCAATCACAGGCCTCTATTTCATCACATGACCTAATCCAGCAAATCACTGACCAATCTGCTTCCTCCTTCATCTCCTATTTTCAGTTCAAATTCAGAATCAACATGGCTGTCCAGTGTAACCAGTGCCCTCCCGTTCCAGCTCGCATTTTCACACTTTGTTTTGAAAATAACGAAGCAAGCCTCAATTTTCTTCGCTCGCATGGTGTTCTCCCTTTAAATGTATTGTGTTATCTTTGGTTTGGTTAGGTTAGGTTAGGGTTAATATTTGTCTTTGAACCCGCTCACACGTGGTTAAAACAGTACAATATATTGAATTGCCATTCAAAACTGACTAAGAAAATATATCTTATCTTGTGCAGATTTGTATAAAATGTGTTTTTTTATTAAAATATGTACCGAGTGAACCAAAAGTAGGTGGACAGTAAATGATAACGTTTATTTTGAGTAGGTGGACAGTAAATGATAACGTTTATTTTGAGAATACATACACAATTATATTTAACTTTTTTGTACCGTATACTATAATACAAAATAAAAAAAAAAATAACTTATACCAATACAATACAAAAGCACTGAAAATTTTATCAACGCAGGTGCTCAAATTGCTGTCCATCACAATTTACACAGCTTTGAAGTCTACCTTTCACACTTCGACAAACATTTTTGCACAAGTTTCTTTGTGCATTAATTTCTTGAAATGCATCTCTGATGTAATTTTTCAAATCACCAACACTTCGTGGTTTTCGACTATAAACTTTGTCCTTGAGTACTCCCCAAAAGAAAAAATCCATTGGGGTAAAGTCAGGTGAACGTGCAGGCCATTCAATTGGACCTCTTCGGCCGATCCATTTCTCGGGAAATGTTTCATCAAGATACTCACGGACTGCTCTTGAATAATGTGGAGGGGCCCCATCTTGTTAGAAATAGAGGTCATGTGAATTAGGCTGTTGTTGTAAGTGTGGAACAACTTCATTCATTAGAATTTCGAGATACTTATCACCTGTGACTGTTCCATCAACAAAAATTGGTCCTAAAACACCAGAACTTGAAATACCACCCAAACAGTGACACCAGGCTGGTTTAGTTGCTGCTCTAATGTTAAATGCATGTTCTCACTATACCAGTAAACACAATTATGTCGGTTAACATGACCTGATAATTTGAAAGAAGCCTTATCAGTCCACACAATGTTATCTAAAATTATTGGATTTCCTTCAATTTCGTTCAGCATGATCTTACTAAATTGCAGCCACCTGTCTGGGTCATCCTCCAATAAGCCATGAATTAGCCGTGGATGATAAGCTTTCAACCCAATAGATTTCAGAATTCGTATAATAGAGGTTTGTGAAATGTCCAGTTCTGCTGAGGCTCTTCTGGTGGACTTTTTGGGACTGTGAACAAATGCTTCGGCAACAAGTTACTTATTGTCCTCTGTGCAAACTGTTTTGGATCGACCAGTTCTTGGGGCATTAAGAATTGAGCCAGTGGCATCAAATTTGTCACGAATGCGGTAAATGGTTTGTCTCTTTGGGGCTTGAGTACCAAATGTTTCAACCCATTTTGTTCTAACAGTTTCAGTATTTTGAGATTTCCAATACTCTTTTAACACCCATTTTCTGGCATCAGTATTTAGATTCTTTGCCATTATGGGTTCTCTGAACTATCTGAAAAGAAAAAAGATTAAATTTAAATAAATTTAGTTATAATATTTAATATAATATAACACAAATACCATAGTTATAATATAATATAACACAAACCCTATTCAACCTACTGTCCACCTATTTTTCGTGTTTTTTTCAATATATATATATATATATATATATATATATATATATATATATATATATATATATATATAGAGTATTTGGTGAATATTTCCTATTTTTGGTGATTCTGACTACTTCTAGGTAATTCAATTTGTCCTGTTTTACAAGCAAATCATTTTTAGCAATTGTTCATCTGTTCAGTTTTTGGTTTTTTGTGATGAGGTATGATGTGTCAGTTATGCATATTTGATTTTGAAGATGTGATCCGCCATATTGCCCTTGATTGTATTTTAAGAAAAGACCAGAAGGTCTTTAGGTACCGTAAAAAAAATCCTAAAAATAAACGCATGTCATTTCAGTTTAAGGGTACGCGAAATTTAGCAGACTACCCAGGCAAGGTAGACACATGTTATTACATTATCATTTGTATAATTTAGGTCTTCAGGGTACGAAGGCAGAGCCCCCATAAAGATCATGCATCACAAATTGATCAGTCCTAATGTTTTGCGGACAGTTCAGTACGTGACACCGGTTAAGTCAACTGTACGCCCTTAATGATTGCTTAGGTTAAGTCATGATATTTTTGTTAGTTTAAACAAAAATGATGAGTACAAACTTTTCTGGTTAATTTTTAGGTGTTTTGTACGAAACTGCCATCCATTTCCTGTGCAAATACGTAACTTCAAGATGACTATCTCAAAAACTACGCATTTCCACAGGAAACGGATGGCAGATTCATACAAAACACCTCAAAATTAACCAGAAAAGTTTGTTCTCATCATAAAAACAGACTGGGTGTAAAAATTAATAATTACCTAGGTTAGGTTAGGTTTGGTTTTCCATGAAACCAAGGTTTTTCTCATGGTTTTTGATGTGTTTCACGACATTCTTACCTTCATTTTCGTTGGAAATGAGTTTTTCATCCCCCTAAAAAACGATTCCCCACAGGTTCCCCAATATTGATGGGATAGGCCCGGTAGGGGATGGGGTATATCTTAACAACTGGTCATTTCCGACGGAAATGAAGGTCAGATTCGCATGAATCACATCAAAAGCCATGAGAAAAACCTAGGTTTTATGGGAAATAGCAGTCTGGGCTGAAAAGTAACAATTACAGCTGGGTGGCGTTCCTGGCAGCCGCCACTTGCCATATTTTCCATGTGGAATTTCTTCTCACCATATGCCCCACCTCCACCAATTGAAGTAAATAAACTAAGTATAGTAAAAGTTGGATAATTCATTAGTAATCAAGAAAATTACTCATCTTGGCTATGAAGCTAATTTGGACACTTTTGCAATCTCATTTTGCTAATAAAATCTTAAAAATAAAATCTTTCTCACTTCTTCAATCGCAATAACACACTAGCTTTGTTGTTGCAGCTACTTGTTTCGTTTATTGGCTTTAATGCGAGTGCAGAATATTATCAGAACACATACACACATATATGGGAATGAACTCAGAATGGTCCCAATATATACAATATATATATATATATATATATATATAATATACTGTACAGGGTGGGCCGTAAGTTTCCATACATAGGAAAAATAAACATTTTTTTATGGACAACCATTTTTATTTATATAATATGCTCTACATGGTTGCCATTGTTTTGAAAACACATTTCAATACGTGTTCCCCACTGTTGATGAACACGCATTAGCACAGTTGACGTTATGCTTGTAATGGCGTTGGTGATACGTTCCTTTAGATGATTTATGTCTCGTATCTTTTCCTGATACACCATGGCCTTCAAGTGCCCCCAAATATAGAAATCAAGGGGGGTGAGATCTGGGGATCTGGGAGGCCACTCCACAGGACCACGCCGACCAATCCAAGCATCCGGAAACTGCTGCTGATCCAAATACCGACGCACGTGAAGACCATAATGAGGTGGAGCTCCATCTTGCTGGAAGTAAACTGGAAGTTACCTTCCTCGTTTAGCAGGGATGGGAAAATCTCTTCTTGCAACATGTTAAGATACCTTTCGGCATTAAGATTTCCACTGACAAAAATTGGTCCAATAATTCTGTCACCCCATATCCCGGCCCACACCATCACTTTACCGGCACCTTGCATCTTCGTCGGACTCAGCCAGTTAGGGTTAGCATTACTCCAATAACGTATGTTTTGCCGATTAACCTCTCCATTGACGTAAAAATTTGCTTCATCAGTAAACAAGATCTTACGTCAAACGCATATTCTTAGGGTATCTGAAACATAAAAACAAACGTTTAATTTTTCCTATGTATGGAAACTTACGGCCCACCCTGTACTATATATAAAAACAAGGACTAGGAGTCGGAGTCTACGACCAATTGAAATAATCAGTTAGATTCAGCCTTCAGGTTCAGTAGTTTTAGAAAATATATAGGTTCAGTTATTGTTTGAACCGGTTCACAGGTGTTTTTATTTATTAAGAAATAAGAGTGACAGACAAGCACAAATATCAATATGCACGATTTAACAGTTTAAATATCCTAATGGTTTCATGTCTCTCAGGGAAAAATTAATTAAAAACAACAATATAAAACTTTATTCAATAATTACAAAAATAATAATAATACAATACATCAGTTCCATATTATGAACATTCATTATCTTGAAAATTTGACCACATGGCTATTTATTGAGATGTTATTGATACAAATGTTGATTACCAAAAACATTTACATTAATTTGCCAGTTCACTGATTTTTACCATGTTTGTAAGATGGAAAAGCACTGTATCACCAGGTTTTAAGGTAACTAATGGTGTTAGGCAACCTATCTTTTCTGTATATACTAGGGTGGCCCACTTTTCAATTTTTTTTGAAAAGTATAGGTGATCGTGGTTTTTCCTATTATTTGGCACTATACTAGCACATTGGTACCATTTTTACAAAAATTGACCAATATTTAGGGTCTCGCATCGACCTTGAAATTACTAGTTTTTTTTTAAAAATGCGTACTTTTTAACTTTTTACTGAATCAAGATAAATCATTAAGTAGGGATGTTTTCTGAATCCTCTTAATGAGAGAAGTCGTTTGGTGTGCCTGCCAATGTCATACGACTAACGGTTTAAAGGTTGTGCCTGTATACAGGTAATACCAATGCGCTAGTATAGTGCCAAATAATGGGAAAAACCACGATCACCTACTTTTCAAAAAAATGAGTCACCATACCCGGGCGGAATGTATAATGTATATAGGTAATTAGAAAATGCACTATGCCTGTGCCAGGTACCTAACCTATTTCTTTTTTTGCAGATCATAACATTTTGAAATTCTGTCTGAGTTCCTCATCCTTTGTCATGGACAAATCGATGACAACCATAACTGGAAGAACTCTTGAAGCTACAAATAGAGAGTCATCAAACGGAAAGGCGAAAAGAACATCGCTACCTTCTCTAAGATCGGCCTCGGAAATTTTTTTAGTTGGCCAACCGTCGTCCTCCATCAGTGGTAGCAAATTGCCAACAACACGGCAGGTTTTGCAATACTTCTTCAGTGTTATCCAGTACACTGCTAACAGGAAAGACGCATTCAAAGAAACCGTAAACAACGTCTTAAAGTTTTGGAACATGGCCCGCATTAAAACAATCACAAAGCTCAACTGCGAACTGAAGCTAGAGGCATTGTGGAAAGAGTGGCACTTACTCCAAAAGAGCAGAAAACGAGAAACTGACGCCGGAGGAAAACGGCAGAAGTTTTCGGACAGTGTGGACAAGCTGTGGGATATCGGAGCATCTGACGCTGTTGAAGATATAAAGAAGAATCGACTGCTGTCCGACAAGGACAAGAAAGAAGACATTGACTTCTACCTCGATCAACGTGGTCCTCGGGTGGCAACGATGAGCGGGAACGATAAAGTTTTCGCTGTAAAAAGAAAGCTACAGGAAGGAAGAAAACGTCCTCGCCAGGAGCCGCAAACCTCAAAATGTGCATACGAAACCGGAGATGAGGCCATGGAGAATGATACTGGCATGTCAGGAGAGTCGGAGACAGAACTAGCGTTCCCCCTGCCGAAAGAGCCAAGTGTGTCTGTCAATCTTCCTCGCCGCATCCTTAATGCACCTGCTGTCATGGAAGTGGCTGATCGTTTCCGCATGTCCAATAAATCAGGTACGTATTGTGTATAGTATTCATCGATAGCGTCAGTTTTAAAGTGTCCCGTAACCCACATGCATTCTTGACAGTTTCCTTTCCACTTTCCGTTCTCTACATAGGTAGTAAGCATTGTGGCTGCTATCACACGTTCGGCGGATCCACCAGCAGACCTCAATCAGTTCAGCATCTCGAAAGAAACGGCTCGCCGTGGAAGAGTGTCACATCGCCGTGAAGTGGCGACGGCTGTGAAGGACTCCTTCACGCCACCGACGCACACTGTTGTCCACTGGGATGGCAAAATGGTCAAGGTCGGTTGATTAAGTTTCATAGCTATCAATTTAGTAATGAGATTCATGAAGCATAATGTCAATTAAAACCCTCTCGATTAGGTACTCCGGCTTGCCGGGCCGAGGGGGCTCGTACACCTCGTGGGTTGTTGAGGTTTCCTCAACTCCTCGCGGGGTGTGGGCGAAGAGTTACCTAGTTGCGTTTTTTTTTTTTTTTTCCCTTCCTTTTCTTCCCCCCCCTTTTCTTTTCTTTTTGCTCCCCCTTTTTTTCCGTCTCTCCCGGAATTTCTTTTGTCTTGACTCGGTCCTGTGCCTCTGTCAATCGTAGTATCCCCCCCCCTCTGTTTGTATTTGCAGTCTTGGGGTCATCGGGTGCACCCGCCGGGGGGCATCGCTCCGTGGCTGAGCCGTGCTCCGGGGACGGTACGGGCGCCCGGACGGCTGCTGCGTCTGGATTGGGTCTTTGCTTGGCCCTTAACGGACAAATCTCCGTAGTGCCAATCTGCTGTTTTTAAAACGACAGTTAGGTTGGGGGTCGGGCTACCCGGGACGTTGGGCCTGCGCCTTGAAGGATGCAGCGGCGGATGGTGCATCGCCTTGGGTCCGAGGCTGCCTTTTTTGTAAAGCTATTGTTTATGGATTCTATTTCTAAACTTCACTCCCCTCCTGTTGACGACTCTGGCCCGCCCTTGGATTTGGATAAGACTACTACTTCTGGTCATTCAGCGGCCTCTGCCTCCGCTGGATTGGCCTTCCAGCCGTATGGCCCCCTCTCGTCCTCTGCGGCGTCTGGCTCTCGTGGCCGGACTCGTGGCGGCCGTAGGGCAGGGTCTTCGCGGCCCTTGTTCTCTCGCCCACTCTCGGTTACCGTTACACATGGACCTGTCTCCGCTGTCAATTTCTGTCCGGTGGACAGGTTCCTTGTTCTCCGCCCTTCCGCTGGCTCCCTTCCGGGCAACTCGGAACGGGTGTTTCAGCGCCTTAAGGCGATAGGGGTTCCCTGTCGTTATGATATCCGCCCTCTGAAGGATGGGTCTCTTCTTTTGAAGTCCCGTTCTTCGGGGGTGATTGGGTCCCTTCTACAGTTGCAGGATGTCTTGGGTTGCAGAGTTTCTGTGACTCCCCATCCGCAATTGAATAGCTGTCAGGGCACCATTTTCGCTTCCCGTCTGCTGTCAATCCCGGTTGGCGAGTTGCAGGAGGATCTTGCCCCCCAGGGGGTAACGAAGGTCTTCCGCTTTTCGTCGCGCCGGGATGGTGCTCTTACCCCGTCCGCCCGTCTGCTCCTGACCTTTGACTCCCTTGTGCCTCCGGCCCAGGTGTTCTGGGGCATGGGTGATCGCCGGTCGTGTGAGTTTTCGGTGCGACCATATGTGCCTGACCCGGTTCGCTGCTTTGGCTGCAACCGGTTTGGCCATGTTAGCTCTGCGTGCCGCCGTGAGGGTAAGCTCTGTGTCCGCTGCGGTGGGCCTGCGCACCCTACCCCGTGCACGAAGCCCCCGCGGTGCTCGAACTGCTCGGGGGCCCACCCTTCCTCCTCTCGGGACTGCCCCGTTTTCAAGTTTGAATTCGAGGTGCGGTCCTTAAGGACTACCGAATTCCTTAGTGCGTGGTCCTCCTGGCGCCGCGTGTCCTTCTTGTTCCTCTGCCTCACTTTCAGACATCCCATCTGATTCCCTGCCTACAAATGCCCTTCTCCCTCTCCGGGCTTGGGGTCTGGATCCTTGCCTACTCGTCTCTCGGGTGGGGAGGGTGATGCCCCGAAGGGGAGGAGGAAGCGACGCCGTGGTCGGAGTCGGTGTCCTTCCGACCCGATCCTGACTGCTGCTCGCCCTGCTTCCCCTTCTTCACCGGAGGGGAAGCGGCGCGCTGCCCCTGATCCGCTCGGCACTCCCCTCTCTATACGGAGGGCTGGTGAGGCGTCACCTCCCGGTGCCCCGACCAGTGTCCGGGTGTCGGTCGAGGTACACCGCCCCATGACACCCTCGATTACTGACTCTGTTCCCATGATAGACCCGGTCGAGAGGAGCCTAGCCCTCCTTCATGAAGTCTCTCCCTTCGGCTCCTGCTGAGAGTGGTTGGGTCTCTCTCCTGGATCTACCTCTCCCACCTGTGGTCGACCTTTCCTCCCCCCCACCGTCAGTGCTTGTCTGGTTTGACGAGCCTCGAACAACTGGTTCCCCCAGTCCCCCTCTGGTGGGGAGTTGGGGGTTTCGGCTTTGCCCGTCTCGTCGTCTCTCCCCCCGCCGGGAGAGCCCCCCTCTGACCTCCCTGTTCTACTCTCCACTTCTCGTTCTACTACGGGTGAAGCAGATGCGGAGTCGGTGGCCCCTACCCCCCCAGTTCTGGGTGAGTCGGGGAAGCCGATTCCGTCCCTGGTTACGGACCGTTGAGTTTGCCGCTCAGCTTGGTCCGTGGCTATTTCGCTGTTTTCTCTGCCTCTTATAATGCCGCTTCCCCTTACAGTTCCATTTTGCATTGGAACTGTAGGGGGCTTTTAGCTAACTGGAAGAACCTTGCCTCCCTGCTGGAGAGCGAGCGGCCTTCCTGTGTTTGTCTCCAGGAGACTATCCTGGCTGCGCGGGGACTCCCTCGTCTCTCTGGCTATGTTGGTTTCCCTTGCACCCCGGATGAGCACACACGTCGGCGGGGGTACGGCGATTTACGTGCATCATTCGTTACCATCGCGAGGTGTGCCTCTTCGCACTTCCTTGCAGGCTGTGGCTGTGCGGCTCTTTTTAGATCGCCAGTACACTGCCTGCTCGATTTATATTCCTCCTCATGACCCTCCTTCTCGCGACGCGGTTCGCGAGTTGGTGCTGCAACTACCTCGACCGTTTCTCCTCCTCGGGGACTTTAACAGTCGCGACCCGGCTTGGGGGAGATGTTCGGTCGACTAATGTTGCTGGTATGTTACTCTCCTTAATGGAGGAACTTTCCTTTGCGTGCCTCAATTCCGGTGAACCTACTTACTTCCACGAACCCACGGGTTCATTTACCTGTATTGATCTCTCCTTGGTGTCCCTCGATGCCTTACTCGATTTTTCGTGGAAGGTGTTGGGGGACTTATGGCAGTGATCATTACCCAGTCTGTCTTGAGCCGGTCGGACCGCAGCCGGGCGTCTCGTCTCGACCGAGGTGGTGCCTTGCGCGGGCTGACTGGCCATCTTTCAGAGCTCGTTCCGTCATTGTCCGTTCGGTATTGAGCTTTGGCTCTGTGGATGAGAGCTTGGAGTTCTTCGAGCGGGTGGTGATGGGCGTCGCGGAGGACTGTATTCATCGATCTTCCGGTAACCCGCGGACTCGTAGCGTCCCGTGGTGGACTCCAGCATGCCACCAGGCGGTGTGCGAGAGGAAGAGGGCAACGCGCCGCTTCCACCGCACCCGGCGCGCGGACCACTTGATTGAGATGCGGCGGGCGAAGGCTTTCGCCCGCCGGACTCTCAAGTTGGCCCGTCGGGCCTCTTGGCGTGCTTTTGTGTCCGGCATCTCCTCATCTACCCCTTCTGCTGCTGTGTGGCGGAAGGTACGTAGTATCGAGGGGAAGCCAGTCCCTGCTAGTCGCCCTGTCCTTCGGGACAGGGACGGCTTCCTTTCGGATCCTGCTGCTGTGGCTGATCGGCTTGCCGATGCTTTTGCTGCGGTTTCCCGTTCGCCTTCAACTGCCGATCGCCCTTTATCGGAGGTCACGTTCCCGCCCCCTGGGAACGAGCCCTATAACCATCTCTTTACGATGCGGGAACTTCGGGCTGCCTTGGCAACCCGTCGTTCTTCCGCCCCTGGCCCTGATGACATTCCGTATGACTTTCTTTGGAATCTGCACCCGATGGCCCTGCACTTCTTGCTGGATCTTTTCAACCGGGTGTGGGTTGAGGGGTCGTTCCCTTCCCGTTGGAGGGAGGCGATTGTGGTCCCGATACCTAAGCCGGGGAAGGATCCGGCGGAGGTGGCGAGCTATCAGCCTATTGCTTTGACGAGATGCTTATGCAAGCTCCTTGAAAAGATGGTGGCCGTCCGACTTTCCTTTACACTGGAGTCGCTTGGGTTATACCCCCCGACCCAGTATGGCTTTCGTCGATTTCGGGGTACTTTGGACCCCTTCTCCTCCTTGGCCATGATGTACGGGAGGCATTTTCCCGCCGGAATCTTGTTCTGGCCGTCTTTTTCGACGTCCAAAAGGCCTATGACACGACCCGTCCGGGAGTTGTCATGGACCGTTTGAAGTCTCTTGGTTTTGTGGGCTTTTTGCCCACGTTTTTTCGCGGCTTCCTCTGCCGTCGCACTTTCCGCGTCCGTAATGGGGCAGCCCTATCTGACCTGTATGTTCAGGAGGAGGGGGTGCCCCAGGAGTGTGTTTTAAGCGTCTCCTACTTCAATCTGGTTATGTCTGCGCTACCGGGAGCTCTTCCGCCCTCGGTGCGCTGTTCCATCTACGCAGATGATCTGGCTGTCTATGCCGCGGGGACGAGTCCCCCCCCTCGTGGAGAGGCAAGTCCAACTCGCGGTCAATCGGGTTGAACGCTGGGCGTTGTCGGTGGGCCTTACGCTGTCTTCCCCGAAGACTTCGTGTGTGGCCTTCCTTCCGTCGAGGAGACGGGGATCCGGCGCCATCCCGGCCTTTCACCTTACACTCGGGGGTCAGCCTCTGGCCCTCGTTCCATCAGTACTCTTCTTGGGTATGGTTTTCGACAGCCGTTTGAGCTGGGTTCCCCACCTTCGCCGGCTGCGCGAGTCCGCGAGACGTACCCTGGATTTGCTGGGACATCTGTCGCATACTACATGGGGCGCGGATAGGCGGACGCTCTTCCGTTTGTACGTGTCCCTGGTACAGTCAAAATTAGACTATGGGAGTGTGGTGTATGGCTCCGCCTCACGCACGGCCCTTCGGATACTGGATCCGGTCCTCTCTAGAGGACTGCGCATGTCATCTGGCGCCTTCCGCTCCTCTCCGGTTGATAGTCTGCAGGTTGAGTGCGACATCCCTCCCTTGGAGGATCCGAGGTCGTTCCTCATTGCTAAGCACTATCTCCGGATCCTCCGTCTTCCCACCTCTCCTCTGTTCCAGGTGGTTGAGAGGGCGTCCTGCCGGGATGGGGGTTGGTATTTCACCGACACGGTGACCTCCCTCCTCGATGGTATGGGCACTCCTCCTCCATCCGTTATACCGGTCTCTTTCAGGGGTGTTGCACCTTGGGAGAGCACCCCTGTTGCGTGCTGTAGGGCGTTGCGCCCCGTTCGCAGGGCCGATTCTGACTCTGCCTTACTTCGGTCTCTGTTCCTTCAGCATGCAGAGTGTCACTCTGCATGTGTTGCGGTCTTCACAGATGACTCGAGGTCGTCGGGGGGCGTTGGGGCCGCGGCTGTTCCCCAGTCGTTTGCCCTTGCTCCCCGATGTACCCGTCTTCCTGATGAGGCTTCCGTTTTCACGGCGGAGCTCTATGCCATTCTGAGAGCTCTGGAGGTGGTGCGGGAGCGTCCGGATGGGTCGTTTGTCATCTATTCGGATTCCCGCAGTGCCCTGGATGGCCTGGAGTGTTTTGACCCTGTCCACCCACTGGTCCGACGAATCCAGCTACTGTGCCATATCCTTGTCACTTCTGGTGGCAAGGAGGTGGTATTTTGCTGGGTTCCTGCACATGTTAACGTGGCTGGAAATGAGGCTGCGGATCGAGCTGCCCGTTCCGCGTGCCGACTACAGGTTTCACCCGTGTCCCTCCCCTTTTCCGATTATATCCCTGGCTTCCGTAGGTTTTTGCTCTCCCGGTGGCAGAGTCGCTGGGATGGCGCTGTAAATAACAAACTCTGCAAGATTAAACCCAAATTGGGATGTTGGGCCTCTTCCTTCCATCGGTCTCGCCATAAGGAGGTGGCTTTGGCCCGCCTCCGTATTGGCCACACCCACCTGACCCATGGCTATTTGATGGCCGGGGATCGGGTGCCCAGATGTCCCGATTGTAACATCGTACTCACAATTGTCCACCTGCTGGTGGAGTGTCCGCTGTACTCTGCGCTGCGCGCAGAGTATTTTCCCTTTTTGGAGAGCGTCAGGCCTTGTGATAGGCTTGGCGCTATTCTATCGGAAGGTCCCTACTTTTCGGTAACCGGGTTGTTCTCCTTCCTCCTTCGCTCCCGTCTTCTTTACCGGTTGTGACTCTGCTAATTTTTTTTTTTTTTTTTTTTTTCCCTCCTCCTCGTCCCCGTCTGTTGTTCACTTCCGTTCGCTGTTTCATAGTCTTCGTCCTGGGTTCGCTCTGCTATCCACCTTTCTTTTGGTGGCCATGAGCGGTCATACTTTGAAACAAAAAAAAAAAAAAAAAATGTCAATTAAAAAGAGAACTGAATGTGAACAAAAATAGGTTACTTTACAACCATGAAATTGAAATATATGGCATGTGTTTCAGAACTTCCTTGGAACGGCGGAGCACCGCCAAGCAATTCTCATCTCCGGGGCTCCTCATTGCACAGAAGGAAAGTTGCTGTCAGTCCCAGCTGTTCTGTTTCAGGTCATCTACTACACAAAACTGCTGATGTTCAGTAGGCAGCTGGAGCTCGACGCCGAGCTGGTCAACAAACTGCACAGGATCGTGGTGTTCATCGCTCTTCTGTACGTACCAGCTTGGTTGGCGGCCCCTGTAGCAGCTGATGCGCCGTTGAATGACCTGGTACTATACCAGCGTTTTCTGAGGTATAGGGCAGTGGACCGCGAGGTGGCAGAAGCGTCACTGGCAGTGATGAGGCGGCACTTCTGGTATCTGAGGCCTCAGACCGTCATCTTCGCTCTATGCAGCAACAAGGTGGATGGCACTGTGAAGCAACAGATGGCAAAGAAGCTGTCCCACCTCCCTGTACCCAAAGACTTCACATACGAGAACGTCTCAGTCGACGAGATGACGCTACTCCCCGACCTGATCGACGAGTCCTCCTGGTTCTTATTTGCAGGTCTGAAGATGTATGGGTCTTCGTGGCTCACCCTGCCAACTGATAAGTGGGACGAGAACGAGGACTTTTGTCGTCTGAAGGATGTGATCTCTAATCTCCAGGTCACCAATGACGTCGCTGAAAGAGGAGTCCAACTGATACAAGACTGTGCGAACACGGTCACAAAGGACGAGGCACAGCTGCAGGATCTTCTGCAAGGGGTGGAAAAGAACCGGAAAGAGCTCGGCGACTTCAAGAAGTCATCACTCGCCACGATGACATAGCACAGAGGGACAACGTTGCAACCAGTGACGTGTGATAGTGGTCAATACAATGCAAAAGTGATTGTTTAAGTTATTGTTTCTTTCTTCCTTATTTTCTGCTATTTGCTGATTTTTTTGAAAAGTATAGGTGATCGTGGTTTTTCCCATTATTTGGCACTATACTAGCACATTGGTATTACCTGTATACAGGCACAACTTCTAAACCGTTAGTCGTATGACATTGGAAGGCACACCAAACGACTTCTCTCATCAAGAGGATTCAGAAAACATCCCTACTTAATGATTTATCTTGATTCAGTAAAAAGTTAAAAAGTACGCATTTAAAAAAAAAAACTCGTAATTTCAAGGTCGATGCGAGACCCCTAAATATTGATCAATTTTTGTAAAAATGGTACCAATGTGCTAGTATAGTGCCAATAATGGGAAAAACTACGATAACCTATACTTTTAAAAAAAAATTGAAAAGTGGGCCACCCTAAATTATACATGGATGACCTTACCAGTTAACTAAAAACTGCACGTACTGGCTGTGTCATTGGAAAGAAAAAAATTAATCATTTAATGTATGCTGATGACCTTGTTCTTTGTCACCCTCTCCCCCATGGGCTGAGAGTACTATTAGAGATGTGTGAACAATATGGTATACAAAATGACATAACCTATAAGTATAATGGGGCAAAGAGTTGTATTTTGATTTTTAGGTGTAATCTACTGAAACATGCATCATGTGAATCTTTTGACTATACCTGTCAAAGACAAAAGACACGTGTAAATACTTAGGTCATGTAATTACTCACGAGCTGCAAGATGAACTTGATATTGAGAGGCAACGTAAAAAGCTGTATGGGTAACATACAGGGTAACATGCTAGTAAGGAAATTTGGTATGTGTTCAGAATCAGTTAAAACTTATCTTTTTAGAACTTACCGTACTGCATTGTATACATCCCATCTGTTGTGGAACTATACAAAAACTGCTATGAATAAACTCTCTGTTGCTAATAATAATATTTTTCGTATGCTACGTAGGGAACCAAAATGGTGCAGTGCCAGTTTTATGTTTACTACGCGTAACCTACCTACCAGCCAAATGTTAATCCGGAATAATATATACGGTATAATTTCATTACTAGGGTTCAAAACAGCTCTAATGTGCTATTATACAATGTCCTGTCTTCAGATACTGAGTACCTCTCACAGTCACCAATATGGCAGTCTTGGTTCAGACAAATGCTGGTTTACAATACCTTATTTTTGTAATGTAGCAATGATTATATATGCATATTAAGTTGCGTTATAATAAGTGGCTATGTTATAATAAATGTTATAAGTGTTATAAGATGTCTCATTTAATAACAATATACATAAAATTGTCAGATAATTAATCAAACAGTATGCCAGTATGCTAGGTTAAATGACTATGTTGGCCTTATTTTTTGCATTAAGTTCAGTGTATACGTAAGATTGTATTTGTATGTTAGGTTAAGTGGCTATGGATTGTGAATGATCCACAATAAAGATGTTTTTTTAACATCTCACTATGATTGCGCCGCCGCCCCACTTCCGCTTGGTTCTTACTTCAGCCGAACCGGTTTGTGTATATTTCAAAGGTTCGGGGTTCAGGCTGCTGTAATTTTAATGGTTCGGTTCAGGTTCAGGTTCGCAAAAAATATGTGGTTCGGTTCGGTTCAAGTCCCTGTAAATAAATGATGCAATTTTTTAAATTTTTGTCGGATTTATTTCCTATGTGGGGGTCATACAAAGAAATATTCGCCCTCATAGACATTCTTCATGAACCTCCTTAAGCGAAAAATTTAATTGAATTTAATGTTATTTATTAAGACACACACACACACACACACACACACACCATTTTATATATATATTATATATATATATATATATATATATATATATATATATATATATATAATATATATACAGGGTGTCCCATAAGTCCGGCATCGTAGGAGAAATTCATATTTTTCTATTTCTACAAACCATAATTCATATTTTTCTCTTTCTACAGGCCATAATGTCTGTGAGCAAGGAAGAACGAATCCAGATAATTCTACTCATAGGAAATCAGAGTAGGAGAGAGGCCACTGCTGAATTTAACAGACCGCATCCAGACCATGAGCCAATAACACAGAGTTGTGTTAGCAGAATTGTTGCAAAGTTTACGGAAACAGGATCCATAAAAGATAAACCACGCAGTGGACCTTCAAGGAGGTCCACTGACGATGATACAGCGACTGCTATCCTGGCTCATTTTAACAGAAGTCCCAATAAGTCTCTTCGGCGATTGTCTGCCGAGACAGGAGGGTCGAAAAGTAGCATCCATCGCATTCTTCAGGCTCACAAATGGCATCCATATAAACTTCAGATCCTACAGAAATTAAGCGGTGATCCCGACCGGCGGATGGAATTTTGTGAATGGGCTACGGAACAATATGCTCGGGATGCCAATTTTCCGTCCACCATTCTGTTCAGTGACGAGGCTGTTTTTTATGGAAATGGTGAGGTAAATCGACAGAACACTCGCTACTGGTCTCAAAACAACCCTCACTGGTATACCTCTTCAAAGGAACAAGGTGCATCTCGGGTGATGGTATGGTGTGGCATTTGGAAGGATCGCATCATAGGCCCCCTCTTTTTCGATGAACATGTCACTGGAGGCACCTACCTACGTATGCTCGAGGAAGAAGCATTTCCCAGTGTCTTGAACGAAGAAGGAAATTTCCCAACATGGTTCCAGCAAGACGGCGCTCCTGCACATTACAGCACCCAAGTAAGGGAATACCTGTACCAACAATTCCCTGGTCATTGGATAGGACGTCAAGGACCTGTGGAATGGCCAGCTAGAAGCCCGGATCTCACGCTACTAGATTTTTTATCTCTGGGGCCACTTGAAAGCGCTGGTATACGCAGAGAAAATTAGGAGTGTTGAACATTTGCGGCAGCGCATTATTGGGGCATGTAACACCATTACTCCTGACATCATTCACCGTGTGCTTGCTGACTGGGTATCACGTCTGAATTTGTGTATTGAAAACAATGGTGGACATATTGAGCACGTTCTGTAAATAAAGCTTTTGTTTTGCCTTTTTTTATTATTTTTCGAGAGAGAGAGAGAGAGAGAGAGAGAGAGAGAGAGAGAGAGGTCGACCGCAGGTCGATCCTGAACCGTTGTTCAAACTCAACAAAAGTAAGTGTGTGTATAATAATTGTGTGTATATATATATATATATATATATATATATATATATATACAAACTCTGATAAAGAGCCATACAGAGAGGGAAGAAGAAAAGGCGGTAGAAGCAATAAAGGAAAATCCAAAATACTTCTACAGCTATGCGAAAAGGAAAACAAAAACGCGCGCTACTATCGGGCCCTGAAGGAAAGGAAATAATGATCTAACAGACGATCTAAAAGAAATATCTGAAACATTGAGAGCCCAGTATAAATCGGTATTCAGTACCCCAAAAAGTGACAAAGCGATACCTGACATAGATGCATTCTTGAAAGAGAAATTGGAAGGAGAATGTAAAACAGACTTTAATTTTACCCCAGAAGATGTAGTGAGAGCTATAGGACAAATGAAATCACATTCAGCTGCACGTCCGGACAAATGGAACGCACTATTCATTAAAAACTGTGAAAATGAAATAGCTACACCCTACTGGATATGGAGAAGATCCCTAGACACTGGGGAAATACCGAGCATCTTGAAAAGAGCAAACATCGTCCCTATATATAAAGGAGGAGATAGATCTCAAGCAAAGAACTATAGACCAGTGTCCTTGACGTCCCACCTCACCAAAATTTTTGAAAGAATATTCAGAGAGAAAATTTATGACTTCTTGGAGACATTGGAAAGATTCAACGAAAATCAACACGGATTCCGATCAGGAAGATCATGCCTATCACAACTTATAGAGCATTATAACAATATCCTCGATGCACTTGAAGGCAACGAAAACTATGATGTCATATACATGGATTTTGCTAAAGCTTTCGACAAATGCGATCATGGTATAATAGCACATAAAATTAAACATATGGGAAAAACATGCAAAGTGGGAAAATGGATCTACAACTTACTGAGAAATCGACTACAGGTGGTCAAAATTCAAGGGGTGTCATCATCAGAATCAGAAGTACGCAGCTCAGTACCACAAGGTACAGTGCTGGCCCCACTCCTGTTCATTATCATGCTAACAGACATAGCCAGTTGAGTAAACAGCAACAGCAGAGTAACATCATTTGCGGATGATACAAAGATCAGCAAAAAAATCAGCGATGCAAACGAAGTAGAGGCCTTGCAGAGAGACAAAATAAAATATACAAATGGTCAGAAGACAACAATATGAAATTTAACATCGAGAAATTTCAGCTCTTGAGATATGGTAGAAATGAGGAACTTAAAAAGACTGCATATTATGCTCCAGATAGACAAGAAATTCAGAGAAGCACGAAAGCGGTCGACTTGGGGGTAATAATGACCGATGATGCCAAATTGGAGACACAAAATCAGATAGCAATAAACAAAGCAAAACGAGTCGCGGGACAGGTACTAAGAACGTTGAAAGGGAGGGACAAGACAGTAATGATTCTCCTGCTGAGAACACTGATCATACCAAAACTTGAATACTGCTCAGTTTTGACGTCCCCATATAAAAAGGAAGAAATTAATAAACTAGAAGAAACGCAGAGACATTTTACAGCCAAGATTGATGGCTGCAAAGAACTCAACTACTGGGAAACACTACGCAAACTAAATCTGAGCTTGGTTGTCAGGGTGCCAAGAATTTTCAACCAGCTTCCAAAGAACCTCAGAAACATTACAGGGGTCAAAGTTGAAGTCTTCAAGAGAAGACTAGATGCCTGGCTGAGGAGGGTACCAGATGACCCGGGTGTACCTGGCTATGTACGATGGAGAGCGCAAGAGAGCAACTCGCTCCTTCACCAAGCCAGGACTAGAGGCGGGGCCACCAGCTTGACCTTCGTGTGAAGAAAGACCGACGCACGGAACCCAAACAAGGTGTGTATATATATATATATATATATATATATATATATATATATATATATATATATATATATTATAGAATAAAAGATTTAGAATCAAACGTTCTATTAGAAAAGTTCATTAAGATAGAAATTTACGTAATTTTGAAAATTTTTTTTTCTTTTGTCCAAGAGCACCTTATTGTATTAATATAAAATAAGGTGCTTAAGTTACATTATTTATGAGTATATTGTGAGTATAATCCAAATTTAAAAATCCTTTTTTACATTGAATTTTAATAAACAAGCATTGTTTTTACTCTTATTGTTTCTTTTCAGACTGCTTTATTTGAAAAATAAATAAAAAATGAGTCAAACAGCTACAAAACAGCATGACTTTATTCTTGGTCGCTTGCAGGCTGATATTATGAGTTCATCTAAAATTGTTTTACCATCCAATAAAGATGTTCTAAGCCATTTTATTTATTTACGGAGAATGCAGTATAAGGGCCCAAAAGTTACAAAAGATTCTACTGTTAATGAAGTTCTACAGAAGCTACTAATAATATGGCAAAAAGCATGCATTCCTACTATAGATATTAGTAAAAACCCTAAAGGCAGGAAGATGCTGTTAAATCTAGAAGAAATGCATAATAATTTAATCAAGCACAAAAAAAGAGCAAGCTTTGAAAATGAACTCTCTAATTTCATGAAAATTATGGATTCCCTTTTTGACATCTCTTCTCAAAATGCCGTTGAATTAATCCAAAATGACCGCATGAGAACTGAGCCTCAGAAAGCATATGATATTTCATTCTTAGAAGATCAACGAACAAAACGAGAAACATGTTTAGGTTTGCTAGATGCAGATTATGCATCAAAAGTACAGCGCAAGTACATTAGATTAGAGAAAGAGAAGAAACGCAAAGAGAAACATAAATCAGTGAAGCAAGTGAGTGCTACAGCCAGAACATCAGAGACCCTTCTTTCTAGCACGACCAGTTCTGAGACAGACAGCTATGAAGAGTTTCCGACAGAACCTACAGCAGGACCTTCAAATGCTTCCAGCCCCAAAAATATTCTTGCCTCGCCATTGGTTTCCTCCACTGCAGACAGACTTAATCTCTCTATTGGACAACGGACTGTTTTTGCTGCTGCAGTAGCCATTAGGTGTGGCAAGGATATTGAAAAACTGTCTCTCTCCAGGACCACATCTGCAAGAGCCGCTCGAAAGACAAGAAAACGAAAATATGAAACTTGCATCAAGGATTTTACTCCTCCTGATCACTGCCTAGTACATTGGGATAGCAAGCTGCTTACTAAATCATGTTCAGAACAAGAAGACCGCCTTGCAATACTTGTTACTGGATACCCAAATGTAGAAAAACTTTTATCAGTTTCTATAATAGATGATTCCACTGGATTGTCTCAAGCCACTTCTGTATTTCAAAGTATTGAAAAATGGAACTTGAAGCAAAATGTCTTTGGAGTATCATTTGATACCACTGCATCCAATTCAGGATGGATGAAAGGTTCCTGTAAGTTACTTGAAGAACTTTTGCAAAAGAAATTGATTTGGTTAGCATGCCGCCATCATGTGGCTGAAAGAGTTTTGTGTGCTGTGTATGAAACCATTTTTGGCCCAAGTAAATCTCCTGAGTTTGAGTTATTCAAAGAATTTTGCGAGTCTAAATGGAAGAAAATTAATACGAAATCTACATACAATGTTCTTGATGTTAAATCAAGGTATCAAAGAGGCCTAAAGGAAGAATGTGTAGAATTTATGACCCAATGTTTAAGAAAATCTGACTGCTTTCCACGTGATGACTATAAGGAAGTTGCTGAAACAACTTTAATGCTTTAGGAGAGGTTTCCAGAGAAACAGTCATTGGCGGAAACCTGGTGCAATGCACCGTGCCAGGTGGATGGCAATGATTTTGTATACAAATAAAATGTATGCTTTTGCCCACCAAGCATCATATGATGAATCATTGATTAAGAAATTAAAGAGAATGTGTCTATTTAATGCATTAATTTATGGAAAATACTGGCTTTTATGTTCTAATTCACTAGATAGTCCAGCTAATGATCTGAAGTTTTATCATGATTTGGTGAATTACAAGAAGGAAGATAGGGAAGTTGCAAATGCTGCTTTGAAATCTTTTGCCAATCATTACTGGTATTTGACGGAGGAAGTGGTCCCTTTGAGTTTCTTTGGATCGCTAAGTAATGATGAAAAAGATAAGATCGCAAAATCCTTAAACAAATATCCAGTTCCAGAAAATTATGTATGTGGGCAACCCGTTTTCCCCATTTTAAAGGAAGACACAAAGCTTCATCAGCTAGTAGGTCCAATTTCATGGCATTTATTTCAATGCTGTGGGTCAAAACCAGACTCATGGATAAAGAAACCAGCATCAACATGGGAAGAGGTCGATGACTACAACAAACTAAAAAACATTCTTCCATCTATTAGAGTAGTCAATGATACCGCTGAAAGAGGAATCAAGCTGGTTCAAGACTTTCATGACAAATGTCAAAATGAAGAAGAATTTCAAGGTCTTTTGCAAATTGTGGAAGAGAATAGAAGACTAATTCCTGATCCTAGTAAAGAGACTCTTAAAAGAATGAAACTCAGTGAAGAATAGTTCATTAACAGATAGATTAGGTATTTTTATTTGCAGAGATTGTTTTAATTTAGAAGAGGCTGATTTTTTTTTGTTATTAAATATACCATAAATTGTCTTTTCTTATTTTTATGTTTAAAAAGCTCTTATATCAATGATTTCTAATTAGGAAACTTGTTTCTTTTTATTTTTTTGAGGAAAGTGTTGAATAAAGGAAAAAAAAACGATGGGACCTCACAACTATAGATAAAGTGTTAATTTTTAGCTTTATTTTATATATATATAGTTTTGAGGTTGTCCTCACTTTGTATAGGCTAGTTATAATAAAAACTAATTATGATTTGCATTATAACTAGCAAATACAAAGCCCATCGCCGCGAAGCTGCATTGGGGTGATGCTTGAAAGGTGGCGGTAACACCTTATTTAAGAAGAAGGCACTGCAAGCAAAAATTTTTTTAATTTAAATTTTTAAAAAATAAATGAAAATTTTCAAAATTAAGTAAATTTCTATTTTGATGAACTTTTCTAATAGAACTTTTGATTCTAAATCATTTTTATTCTATAACATTTTTCGATAAAGTTGATAGTGTTTGAGATATATGGGGTTTTTAGGAAAAGGGGATGCGCAAAATTTCAAGGGGGGGGGGGGGATTCAAAATTTGTCGGATTAGAAAATGCCTGTAAAATTCGTGTTTAGGACATCATTTGGCACAACATTAGACTCCTGGACCTTGACTTTTTGAAAATGACCCAAAAATGGTACACCCTAATGTGCTATTTACACACGAAGGCACATAGCAGAAATGGTTATAAGTACCTCAAACAGCTACGTAGAATGTGTAGCAGCAAAAATTGAAAAATTAAATATGGTACTAATTGCAATGTACAGACCCCCAAACACAGGGCCGGATTAACCATTAAGCAAAATAATAAGCCCGTGCTTAGGGCATCAAGGGAAGGGGGGCACCACAGAAATTTTCCATTGTCGGATTTACCATGGATTTATTATACTATTATAATCGCGGCTTATAGCCTATAAGCTGTTGAAAACTGAATTATATATATATTCATATAGTATTTATTTTTTTTCATTGTTTGAATTTGTAGTGAACAACATTTTATTTTATGGTTTATTTTTGTTTATATTTTGAATTACATATATATGGGGCACCAAAATCTTTTAAGTGCTTAGGGCCTCTAAAGGTCTTAATCCGGCCCTGCCCAAACACGCCAACCTTAAAATGTTCAGATTCCGTTACAGAGGTAAGAAACTTGGTAAAAGATCTACACTCTCCAACAGTGACGGACTGGCCCATCGGGATACCGGGAAATTTCCCGGTGGGGCCCCCAGCACTTGGGCCCAGAGCCGTGTGAACAACGGTGCCCAAGGAGCCCGGGCCGGGGGCCAAGGCTCCTTGGGCACCGTTAATATAAATAACTGAGCACCGTTCATATATATATATATATATATATATATATATATATATATATATACAGGTTGTCCGAGAAGTGGGGTGTAATTCGAACCTATTTTAATCAAGCAATTATAATTACTTATTTGTTTTGCTTCGCCCGAATTATTTATTCTGACAAAGGCAAGCTTCTTGCCCAACATTAAACCTACCGTTTACGTGAAACCCGAACCATGACCCACCACAAGTAGTCAGAAATTAGAAAGTCCTCGCTCGGACTCGATCTCCCGATCTCCGATCAGCAACCCACCGTTCTAACCACTAGGCTACCCAGGGTACCCATTTAGGTTTTTAAACTATTTCCGCTCCAGCTTCGTAGAGGGGGGACATAGTTTAAAAGGTCAATATTAGGTTGGGGGGATAATTTAACAGGTTTTACTTATCTTATTTACATAATAGAATTTTTAAGGTATGTACATAAGATACATATCTTGAAAATTCTATTACAGTATATTCTATCATATTTCCGGTTTATAGAGAACCATTATTTACATAGGATAAAATTTGAACGCCCGGTTAGGTCAACTGTACGCCCTTGACGATTGATTAGGTTTAGTAGTGATATTTTCGTTAAAACTAACGAAAATATCACGACGAAACCTAACCAATCGTCAAGGGCGTACAGTTGACCTAACCGGGCATTCAAATTTTATCCTTTGTAAGTAATGGTTCTCTATTTATTATATGTTTGCAATAAATAATAAATTTGTTGTTATTGTTTTCTTATCTTATTTTGGTTAATTTGCAGAGTTTGAAACAACTTTTGGGAGGATATAGTTGAAAAGATCAACATCAGGGGTCGTGATTGTTGAAAAGAGTATGTTGCGGGGGAAATAGTTTAAAAGATCCCCCATTTATCTACCAATCATTTTTCTTTTTGTATGGAAGGATGAATAGCTGGTTAAGCTGAGCGCTGCCTGCCACCGCCAGGAATCGGACCCGGGACCGGTAGATTCGTAGTCAGCGATACTAACCACTAAAATAGGTTATTTTCGAATTACACCCCACTTCTCGGACAACCTATATATAATATATATATATATATTTATATATATATATATATATATATATATATATATATTATAAACGCAAAGACTTTGCGTTTATAAGATAATTAAGTATCACAATTATAAATATGGATACTTATTAATGGTTGCATCTTTTTCCCTAATCGCTTGCGCCATTTTGTATTTTACGGCTTGAGCTAACACTCTTTTTGGACTTTTTGTCTTTTAAGTTTATATTATCATTTATATTTCTTTCTTTTCAGATGAAACAATGAAGTCAGGGCACAGAAGAGAAAGGAAAGAGACGCAAAATTACGTGCAGGAAGTGCTAAGAAGTCAAAAAAGTGACAGACTTTTTTACTGACCCGAAAACAGCAGTGACAATAGTAGAAACTAGTGTTGCTTCTTCATCTACATCGTCTCGTGCACAAGAACCAGAATTGCAAACTACTACTGCAGAAATAGAAACCGTACCTGAAATTGAAACTGAACATGAACATGAAATTGAAACTCAGCATGAAATTGAAACTAAACCTGTAAGTGAAACACAATCTGAAACTGAAATTACTGTACACGGAACTGGAAAAGCTGATCATGTATCAGACAGTGAAGATGCTCAAGAAATCGAAAACGAGATGTTTGAAAAGATTAAGCGTGATTCAGCTAATCTGGATGCCTTTTTTGATTATCACCCACAGCAGCCATTGACAGATGTACCCTTCATACCGCAAAAAGTCTACTGGCGTTCAGATAACAACATAAAGCGAGAATGGCTGACATATTCTGTTAAACAAGAATCGATATTTTGCTCTGTGTCTCGCATATGCAGAAACAAAGGAGAAAAATGTATTCATCAATGGAGTGCGTGATTGGAAACACATTTACCAACGCATAATGGACATGAATCATCCAAAACTCACAACAGTTGTGCAGAGAGGCTTTCATGTTAAGAAACCATGGAGCAGATATAGCAAACGTATGTTCACTGATGCAAAAAATAAAAGACAAAATGAAGTACAGCAGCGTCGACACGTTTGCACAGAATTATCGACATTGCCATGTTTTTAGGCAAGAGAGACTTCCTTTCCGAGGAAATAAATCAGAAAGTGCATTCACGTTTTTTGAAACTGATGAAAGTATAGATCATGGAAACTTCTTGAAAAGTATGATGATGTGTTGCAACAACATATGAGTAAAGTGGTTGATGAAAGCAAAAAACGACATGCTGCTAATCCTACCAGTCGTGGACGTGGATCCCTTGTGACATTTCCGTCAAAAACTACCATTGGTTATGTACTATCAGCTATAAAGAAAGCGATGTTGGAAATCATAACTGATGAGATACGATCCGCTGGTGTATTTTCAGTGCAAGTGGATACTCCACAGGATATAAAATCAGCGGATCAAGCTGCTGTTGTAGTCAGATATGTTCACGACCAAGTGTATGAGCGACTTGTTTCTCTGGTTGATGTTCATTCATCCACAGGACAATCTTTGTATGAGTTGGTGATTCGTGTCTTCGAAACAAAAAACATTTCTGCACAGAGTTGCATATCAGACAGCACCGATGGAGCTGCAAATATGTCAGGACAGTACAAAGGCTTGACATCCTTGTTTAAGGAAGCTTCACCTGAACACATACATGTATGGTGTTATGTACATGCATTAAACTTAGTGATGGCTAACACAACTGAATGTACAACGACTTCTGTAAACTTTTTCGGTTTAGTAAATTCAGCAACCAACTTCTTTCGGGAATCCTATTTGCGTATGGACATTTGAATTACATACCTAAAAGGACAAGACAGATTGAAGTGTCTTCAACAGATAGGAGCTACTCGATGGTGGTCAAAAGATAAGGCTGTTAAAAGAATTTTTGGAAATTTTAATGATCCAGGCGCCTCACTTTTTGCAGAACTGGTTCTTTCTTTGGAAGCTATTTCTAATTCAAATCATTTCAACACATCAGTACGGTATGAAGCTCAGACTCTTCGAGCAAACTTCTTGAAGTATGAAAACATTTTGCTCAGCCAAATATATTTAAACGTTTTTGAATGCACAACTCCATTATCTGAATACCTTCAGACTAATGGATTGGACCTGGTGAAGGCTTATGGCATGGTTACATCAACATTACAAAAACTTCGAAAAATGAGAGAAGATCATTCGTATTCATTAATTTCAAAAGCTGCTGACACTTTCATGTTTCATTTTAATAATTACATGGAGGATACAGAAAATGACATAAGACTGGAAGCTAAGTTTTCGGAAGCTCGTGTTCGCAGAAAGAAGCGGCTAGATTCAGAAAAAGCACAGGATGAAGTGGTTCATGATCCAGAGCAGAAATTTAGAGTTGAACAGTCAATGTCATCATTGATAATGTTATTCAGAGCATTACATCACGATTTTCTGGCCAAGAGAAATTGTATGCTGACATGGCCTGTTTGGACCCGCAAAACTTCAGTGACTTGGAATTCAATTTTCCAGATAATGCACTGAATGAATTGGACACACTCCTAAAAAAGTACTTCCCCTCCACTTATAATGGCATTGTAGAGTTGAAAAATGAATTGCAATCGTTGGCGAAGAATTGGAAATCTTTGAAGTTATCTGTGCCTGAAACATACACGAGCATGGATATACTCGTCGATTCAGATGATCCTGATAAGGACAGATATTGACGATCTGGATGGTTTGATAACTTGTAGATTAGATCTGGAAAGTCTTGTAAGCAGTGTTGTACCTGTGCATACAAAATTCTGATGAAGTACAATTTGTACTCTAGGGCTTATGTTAATCTATTTTTGGCGTACAGATTCATCATGACTCTTTCAGTGTCACAAGTTACTTGTGAACGACGTTTTTCAAAATTAAAACTGCTAAAAACAAAGACCAGAAACATGATCTCTCAGGATGTCTTGGAGACAGCTCTACTCATGTTTGCAGAAAACGATGTGTTGTCCAAAATTGATCGGGAACGCATCATTGATGGTGTTGCCAACAGAAGCAAGGAACTTAAACGACTGTTGATACCTTGATTTTAGTACAATATTGATTTCATACAATTTGCTGTAGTTCGGTATTACTGTGTATTTTTCAATTTGTTTTACTCGTTATTATTGTTTATTACTATTCCGTTTTAGTTTAATATTCTGTGTTTTGCAATAAGTATTACTTATTACTATTGGCTGTTACTCTTCCGTTTGCAATTTGCTTTGCTCATTACTATGAGCAAATTTTGCTCATTACTATTTTGTTCAAAGTAATTTTATTAGTTTGCTTAATTTTACTTTTGTAATTTTACTAGTTTGCTCAAAGTTTGCTCATTGCTATGTATGTTTGTATGCTTTGCAATTTGTATTGTATTACTCATTACTAATGTCACTAATGTCTGTCTATTACTGTACTATTCAGTTTGTAA
Source organism: Bathynomus jamesi (assembly GCA_023014485.1). Classification (NCBI taxonomy): domain Eukaryota; kingdom Metazoa; phylum Arthropoda; class Malacostraca; order Isopoda; family Cirolanidae; genus Bathynomus; species Bathynomus jamesi. The sequence continues at coordinate 36,709 of JAJOZX010000152.1, forward strand.
ATTGTTTTGCTCGTTGCCAATGTTTATTAAATTTCCATTTTAGTTCGAAATACATGTATGCTTCAAAGACTGCTAAACACACTTGTTCTTGTGAATTATTTTGCCATTGTGATTTGCATTTAAAATAAATTAATTGGCAGGTCCCACTTTCTCCAGTGAGTGGGCCCCCTGCATGAATATGTTCCATGGCCTTTTTAGATAGCCAGTCCGTCACTGCTCTCCAACCCCAAATATTTTTCTCTGTGGTGATTTTAATTTCCCATTCATGAAATAAAAAAGGATAGAAAAAATATATGTATACACCAGGACAAGGGGGGCACACGAGAAGACCAGGAGCAGGTAAAAATGCGATGAATTTATGTTAACGCAAGAAATAACAGAAAACACAAGAAAAAACAACTGGCTAGATTTGGTATTCACAAACAACAATAATCCCCAACTATGATATCGGACCACAACATCATTGAAATAACAACTAATATAAAGGCAACAGGAAAGGAAAGAACACGCATTTTCGAGGCCAAGACAAGGGAGGAGATGCTAATGACGTTAGAGGAGAAGACGTTAGAAATTGTGGAAAAACATGTCCCAAAGATACAACAAAGAGGAAAGAGAAGCAAGTTCGAGAGACAAACGAGGGCATTGTTTCGAAAGAGAAAAAGAGTGACTGTAAAATTAAGTAATTGTAAAGATAACAACATCATAAAAATATTAAATGATAAACTGCAAAGTATCGAAGTCGTCATACAGGAACTAATCGAGAAGCATACAGAAAAAGAAGAAGACGACGCTATAGAAGCGATAAAGGCGAACTCAAAGTACTTCTATAATTTCGCAAAAAGAAAGTCGAAAAACTATGCAACTATCGGACCTTTAAAAAATGAGAACAGTGCTTTATCTGATGATCTAACAGAAGTATCTGAAATATTAAGAGCTCAGTACGAATCATCTTTCAGTATCCCCAAAACTGACAAATTGATATACGATAGAAACGCGTTCTTTGAAGAAGAACCACAAGGAGAAAGTATAACGGATTTCGACTTTACGACGGATGATATTACACAAGCCATAGGGAAACTAAAAACACACTCAGCGGCAGGACCGGATAAATGGAATGCCACACTGATCAAAAACTGCAAGAATGCAATCGCTGAGCCCTTATACTGGATATGAAGACGATCACTAGACACGGGAGAAATCCGGCATCCTGAAGAGGGCAAACATAGTCCCAATATATAAAGGAGATTGATCTGAGGCCAAAAACTCTAGGCCATATCGCTTACATCTCATCGCAATAAAATATTTGAAAGAATAGTAAGACAGAAATCTGACTTTTTGGAAACTCAGAAAAATTCAATGATAAACAACACGGGTTTCGGTCAGGCAGATCATGCCTATCACAACTAATGGAACACTACAACAACATTATGATGCACTTGAAAGTAATGAAAACTATGATGTACTATACACAGACTTTGCTAAAGCTTTCGACAAGTGTGAACATGGAATCAGAATGCATAAACTGAGATATATGGGAATAACAGGAAAAGTAAGGAAATGGATATATAATTTCCTTAGTGAGCGGTGGAAGTTGTTACAGTACAAGGAGTATCTTCATCAGAATCAGAGGTCCTCAGCTCAGTACCACAAGGAACAGTATTAGCTCCACTACTCTTCATCATCATGCTAACTGACATATTGTAGATGAGGACGTTACCAGAGACAGCACAGTAACATCCTTTGCGGATGACACAAAGATCAGTAGAAAAATAAGAAACCCAGAAGATATAGGATCTCTACAAACCGACATAAACAGAATCTACAAGTGGACAGAAGACAACAATATGAAGTTTAACACCGAGAAATTTCAGCTGTTACGGTACGAAAAAAGAGAAGACCTAAAATCCATGGAATATTATACCTCAAATGGACAGGAAATTCAGAGAAATTCCAGAGCAAAGATTTAGGGGTTATAATGACAGATGATGCGAAATTTGAAACACAAAATAAGATAGCAGTAAACAGAGCAAAGAGAATAACGGGACAGATATTGAGAACCTTTAAACGAAGGGATAGGAATGTAATGATTCCTCTACTAAAAACCCTGATCATACCCAAATTGAATACTGCTCGATCCTAACTCCCCATATAAAAAAAAGACATTAGACAACTGGAAGGGATCCGAGAAGCTTCACAGCCAAGATCAATGGGTGCAAAGAACTAATTACTGGAAAGGTTACGCGAACTAGACCTATATTCACTGGAAAGGAGAAGAGAGAGATACACCATTATTTACACTTGGAAAATAATGGAGACACTAGTCCCTAATCTTACTCTGAACCCTATAACTCCCCAAACAACGGTGGAAGGTAGAAACGGTAGACTGTGTCGTATTCCCAAATTGAAGGCGAGACAGGGAACATCCTTAATCCTGAAAGAAATAGTTTTCTAGTGAGAGGACCAAAACTGTTTGATCAGTTGACAAAAGACCTAAGAAACACGAAGGGATAGGCCTGTTCAAAAATCAACTTTTTCTTATTTTCATAGGTTTCTGTACATTTTCCCATGCTTTTTGACCTGAGAAAGCCGAAAATCACAACTATTTTGACCTAGGATGTTGGGAGAAGCATTGCCGCATGGAGCTTTAAATTTTCTGCCTTGAAATCGGCCAAAGCGCCAATTCCGGGGGTCCCTTGAATTAATTTGTTTGCACTTTAACTTTTGATCTAAACAAGAATAGAGCAACAAATTAGGTATCAAATGAAAGAGCATAAATTAATAAATATAATAAATAATAATAATAATAATAAATAAATAATAATTAATAATAATAATAATTATCTATCATTTTTCAGGAAACAACAGAAACTCAATCAGAATCTAGAAAACCATCTACAAGTTACAACTTCACATGGCATTAAGCAAGGAGCTGAGGGAGCTCCGTGGGCGCACAGTTGATATCTCAGAACCTCCACGTACTGTCCACAGGCAGGTGTCAACTGGGCCTTGTACCAGATCTCTCACTGAAACTTTCCTGGTTGGATACCCTTCAGCTTTTATCAGTGGTTCCGAGCTTCCCACCAACAGACAGGCGTTCCAGTATTTCCTTAATCTTCAGAATTTACCGGAAAATGCAGGGAGGGTCATGGTTCAAGACCTTGCATTGAAACAGGTGAATCTATCATCCCATTCTGGCAGATGGCTAGGATCAAGACAATGACCAAGTACAACGCAATGAAGCTCTTCATGAAACTACATGAGAAACTCGTGCTCTGGTGAAAAGCAAAGAAGAGCAGTAACCCTGGAGGAAAAAGAGGAGCATTTGTACTGGAATTAGACAGCCTGTTCGATATAGGAGCTCCAGATGCAATCCAGGAATACAGAACAACAGACTTTTATACAGAGAGAAGAAGATGAGGATATCAGGTTCTACAAAGACCAAAAGACTGAGAGGAAAGGTCATATGTCTGGTCATGACAAGATTTTTGAGACCATCCCTGCAGCAAGCAGCGAGGAATGAAAGACTGCCAGTAGACAAGAACAAGGTAAAACTAATTACTTTGAACGTCACAAAAAGTTTTAAGTTTTACTCCTTGCGATATTTAGCATGTACTTAACAATTACTGTCTTAACATGTTGTACTATTTTACAGCTGCAGCAGAACAAGAGGCAGTTGTTCATGTGGATGACATTACCTGGGGTGACTCAACTGACAACGACGCTAACACAGAGGACATGGATTACCATCAGCCTCGTCCTGGATGTTCTCACCATCAAGACACTGTGACTAGTGTGACTTTGACGTTTCCAAGGAAGGTCATGGAATGTGATGTTGTAAGAGTCGGGTTTTTATTTTTAGACCTTTACAAGTTTTTACGTAGATAATTAACTAAATGCCAGGGTCACCAGCGCCCAAATGCTAGATTGCATCCAGCAGTGCGGCGCAAAATTAACTTTAATAAAAGAAGGGAAGGACTGATTATTAAATCAATATGAATTTTATATTTTATTGACAACAATTAATAAGTATATGCAAAGGGGATTTTTACCCGTAACAACTTTGATGGACATATAATGGTGAGATTAAATAATGGCCCGTTTGGCTAATATATAACAGTCTGCAAATAATACTGATTATAATAATAATATGCATATAATAAATAATAATAATGATATAATACCAATAATAACTAAAAGATAATAGCCACAATGACAACCTTGTCTGCAAAGAGACAGACAAGAATACTGTAAGTAATATTTTGGAGAAAAAGAATAATAAAAATGGCAAAAATTAATAATCAATATACATATGCTTTATAGGCCCAGTAACCTGTGGATGATAAATTACAGTTAATTCTCATTATGGGATTGTGTTAAGTTGAATGGAGAACTAAGGAAGTATGTAGGCTACAAATGATTAGTAGGCCATAAAAATACTGAAACATAATAGGCTTATAAAGTAAAATATACTAAGAAAATTAATAGGCAGGCCTTTGCCTCTTCAACATATTGAGCTGAGGTTAATCTAAAACAAAGACTATGGTAGGCCTCAGTTAGGCTAGTTACAATTTGGCTTTTGCCTAGACCTAACTTAGCCTAAGGTAATTTATTGTATGAATCTTACATTACTATTTGTAGTATGAATCTTAGTACTAATTGCAAACGGTATAAGGCATTAGTATCTGCAGTATGCGGTATTGCATACAGATATGAAATAGTAAAGAATAAATATTATAAATACAAAACATACCACAAAGGAACTTTGCTTGCTGGCGTGTTTGAATATAATGTGGTGGCGTCCTTTGTGTTGTCGTTGCACACAAGTTTGTTTTTACTTAATAATTTTACCAACCAGCCAAAATAATCCTTAAAAGCCCATTCATGTCTAGTCACACCACACTGAATTCTTAAGAATTAAATTTGATCACTGGACATATTTAACTTGTATTTATTTATTTATTTTAAAAATATTTCCTCATGCCAATTTGTGGCAGTTTTCACTAATAAAGAATAATCTTGTGGTGCAAGGCACTACAAGTACTGCCCCCCAAAAACATGGTTGTCAGGGGTAAAAAAAACACTTAAATGTCAAAACGCACTGGCTTACGAATGACTCTTCCAGAACGAGTCGTTGTTTGCTTTTGGACGGCAATATCCTGCAGCACTGGTTCTGAAGGCGTGGATGGTGCTACAGGTGCAGTAGGGACATTGGGGGAAGGGGATTCTTGGTGCCTGTGCGATGGGCCACTGGCTGGTTCAAAGACAGTTGGTTGCGATAATGAAGGAGAATTGGAAGAGGGATGATAGATTGTTGTACCCTCGGATGAGGTGGTGGTACATAGGATTTAGGAAGGGTAGATTGCTGTACCTGTATATGAGATGAAGGTACAGAAGATTGAGGGGATAGGTTGCTGTACCTGTATTTGAGGTGGAGGTACAGAAGATTGAGGAGGGATAGATTGCTGTACCTGTATTTGAGGTGGAGGTACAGAAGATTGAGGAGGGATAGATTGCTGTACCTGTATTTGAGGTGGAGGTACAGAAGATTGAGGAGGGATAGGTTGCTGTACCTGTATTTGAGGTGGAGGTACAGAAGATTGAGGGAGGATAGGATCTTTTGTTGGAGAAAAATCAAGGTATGCTGGTTTCAAGCGGTCCACAGAAACGGTTTCACGCTTGCCCACCTTGTCAATGATGAAAGTTTTGGGTCTACGGTCTAGCACAAGGAAGGGACCATCATAGGGACAGTGAAGAGGGTAGCGGTGAGCATCATGTCTCAAGAAAACGTGTGTGCAAGTTTGTAAATCAGGGGAAACGAAGGTAGTTTGTGAGTGGAAGTTCTAGGTGCTGTGGGACGAATTTGCTTCATAACAGAGCGTAATGTCTTAACATACGAAGCAGGATCACAAGCGGGGTTAATGGGTGTAGGTGTGAAAAATTCTCCGGGTAACCGGAGTGTGGTACCGTAAACTAATTCTGCTGCAGAGCATGCAAGATCAGTCTTCAGAGCAGTACGAATTCCGAGTAGGATTAGGGGTAGCCTGTCCACCCATGTAGTAGATGGATCAGTGGCTCGCAAGGAACTTTTAAGTTGACGATGGAAGCGTTCTATCACCCCATTGGATTGCGGGTGATAGCTTGTTGTTCTGATGCGCTCAGTCCCAAGAAGGAGCATGAGTTCCTTCCATAAGGCCGATTCAAACTGGGCACCTCTGTCTGTGCAAATGGTTGCAGGTATTCCAAAACGGGAAACCCAACATGAAACAAAGGCATGAGCTACTGCAGAAGCAGTACAAGAAGTCAAAGGAACAGCTTCTGGCCATCTTGTGAACCTATCAATGACAGTGAGAAGATAGGTATAACCTCGAGAAGAATAGAGGGGGCCGACTATGTCTAGATGTATGGCCTCAAAACGAGCCTTTGGCAAAGGAAAGGTACCAATTTCTGACTTTGTGTGTCGGTGAACTTTGGCACGCTGACATTGAAGGCAAGATCGAGTCCAATTGCGGATATCTTTGTGCATACTTGGCCATACAAACCTAGCTGCAATTAATTTTTGGGTGGCCTTAATTCCCGGGTGAGAAAGGGAATGGAGTTTAGCAAAAACAGCTCTTCGCAGCCCTTGTGGGACCAATGGTCGAATATGCTCAGTCGAGACGTCACATAAAATTAGTAAGTCTGACTTGGGTTCAACTGGTAAAGAGCGGACTTGCAATGAAGTGGGTGAATTAATAAGAGTTTGGAGGTCTGTATCCGTGGACTGAGCCTTAGCCATCTCTGAAAGGTTGATGTGAGAGTGTCCAGGGTCAGAAATTGCTGAGATGCGAGACAGCGCATCCGGCACAACATTCAAAGAACCTGAAATGTGTCGAATGTCTGAAGTAAATTGAAGAATAAAATCAAGGTATCTTCGCTCATTAGGAGCATGAGAGTCTGATTGAGAATGGAGAGCAAATATTAACGGACGATGATCCGTAAAAATGCTAAAGTCACGTCCTTCCAGGAATGACCTGAAATGACGGATGGAGAGGTATATCGCCAGCAACTCTCGACCGAAAGTGCTGTACCTCATTTGTGAAGGTGAGAGCTTGCGTGAAAAGAATGCGAGAGGTTCCCAAACGCCTGAAACAAGCTGCTGGAGCACTCCTGACACGGCAACGTCAGAGGCATCAGTGGCTAAGTTCAGAGGAGCGTCTGGTTGAGGGTGAACAAGGCATGTAGCTCGTGCTATAGCCTCTTTTGCTTGTGAAAAAGCGTTGTAGCTTCGGGGTTCCACAGAACTGCAGTGGATCTGCCCCTTTTTGATTGGCGAAGAAGAGAGGTTATGGGTGCAAGAATGTTTGCACACTGAGGAATGAAGCGATGGTAGAAGTTTACCATCCCTAAGAAGCGGCGAAGTTGCTTTTGAGTTTGCGGTTGTGGGAAAGACCTTATGACAGATACTTTATTTTCGAGAGGAGAAATGCCCTTCGAAGTAACTTTGTGTCCTAAGAAGGTGAGTTCATCTACAGCAAAGACACATTTTTCAGGGTTTAGCAATACACCATATTCTGCCAACCGAGAAAAAACTAAGCGTAAATGTTGAATATGTTCTGAGGGAGAAGAACTTGCGATGAGAATGTCATCGACATATGTGAAAGTGAAGGAGAGACCTCTCAACACTTCATCAATGAAGCGTTGAAAAGTTTGGGCCGCATTACGCAGTCCGTATGGCATTTTTGTCATTTCAAATAACCCAAAAGGGGTTGTTATAGCAGTTTTATGTACATCATCAGGGTGTACAGGAATTTGATGAAAGGCTCGCACCAAGTCAAGGCGTGAAAATACTGTGGTGCCATGGAGAGCAGAAGTAAAATCGTGTAAGTGAGGAAGGGGATAGCGATCTGGAATCGTGTTGTCATTCAAAGCACGATAATCTCCACATGGACGCCAGTCTCCAGGTGTAGGTTTTGGGACCATGTGTAAAGCAGAGGCATACGGGCTACTTGAAGGCCGTATAATACCGAGTTCGAGCATGTGTTCAAACTCTCGTCTCACAATTGCAAGACGATCTGGAGCTAAGCGACGTGGGCGGGTGAAAACAGGTGAGCCTACCGTATCAATACGGTGGACAACAGTGTGTTTAATAGGGGTATCCTTAGAACAGGGTTGAGTAAGGGAAGAAAATTCATTTAGGAGCTGCTCTATAGCAGGTGAGCACTGTGGCAGAGAACTTGCCAATAATGAAGAGGGGTGCACGGTAGGAGAACCAATTACTGAAAGATGTGTGACGTTATCAATTAATTGTGCTCTACGAACATCAACTAATAAATCATTAGCAGAAAGAAAATCAGAGCCTAACATTGGAGTATATACATCCGCGACAAGAAATATCCAGCGGAAAACACGTCTAAGTCCAAGAGAAACTGAAATAGAACGATGTCCATAAGTGTGAATAGATGAAGAATTAGCTGCACGTAAAATGAAAGGAGAAGGTCCGTTTGCACGGTCTGCGGCTGTTGCAGGAATAACACTGTATTGAGCTCCAGTGTCAATAAGGAATGCATAGCCTGAAAGTGGATCATGCAAGGTGAATGTTGGACCAGGTGGTGCAGTAGTTTGTGAATCATTAAATTTTTGTGGAAGAAGGTTAGTATTGCTGTGGGAAGGAGTTGTATTTGGAGAATTAGTTGGGGGTATTAAATTAGGTGTGGTTGAATAAGTAGGTTGCGATTCTTTAACTTTACTTGCGTACGTAGGTGTTGGTTTGACAGTGTTAAATGAGGTAGTGGTAGGGTTAGTTGAAGTAAGGATAGGAGGAGAGGCTTGAGAGGCTGTAGCGTCAGACGCCTGTGACACCAGCCTGGTTAGTTTAAAGGAGGGTTAGGAGTCCATGGGCAAGGTGTGAGACAGCGCGTTGCACGATCTTTAAACTTTTCATGATACCAGCAAGGAGGGGTATGAACAGTAGACTGTGGTAAGGAAATAGGTTGAGAATGGGGCTGAGTAGTGGGGATTGAGGATTGAGGATGAGGTAAGGCTAATAGATTTGGATTAGGAGCAACCAACTGTCTTTGAACCAGCCAGTGGCTCCATCGCACAGGCACCAAGAATCCCCTTCCCCAATGTCCCTACTGCACCTGTAGCACCATCCATGCCTTCAGAACCAGTGCTGCAGGATATTGCCATCCAAAAGCAAACAATGACTCGTTCTGGAAGAGTCATTCGTAAGCCAGTGCGTTTTGACATTTAAGTGTTTTTTTTACCCTGACAACCATGTTTTTTGGGGGGCAGTACTTGTAGTGCCTTGCACCACAAGAGTATTCTTTATTAGTGAAAACTGCCACAAATTGGCATGAGTGAAATATTTAAATATAAATAAATAAATAAATAAATACAAGTTAAATATGTCCAGTGATCAAATTTAATTCTTAAGAATTCAGTGTGGTGTGACTAGACATGAATGGGCTTTTAAGGATTATTTTGGCTGGTTGGTAAAATTATTAAGTAAAAACAAACTTGTGTGCAACGACAACACAAAGGACGCCACTTTACACATTATATTCGAAATCACCCCGCCAGCAAGCAAAGTTCCTTTGTGGTATGTTTTGTGTTTATAGTATTTATTCTTTACTATTTCATATCTGTATGCAATACCGCATACTGCAGATACTAACGCCTTATACCGTTTGCAATTAGTACTAAGATTCATACTACAAATAGTAATGTAAGATTCATATAATAAATTACTTAGGCTAAGTTAGGTCTAGGCTAAAGCCAAATTGTAACTAGCCTAACTGAGGCCTACCATAGTCTTTGTTTTAGATTAACCTCAGCTCAATATGTTGAAGAGGCAAAGGCCTGCCTATTAAATTTTCTTAGTATATTTTACTTTATAAGCCTATTATGTTTCATGTTATTTTCTTAGCAGATGGCCTACTAATCATTTGTAGCCTACATATTTCCTTTAGTTTTCCCATTCAACTTAACACAATCCCATAACCAGAATTAACTGTAATTTCATCCACAGGTTACTGGGGCCTATATAACCTATATGTATTTTAATTATTAATTATTGCCATTTTTTATTACTCTTTTTTTCTCCAAAATATTACTTACAGTATTCTTGTCTGTCTCTTTGCAGACAAGGTTGTCATTGTGGCTATTATCTTTGTTATTATTATCTTTGTTATTATTATCTTTGTTATTATTATTATTATTCCTATATTTGTAATATTGCATATCATTATTATAATCAGTATTATTTGCAGACTGTTATATATTAGCCAAATGGGCCATTATTTAATCTCACCATTATAAGTCCATCAAAGTTGTTACGGGTAAAAATCCCCTTTGCATATACTTATTAATTGTTGTCAATAAAATATAAAAATTCATATTGATTTAATAATCAGTCCTTCCTTCATTTATTAAATTAACTTTGCGCCGCAGTGCCGGATGCCAATCTAGTACTTGGGCGCTGGTGACCCTGGCATATAGTTAATTATCTACGTAAACTTGTAAAGGTCGTGACCAATTGTAAGAGTCGGGTTTTATTTATTTAGACCTTTACAAGTTTACGTAGATAATTAACTATATGCCAGGGTCACCAGCGCCCAAGTACTAGATTGGCATCCGGCACTGCGGCGCAAAGTTAATTTTAATAAATGAAGGAAGGACTGATTATTAATCAATATGAATTTTTATATTTTATTGACAACAATTAATAAGTATATGCAAAGGGGATTTTTACCCGTAACAACTTTGATGGACTTATAATGGTGAGATTAAATAATGGCCCATTTGGCTAATATATAACAGTCTGCAAATAATACTGATTATAATAATGAATATGCAATATTACAAATATAGGAATAATAATAATAATAACAAAGATAATAATAACAAAGATAATAATACAAAGATAATAGCCACAATGACAACCTTGTCTGCAAGAGACAGACAAGAATACTGTAAGTAATATTTTGGAGAAAAAGAGTAATAAAAAATGGCAATAATTAATAATTAAAATACATATAGGTTATATAGGCCCCAGTAACCTGTGGATGATAAATTACAGTTAATTCTGGTTATGGGATTGTGTTAAGTTGAATGGGAAAACTAAAGGAAATATGTAGGCTACAAATGATTAGTAGGCCATCTGCTAAGAAAATAACATGAAACATAATAGGCTTATAAAGTAAAATATACTAAGAAAATTTAATAGGCAGGCCTTTGCCTCTTCAACATATTGAGCTGAGGTTAATCTAAAACAAAGACTATGGTAGGCCTCAGTTAGGCTAGTTTACAATTTTGGCTTTAGCCTAGACCTAACTTAGCCTAAGTAATTTATTATATGAATCTTACATTACTATTTGTAGTATGAATCTTAGTACTAATTGCAAACGGTATAAGGCGTTAGTATCTGCAGTATGCGGTATTGCATACAGATATGAAATAGTAAAGAATAAATACTATAAACACAAAATACCACAAAGGAACTTTGCTTGCTGGCGGGGTGATTTCGAATATAATGTGTAAAGTGGCGTCCTTTGTGTTGTCGTTGCACACAAGTTTGTTTTTACTTAATAATTTTACCAACCAGCCAAAATAATCCTTAAAAGCCCATTCATGTCTAGTCACACCACACTGAATTCTTAAGAATTAAATTTGATCACTGGACATATTTAACTTGTTTTATTTATTTATTTATTTATATTTAAATATTTCACTCATGCCAATTTGTGGCAGTTTTCACTAATAAAGAATACTCTTGTGGTGCAAGGCACTACAATGTCATCTGCAATACAGCTGATTGTCTTGGTTTATCAGACAATCAAGTTACTGCCATGGTTTCTGCCACCTTGAAAGCTGGAGGGGCTGATCTGGATAACTTCGTCATCTCAACCTCAACAACACGTCGCAACAGAATGCTGTCCAGGTATAATATCAGCCAGAGTCACATGTCCAAGTTTTGTGAAAACCCCCCACAATACGCTGCCTTACACTGGGATGGAAAGTTGCTCAAAGATGTCTTGGGCAGTGAACCTGGAAGTATCTCAGAGACTTTAGCTGTGGTAGTGTCTGGTCCACCTTCATACACTGAAGGAAAGTTATTGGGAGTACCTGTCATCAACAATTCTTCTGGCACAGCTCAGGCTGAGGCTTCAATGGATTTACTGGAGACATGGGAACTTACGGATAATGTTACTGCCCTTGTTTTTGACACTACATCCAGTAATAGTGGAGTTCACAGAGGAGCTGCCAAACTGCTAGAGAAAATGCTGAACAAAAAGGTGTTTTATCTGGCCTGTCGACATCACATCCTGGAAATCCTAGTAGGAGCAGTTTGGGAGAAGCTGTTTGGGAAGGTGAAGGGGCCAGATAATCCCTGGTTTGAGCATCTGAAGGATGTTTGGACGGACTTGTCCAAGGAAAACCCAAAGATGCTGGCTATCAACAGCAAATGGCTGAAGGAAAAGAAGAACAGTGAAGAAATACCCCAAGACATTCTAACAGCAGAAAGGCTTCCAAGAGCCGACTACAGGGAATGGCTGAACTGACAGTCATTGTTCTTGGAGGAACGCCTCCTCGAGGTATTCACTGGAGTCGACCAGGCGCCATTCATCAGGCCAGATGGATGGCCAGAAACCTGTACTCCATGAAAATGCTGATGTTTGCAAATCAACTTGAGTACGACGAAGACACTGTATCAAAGCTGGAAAGACTCAACACCTTCCTTGCGCTGTTCTACACTCCTGTATGGATGATGTCATGTCTGCTGCAGATGCTCCCGTGAATGATCTAAGTCTAATCCAGGACATGTTGAAGTACAAGAAAACTGACCCAGAGCTTGCTGATGCAGTACAGTACTTAATAAGATGGAAAACCACAAATGGTACTGACGCAGGAAGTCGTGCCATTTGCCCTGTTCAGCAGTAGATTGAGTGACACATTGAAGCATGACATTGCTGCCCAGTTACATGCCACTGAGAAGCCAGACAGCTTCAGAACAGGAAAGCCTCTATTCCAGAGAGTCACAGCTAAGACCACCCTGGTTGATCTCATTGGCCCAGAATCACATTTCCTGCTGGACACACTGAACATTGGATCCGAGTGGCTTCTGGAACCTGTCACGTCTTGGCCACAGAATGAGGACTAACTACAGAAAAGCGTTGGACTATGTTAAGAATCTGAAAGCGGTGAATGACATTGCTGAACGTGGTGTCAAGATGATGAGCGACTTTGCAAATGTCATCATAACAGATGCCAAGCAAAGGGACTATCTCCTTCAAGCTGTGGAGTTCAACAGA
>JAJOZX010000152.1:55000-302500 GCA_023014485.1 Bathynomus jamesi
GTTTTTTGCCTCAAGGACAACATAATAATGGGCTATTGTATAAAAATTATATACGGGTGTCCCAAAAAAAACTATATACTCTTTATAGCATCATATATTTTATAATTTAAAAAACAAACAAACAATATATTGTTATAGCAATTGCCAATGAAAGGTAAATTAGTAATCTAAGTGATCAAAATGTTATAGCGAGTTGTTTGCATATAAAATTTAATTAACTACGCCAAGTGCTCAAAATGTTCTCCGGCGGCATGAATGCACTTTCAATACAACAAAATCGTGTGGTCTGATAAAGCTACCTTCAAGCTGAATGGCACAGTAAATCGACACAACTGCAGGTACTGGTCACTTGATAATCCACACGTTTATATGGATAAACATGTTAATTTACCAGGATTAACAGCATGGTGTGGTTTATCATCCAGGGGTTTGGTTGGACCATTTTTCTTTAATGGGACAGTTACCGGTGCCGCATATCTCGACATGCTGCGGACAGAAATTATACCTGCAGTTTGGAAGTTGTTTGGAAACGACGACTTTTACTTTCAACAAGATGGAGCCCCCCTCATTATCATTGTGATGTCAGAAGGTACCTCGATGAAACGTTGCCTAACCGTTGGATCAGGGCCGGATTTAGGAGTGGGCAAAGTGGGCAGGTGCCCATGGGCCTCCACATCTTGGGGGCCTCCACATATTGACAAGCCATTATCAAAATAGAAAAAACCCGAAACTAGAAAAACCCGATAGATGATCAACAAAAAAACACGCGCATCCAATACCACTGTAGTACATAAACTTTTACCAATTACTATTTGTTGTGTACTGATTATTATTTTGTTTTTATTACTCTTTTAGGCCTACTCTCACTATAATGGAATACCCGAGTAACCCGAGGCTTTCATTTTTTGCAGAAATGAGTGGAATGGACAGACACAAGAGTGCACGATGTTTTGAAAGTGTATGTATGTTAATTATATTATGAATCTTATGGATGACTTCAATTATGTCTTCCCTAAGATAGGGGGGCCTCCACATGGAGGCTGCCCAGGGGCCTCCACACGTCTAAATCCGGCTCTGAGTTGGATAGGACAAAGAGGAAGCGTTGAGTATCCTCCACGTTCACCGGACTTGACTCCACTTGATTTTTACTTGTGGGGCTACCTGAAGGATGCAGTTTATGGTACAAGACCTACAACACTCGAACACCTTAAGGATGCAATTAGGGAAAAGTGCGGGACCATCACAGCATCCACATTAGTCCATGTCTGCGAATCAGTTAGTCGACGCATTCAAAAGTGCATTCATGCCGCCGGAGACATTTTGAGCACTTGGCGTAGTTAATTAAATTTTATATGCAAACAACTCGCTATAACATTTTGATCACTTAGATTACTAATTTACCTCTTCATTGGCAATTGCTATAACAATATATTGTTTGGTTTTTTTAAATTATAAAATATATGATGCTATAAAGAGTATATAGTTTTTTTTGGGACACCCTATATATATAGTACGAATTTCATTGATTCCTATTTAATATCAATATATTTTTTATTCGTAAATTTCAAATGAGTTGAGCAAGTCCGAAATATCGTTTGATCATAAAAATATTCCTGCTCTACAGTTTCTATCCCAAGTGGCACGAGATGATGCAGAGCAATTTTTAACCTAGTGAGTGGGCGACATGAATGTCACCCAGTGAAGAAAATTTGTCGCCCAGTAAATGAAATTTTAGGGTACTGGGCGACAGGAATTTTCAAAATTTGTGAAAATAGAATTGTCTTGGGAGCATTGTTTTGGAAGCCATATAAATACATATAATTCATGCACATATGCCACAATTAGAACTGTTTATCCTAAGTGTAAATATGAAATTTACATTGAATATTTATATAGTGGACCTAGTTTTAGCCGTTTAAGGTGATAATGATTTGATTGTATGCTAATGATTAATTGATGCAATGACTGATTGTTTATTAATGATAGCTGGGTTAATAATTTATGATGTAAAGTACCACCAATTGAAAAGTAGCTAATGGAGTAGGCCCACCATACTATTGGAAGCGACCGGAATGGCAGCGAGGGTCATCAGCTTGGATTACACCCAAGCAAATTAATGTTAAGGTTATAAAAAGTACCTTATGGTTTTGTAATTTAATTAAGAAAATATATTTAAATTAATTTTCACAGTGAAAAATACAACTGAATGACGCTGATTAGCTTAACAATTCTATAACGACCTTTGAAATACGCTCGTTTATGTGAGGTTTAATGGTATACAAAAATGGGTCACAACCTGAAATATGAAACTTAGTGATTACAAAAATAATGCATGTACGTAATAATATAACAAAGGTTATGTAATACACTGATTAGGGAAGCTACAGATTATGTATGAATGATCATTGAAAGAGGCCTATTAATGACAAAGAATGCGCGTACGTTTTGGTACACTGAATAGAATAAGTGGTTATTTGATTCAGTAGGCTAATTAATTGCATGGATGAACAGAGAACAACTGAATGGGCCTAATAATAATGGATTGATGACGTGCGTTATGGGATAGGCCTAATGATAGTTGAGGGAATATACACTGTAAATGAATTAGGCCTGCAGTAGAGAACTTAATTATCACACAAATATATAAGTGAACACAATAGCAGATGATGTAAATTACAGTTTCGGAAGGACACTCGAATTAGGAAATAGGAATTAGGAAAATAGGTCTACTGCGTTATTTAACGAGAGTCAATTGGAACTTTTAATTACTCACTTTGGGAGTATAGCCTACCGTTCGGCGGTAGGCTGGTGTAGGCTTTTCGAGAGTTACTTAGAAAAGATGCACTTATCTTACCGGGACGATGAAAACCTTTGTTGAAGTGTCGAGTGAACCTATTAATGTAAGCTCGAAGTGTCGTTGATCGTTAAGCCTCTCGAGATGATGGAGATGTTTGATGTAGGCTGCGTAGAACGTAGGCCCGAGTGTTGTTGCTTCTCGAGGTGTAGGAAAGTCTATAAGTGATCTTGCAGGCGTAGGCCCGGTTGTGGTGGATAGACTGAAGAGGATATTGTAGGCGTAGGCCCGGTTGTTGTTGTCTCTTGGAAGTTTGTTCCGTAAGTCAAGGTCTGATGGGCCTAATGGAGTCTCGTAGACGATCGTTCTTCGTAAAGCGGTAAAAGCTTACCAGATGTGGAGTGATTTGGGTTTGTAGCTTTCGCCGTCGAGTCACGCAATGTGTCCACCTTGAGGATGCTTCTCGTAGCGTTGCAACGTTGCCGGTGCTCTCGAGGATGATTGATAACCGGTTGAGCGGTTATGAAGAGACCAAGGGAAAATTCCTGATGCCGTTGTGGTTTGCTGCGGCAGTATTGGTAGTTCACTTCAAATGATGCTTCGTTTCTTGAATGTGAATGTTGAAGTGAGCCTAGGTCTTGAGCCGGTTAAAGCTGATGTGGGGTGACGGCGTACAGAGTAGTCTTACGAAATGGACACACTAAAGAAGTGAGGTGGAGTGCCAGTGAACTGTGCCTTATATAACCTTGGGAAACTTCGAATCCCTCAGTTCGAGGCTAGCGTCATTGCTTGAAACCGTTTTGAGTTTTCTTTGTTCCTCGACAACACGTGTGTTTAAGAATGTTTGAAAAGTGGCGATGAAACGAATTCCTATGGCTGTTCTTTGTCTGTTTTCTCTCTGTACGGGGCTCCAATAAACCTTAGCCCCCCCCGCCCATGGCCTAAACCATTAGAGGTACAGTAAAACTAAACATACCTTACAAAAGAGAATTTAATCCTGCATTTAATGAGAAACAATTAAAACTTGGTGTTCCCGCCATTGGCTTCCAAGACAGCTTGAATTCGCTTTGGGTAGCTTGCCAAAAGTGACGTGAATAGATCTTGATCGTTACGCAAATTCGCTAAAACAGTTTCAATGTGTTGCGTCATTGTATCCTTCGAAAATCGATTTGCTGCAGGTTCTTGAAACAAGAAACATTCAACCTTGTCCTTTATAACTGATCCAATGTGTTCACAGACGTTCAGGTCAGGAGAATTTCCTGGCCATTCTTAATTTCCAAAGAAATCGATCTCATGGTTCCGCAACAACTGTTGAGTGGCTAATGCCTTAAAGCAGGGGGTCTTATCGTGCAGAAGTGTGACCTGATCGACATCCATAACATTGTTTGGGTTTCTTAGAAAAGGAATGACATGCTGGGATAGAATAATATCACGAAAATACTGTCTATCCCAACTCTGACCATTTGGCTTCAGCACCCACATGAGCTTCTTTGCAGTAAACAAAACAAACACACCAACACAGTCTGGACTTTTTAATAATTCGCGATAATGTTCATTGTCATCGATTTCATCTGGTGTTGTGGCACACACTCGATCATTTTGGTAGTTAGGCCGACGTGTTACGTAAACAAAAAATTCATCGGAGACAGCTAAATGCATGAAATCATCCCATCCCAATCTTCGAAATAATGGGCAAACCACATTCTGTCATCGATGTTGAGTTTTTCTTGGCTTTGGAAGTTCATGCCAAGGCTTTAAACCTTGCCTATGACGGTACAGTCGAGTGATCTCACCACTAACGATCTTTCCTCTCAACACTTCGATCTCTCTTGAAAGTTTAGCACAGCTGTTTTTCCGCTTACGCTTACCGCTTTCAATGATGTCCTTTGTTTCCTGAGAGAGTGGCAAATTTGGGCGCCCAGATTTGGTTATATCCATTTCACATTCATCCAAAGTTTTATTCCAATTTCTTTTGACGAAGTCCTCACTTCTTCGCAACTTTTTGGCAACCCATGAACGTGTTATAAAGGTGGCTCCAGCATCACGAGCTTCCCGAAATGTTATTGCTCGTATGCGATCTATTACACGTTGCCTCTCCGAATCACCAATTAATTGAGAAGCCATTATATTATCACTTTATCAGCTAGAGTAATTTTAATACTTGCAATAAATAAAGAATTTTATATATTTTTATAATCACTAAAAACTATTTCGATATAAGTAAACATGTAAGCTGCAAATGGGGGGGCTAAGGTTTTTTGGAACCCCTTAGTTGTCTGTTCCGCTACAAGTAGTTCCCTCTCAGAGACGAAGGAACGATGATAAAAGGATCACCATTTCGGGGCGAAACTGACGCGGCCGCTCCGAGTACGTACACCAGTTCTTGTGTCTGGCGGTGCTTCGTTGGCAGGAGGGCGCGAGGTATCTTCCTGGGTTGGGGAAATGGGGAGAGTTGTGTTTGCTGTAGTAGGTTGTGGGGGAACTGTTGGGGAAATTGCGTCGTCCTCGAGGTACGCCGGCTTTAGGCGGTCGATTGACACTACGTCCTTGCGTCCCGCACGGTCGAGGGTGAAAGTTTTGTCACCCCTCCGCAGCACTGGAAAAGGCCCATCGTATGGATGTTGTAGGGGAGGACGGATGGTGTCGTTTCTGACGAAGACGTGGGTGCAGGAGGACAACCGGGCGGGGTAAAAAATGCGACGAGTATTGGGATGACGCGGGGAAACCGGACGAAAATTGCGCATGGTCGTCCTTAAGGTGTCGGCGTACGTGCTGCCATCCACCGAAGGATGTGCTCCTGACGAAGTGAAGAATTCGCCGGGTAGACGCAGGGAGTACCGTACACCAATTCGGCCGATGTACATTGCAGGTCATCCTTGAGCGCTGCCCGAATTCCCAGGAGGACAAGGGGAAGGGCGTCGGTCCAACGTGGGCCGGTGGTAGTCATCCTGAGGGAAGCCTTCAGGTAACGGTGTGGTCGCTCCACGAGGCCATTGGCCCTGGGCCTATATGCTGTAGTCCAATCCGGGAACAACCTAAAATTTGTGTCAGGCTCTTCCATAGGGCGGATTCGAATTGCCGACCACGGTCAGTAGTGATTGTTGATGGGACTCCAAAACGGGACACCCAACCACTGACGAAAGCGCGGGCGGCGGATTCAGCCGTGAAGTCTTTTATAGGGATCGCCTCAGGCCAACGCATGAATCGATCGACGCAGGTGAGAAGGTACGTGTAACTTTCTGAGTGTGGAAATGGGCCGACGAGGTCCAGATGTACGTGATCGAAACGTGCGTCGGGGGGACGAAAAACAGCTAAAGGTGCCGTCGTGTGACGTTGAATTTTTGCTTTCTGGCACTTTATACAAGCTTGGGCCCAATGTCTGACGTCACCGTTGATGCTGGGCCAGACGAAACGAGAGGTGACGAGAGCCTGAGACGCGCAAATTCCGGGGTGAGAAAGAGAATGAAGCCTATTAAAAATTCCGCGTCGGAATTTCTCGGGGACGAAAGGACGGTGTGATCCTGTAGAAACGTCGACCGTGAGGGTCCGTGAGGAAGAAGGCAGTGGAGTCTCCTCCAGTTGTAATGCTGTGGATGCACTACGGAGCTGCTGAAGTTCATCGTCTCCTCGTTGAGCTTCTGCTATGGCTTCGTAGTCGATGACGTTACCGCTGGCGGGAACAAGGGACGCGTTAATCGTGACTCGCGATAGTAGCGTCCGCTGCGGTATTTTCGTGGCCTTTTATGTGCCGAAGATCGCCGGTGAATTGTGAGACGTAGTCCAAGTGTCTCATTTCCCTGGGGGAATACCGGTCGGATTGGGAATTGATGGCAAACGTAAGCGGACGATGATCCGTGAAGATAATGAATTATCTCCCCTCTAAGTAGTGGCGAAAGGGTTTGGTCGCCAGGTAAACCGCAAGCAATTCTCGACCGAAAGTGCTATATCTGGTTTCCGTTGGTTTGAATGCGCGTGAGAAAAAGGCTAAGGGCTGCCAACCATCTCCTGACGCTTGTTGTAACACGGCGCCTGCCGCAGTGTCAGAAGCATCCACGACGAGGCTGATTTCTGCGTCAGGATGAGGGTGAGACAGCTGGGTCGCATCAATGAGGGCTGACTTAGCCGACTCGAACGCTCGCTGGGCCTCTTCAGGCCATGGAATTGACGTAGAGGATCCCCTCCTGCAGGGGCGTAGCAGGGCATACAAAGGGCGGAGGAGATGCGCGCAATGTGGAATGAATCTGCGATAAAAGTTTATCATACTTAAGAATTCCCGCAGTTTTCTTTGCGCGGTAGGAGGGGAAACTCCTTAATGACGTTAACCTTATGGGGGTTGGGGGAGATACCGTTGCCTGTAATGTGATGACCGAGGAACTGCAGTTCGGGGACGCCAAACTGGCACTTGCTGGGGTTGATGACGACTCCATACTCCTCAAGTCGAGCGAAAACCTGCCGAAGTTGTTTGGCATGTTCTACTTCATCGCTGCTGGCGATGAGGAGGTCGTCTATGTAGGCAAAACAGAAAGGGAGACTCCGAAGGACGTCGTCGATAAATCTCTGAAAAGTCTGTGCCGCGTTCCGAAGGCCGAAAGGCATGCGGATGTATTCGAAAAGTCCAAAGGGCGTTATTATCGCGGTTTTGGGAACGTCCTCTGGGGCTACCGGGATTTGATGGTAGGCCCTGATGAGGCCCAGTTTGGAGAAAACCTTACACCCAAAGAGATTGGCGACAAAATCGTGCAGAAGGGGGGAGGGTAGCGGTCGGGCACTGTGCAAGTGTTGAGCGCCCTGTAATCGCCTACAGGAAGCCAGTCGCCCTCAGTCTTCTTGGGGACCATGTGTAACGGTGCGGCCCAAGGGCTTTTGGAAGGCCGGACGATTCCTAGTTCGATCATGTGTTCGAACTCTGCCTTTGCGATGCGCAGACGGTTCGGAGCCAAACGTCGAGGACGAGCATTCTTCGGGGGTCCTGCAGTCTGAATGTAGTGGAGGACGTTGTGCTTGACTGGCATTTCGCGGTTGCAAGGGCGTGTCACCGATGGAAACTCAGCCAGTAGTTTACCGTACGGTGACTCAGGGCGAGCCACCGAATATACTGGCGGAGGCGCTGACGTACGGGAGAAAACGCCTTGCACGCTGAGGTTGGTCTTATGGTCGATGAGTCTCCGGCGTCTAACGTCCACTCCTAGGTCGTAATGCTGCAGAAAATCTGCACCTAAGATTGGCTGCTGCACGTCGGCGATGAGAAAGACCCAACGGAAGGTTCTCCTAAGTCCGAGGTTGAGGGTAAGGGATTTTTGACCGAATGTTTGGATGGGAGTCGAGTTCACCGCGTGTAATTCAGTCTCCCAACTGGGATGTAACTGCTCTTGTGGGAGGGAGGGAGGATACTGACTTGGGCGCCGGCATCAACCAAGAACCGTATCTTGGAACGGACGTCTGTGACAAAGAATAGGCGGACGCCGCGGAAGCCTTGAACATGAGACGCCGTTAATGCTCGGCTGATACGTTTCCCGCCCGAAGACAGGGGGGCGTGCATTTCCGGGCTTGACCGCCGAATACCCTGTGGTACCAGCATACGCCCGGTTCGTCGTTGGGACCGGGGGTGTGGGAACGGGAACGGGGTCGTGGGTTGCGGTGATGGGGGTCACGTGATCTGCTTCGGTCACGCGTTTGCAAATCGCGTACATCGCGAAAAAGACCTTCTACCATGGTGGCCGACTTCGCGATAGTCTCCACCAAGTTGTTGTCGGGCGCGGTTGGGGGAGGGGTGATGAGGCGACTCCGGCCACTTGTGGTGTTTCTATTAGTGATGCACCGATACCTCAATTTTGCCGATACCGATTAATCGGCCAATACCAATTTGCCGATACCGATTAATCGGCATCAATTTAGAAAAATTATAAGTATAACCCAATGTAATGTATATTAATTAATATTATATTATTTATTATTTACTTTTATTTACTATAATAAAAACTTATTACTTAATTAGCGATGTGAGCTTGTTTTTTGTTTTTTAATAAAAGTTTTTATTGATACTCCAAAATATTATTCATTGAGAATATTCGAGAATTTTCTTTTTTCTTAGTTTTAAGAGAGTTTTAGATTGTTTTACAGCTTTTTATAGAATTCTAGAATATTTCAGAACCTTATGGAACTTTCTAGAATGTCTTAGAATATTCTAGACGATTCCAGAACATTCTGGAATACTCCGGATTTGGGAGAAAATAGTACCTATATAAAGGATGGCAAATTATTTCCTTGGTTAGTTGTGGTTGTGTATAGCAAAAGCAAGTATCTGCGTGTGTGTGATTGTGATATTGTCTGTTGAGCCTTTTATGGTCAGCCAAGTAGTTCTTTTTGAAGTATTTTTTTTTGCCATTTTGGATAATAATTTGAATAACAAATTGAAAGTGTTATGAAACTGGTTTTCTTAAGCTTACCATTATCAGAGCTGGGCAGTATTTAAATACATTTGTATTTAAATACGTATTTAAATACATTTGTGTATTTAGAACTGTATTTATAAATACATTGTTTTTCATGTATTTAAATACAGTATTTAAATACTTTAATGAGTATTTAAATACAATGTATTTAAATACTCAAAATATAAAAATGTAAATACTTTTACTGGTTTAATACACGTCTGTACTAGCACAGTACGACGCGTCAACAGTGTAGTACAGCATGGTTCATGTTTCAACGTGTCAGTTCAATCAGTTGTGTGCCACTCTTAGTCGAAAGCGGTTGATTTCTTTATCGTGTGCGTGTCATGGCTTCAACAAGCAAATCCGGTGAATCAAACAGTGATATATCTGCAGATAACAATTTAGTGCACCCTCTGTTTGATGGAAAATACTTTAAAATTAAATCTAAAGACGGTAATAAGGTAAAGTGCACCTGCTTGCTGTGTAAACACGAAGTCTCTGCTGCAAGCAATGCTACAACGAATCTGTACACTCATCCTTTATCAAGCATTTTATATTGTTGTTACTCATGAATTAGTGAATGCATATGTTAAAATTTGTATGTATTTAAAATGTATTTACAAATGTATTTAAATACAATTGATGTATTTTGTATTTAGTATCTAAATACATTCGTAAAATGTATTTAGTATTTAGTATTTAAATACATTTCTCCCATGTATTTAGTATTTAGTATTTAAATACATTCAATGTATTTATTGCCCAGCTCTGACCATTATTTATAACTGCTTGATCAGCTTGAATCATTCAAAATTATTTCAAATTTGTTTTTAAATTTATACATTTAAGATTGAATATTAGTAGTGTTTTTTTAATATTATTTGGTTATTTACAACAAAAATATAGTTGGTTATTTACAACAAAAATATAGTACCCTATTTTATAACATTATAGCAAATAGAGCAAGCATCTACACATGATTTTTTTGTTCCTTAAGGGAACAGGGAAACCTTGATAAGGTAGGGGAAATTTACTTTAGGTATAATAAAAAGTCCATACATAGCCTACATACATACAAATCCATACATACATACTGGTATAGATACTAAAATACATACTATTGCAGTTACTTAAATAATTACTAATATAGTTACTAAAATACATACTGATATAGTTACTAAAATATATTTTGATATACCGTAGTTACTAAAATACCGTACATACTGATATAGCTGTGTGAGTTAGTGATATGTGTTATGTGGAATTGGCAATCTAGTTCTTATAATGGCAGTTGTGATTGTGATATGATATAATTGGGGGTTTTCCGGTTGTCTTTTATATTTCAATATACATATCGCTACGGTTTTACCTGTAACTGTATAACGGGAACCATAACAATAGCTGATAAATACGTTCTGATATATAGTTACTAAAATACAGTACTAATATAAATTAGTTAGTTTATTATTTTTCTTCACTCATCCTATCATTCACTTCTGACTTAGAATTTCTCCATTTTGACAGGAACTGAAGTCAAGTTGTATCAGAATAGTTGAAAACCCCTCAAATATTCTATAAAAGAAAATTATCAAAAATTCTCGGTTCAGAGAATATTCTCCTAAAGATTATTCCCGAGAATTTTACAACACTAATATGAGTTATGTCTAAATCTTCCAAAACCAGCCCAATTTGGGATTTTTTTGCCATCTGTTCAGAAGATAATAGCAAAGCAAAGTGTAAAGTATGTGGTGCGCTTATATCCAGAGGAGGAAAGGAAACACATAAAATGACTACATCAAACCTCAGAAGCCATCTTAAGTCTCAGCACAAAGCTCTTTTTAACAAACTTGAAGCTCTCAACAAGCAACAGCATCCAGTAAAAAAAAACATCACTAACAAGTCAAAGCATACTCATGTCCACTTTTCTGTCAAAGAAAGTTACTGACTCTCCAAGTGACGAACCATCAAATAAAGATAGAAAAACTGAGATAGTTTCGTTGGAAAAACCAGGCCCCTCCAATAGGAAATCATTAGAAGAAACTATATCAGAATTTGAACATGTAGAACCAGAAGTACATAAACTACAATCATCATACAGCAAGTTAACAAGTCAAGATAAAACTCTGTTACAACCATCATTGGAGAATCTACTGGAAAAGAAAAAGAAATGGGCAATCAATGATAATAGAGCTAGAGTTATTACTTTGAAGATTGGAGAAATGATCTGCTACGATCTGCAACCCTACTCAGTTGGAGAAGACATTGGCTTTAAAAATTTGATAAGCCATCTTGAGCCTAGATACACTATACCATCGAGAAAGCATTTTGCAGAAAGTGTCATCCCCTTCATTTACCAAAAATTGGAAACTACTCTACGTACCAAGCTTGATAATGCGTCATATGTCAGCCTTACTACAGATGGATGGACGGCTAGTCATAGTCTGCATTCGTTTTATAGCTTAACAGCCCACTGGATAAATGAGGAGTTTCGACCTGAGCAAGCTGTTCTACAAATGTCCATTTTGAAGGCTTACATACTGGAGTTAAAATAGCAAAGTTTTTAACAGACTCCCTCAAAAAATGGAACATCAATGAGGAAAAGATACAGATGATCGTAACCGATAATGCGGCAAATATGAAAGTTGCTATTAGAGAGAGTGGTCTAGAAGACTCCTCATTTTGTTGTGTTATACATACACTTCAATTATGCATACAAGATAAAGTTATTAAAGAACAAAGAAGCGTAAAGGACATGCTTGCGGTTGTACGAAATTTAGCAACTCATTTCCATCACTCTAGTTCTTAAAAAAGCTAAGAATGCAAGATGATATATATAAATTTTTTGAAGAAGGGGAAAGCAACTTGGAACAGTCAAAAAGGGTTACAAAAAAGTCGAAATCAATCCACAAGCAACTTATTAAAGACAAAAAGAGAAAATGGTTAGCAACATTTTTTTTAAGGTGACTTTATATTTAAATTATTTATGTAATGTAACGTAACACTGCATGATTGTATGTATTTTCTATTTATTTCAGGAAAGAAGAAGTTGATTTCTACCTATCACTTCCTGCAATAGCAAAGAAAGAATGTCCATTTCATTGGAACAATTATGATATGGGCAAACATGGAAAGAAATCAACAGAAAATGAACAACAGCTAACTACACTCTGCAAAATGGTCAAAAAATATCTGTGCGCTCCTCCCTCTTCAGTTTATAGTGAAAGATTGTTCAGCACAGGAGGAAATATCTACGAATCCAAGAGAAACAAATTAACGCCCAAACATGGGGAACAATTGGCATTAATTCATTGTAACATGAAATTTTTAAAAATAAAAAAATTTCCAACACTTCAAGCAGCTGTAAGGAATATATTGAATAAATAAACCATTTTTAAAAAGTTAATTTTTAGTTATTTTAAGGAAAATATTTTTATATGAAGATAGCTACCATAGCTAGCTACTTTGAAGAATTTGATTGTTTTTTACCAGGATGTGTGTTTTCAATAAAGCTTCATTTCGGTGTTGTCTTAATCATTTATGTTTGGTTAATGAAGTTTATTCGATTGAAATAAGGTAGTTTTTTGCTAAAAATTTTGTTTTTATACATGCGACTCAGTGTAAAATGATTTTGATGTTCCTAACTGCTGGATTTAAAAAAAGAGACACAAAAGGTTAAAGTTTTGTGATTTAGTGGTAAAAACTAGAAAAAATGTTAATTATAGTTTTAAGAATGTCGCATCAGCAAAAAAATCATTTCCCATTTGGTGACCCAATTCGCCCCAGTCGACGCTACTATGCCAAGCTTGCTGATACCGATTAATCGACCGATATTAAGAAAACAATCGGCATGCCAGGTGCCGATACGATTAATCGACCGATATTAAGAAAACAATCGGCATGCCAGGTGCCGATACCGATTAATCGACCGATATTAAGAAAACAATCGGCATGCCAGGTGCCGATACCGATTAATCGGTGCACCCCTAGTTTCTATATCCAAAACTCTGTCTGCTATATCCGCCAGGTTCTTCAACGAGGTGTCTGCCTTCGTCACCACCAGCACTCGTTGGACCTGCGGTGGTAGGCGTTGTATGAAAAGTTGGCGGAAGAACGAGTGCTCGATAACATTGGCTGAATCCCCCAGGAGCTGCTGCATGTGTCACAGAAACTGCGACGGGGATCTGTCGCCAAGCTCTTCGGTCGCGAGTAATCTCCAGAGGCGGTTTTGCTCTGACATGGCCGTTCGCTCCAAAACGGCGGTTTTCAACGTCTCATAGGGGTCTTCTTGGGGCCTCTTGGCGAGGATGTCTCGCACCTCGAAAGCGACCTCTGGTGGGAGTTGCGAGGCTACGAGGTTAAACTTGGCCTCACTTCTTGTTATGTTCTGGTACTCGCAATGGTATTCCACCTGTAAGAACCATGTGCGGGGATCCACGGGCCAAAAAGTGGGGATTCTGTTGGAACCGCCGTTAGTGTGGGATGCAGTGGCGTTGTTGTTTTCCTGCTGCATATTTTTCGCGCGAAAACGTGTTATGTGCCAAAAGAGATTAACCGTAAATGTGTTTGGGGCCTAATGTGTACGGGAAAATAACACCAGTCACAGATGCAGATAGGCCTATGACGCGCCGTATATGTTGTACCGTGTATAAATTTAAAATATTTGATATCACCGCTATTTTGTTAATGCAATAAAAGAATACTTAAACTAAAGAAAATGTTCCTAACCACTAACCAACAGGTTCACTGTGAAAATTAACTTCAAAATTACGTTCGAGGCACTTCGGGTTATCATCAATTTAGAGTGGACTTAGTTTTAACCGTTTAAGGTGATAATGATTTGATTGTATGCTAATGATTAATTGATGCAATGACTGATTGTTTATTAATGATAGGCTGGGTTAATAATTTATGATGTAAAGTATCACCAATTGAAAAGTAGCTAATGGAGAAGGCCCACCATACTATTGGAAGCGACCGGAATGGCAGCGAGGGTTACCAGCTTGGATTACACCCAAGCAAATTAATCTCTTATGGTTTTGTAATTTAATTAAGAAAATATATTTAGATTAATTTTCACAGTGAAAAATACAATTGAATGACACTGATTAGAAAGCTTAACAATTCTATAACGACCTTTGAAATACGCTCGTTTATGTGAAGCTTAATGGTATATAAAAATGGGACACAACCTGAAATATGAAACTTAGTGATTACAAAAATAATGTATGTACGTAATAATATAACAAATAGGTTATGTAATACACTGATTAGGGAAGCTACAGATTATGTATGAATGATCATTGAAAGAGGCCTATTAATGACACAGAATGCGCGTACGTTTTGGTACACTGAATAGAATACGCGTTTCGGTACACTGAACAGAATAAGTGGTTATTTGATTAAGTCTGCTAATTAATTGTATGGATGAACATAGAACAACTGAATGGGCCTAATAATAATGGATTGATGACGTGCGTTATGGGATAGGCGTAATGATAGTTGAGGGAATATACACTGTAAATGAATTAGGCCTGCAGTAGAGAACTTAATTATCACACAAATATATAAGTGAACACAATAGCGGATGATGTGAATTACAGTTTCGGAAGGACACTTGA
Organism: Bathynomus jamesi; assembly: GCA_023014485.1. Classification (NCBI taxonomy): domain Eukaryota; kingdom Metazoa; phylum Arthropoda; class Malacostraca; order Isopoda; family Cirolanidae; genus Bathynomus; species Bathynomus jamesi. Next base: position 69,847 of record JAJOZX010000152.1, read on the forward strand.
ATTAGGAAATAGGAATTAGGAAATAGGTCTACTGCTTTATTTAACGAGAGTCAATTGGAACTTTTAATTACTCACTTTGGGAGTATAGCCTACCGTTCGGCGGGAGGCTGGTGTAGGCTTTTCGAGAGTTACTTAGAAAAGATGCACTTATCTTACCGGGACGATGAAAACCTTTGTTGAAGTGTCGAGTGAACCTATTACTGTAAGCTCGAAGTGTCGTTGGTCGTTAAGCCTCTCGAGATGATGGAGATGTTTGATGTAGGCTGCGTAGAACGTAGGCCCAGTGTTGTTGCTTCTCGAGGTGTAGGAAAGTCTATAAATGATCTTGCAGGCGTAGGCCCGGTTGTGGTGGATGGACTGAAGAGGATCTTGTAGGCGTAGGCCCGGTTGTTTTTGTCTCTTGGAAGTTTGTTCCGTAAGTCAAGGTCTGATGGGCCTAATGGAGTCTCGTAGACGACCGTTCTTCGTAAAGCGGTAAAAGCTGACCAAATGTGGAGTGATTTGGGTTTGTAGCTTTCGCCGTCGAGGATGCTTCTCGTAGCGTTGCAACCTTGCCGGTGCTCTCGAGGATGATTGATAACCGGTTGAGCGGTTATGAAGAGACCAAGGGAAAATTCCTGATGCCGTTGTGGTTTGCTGCGGCAATATTGGTAGTTCACTTCAAATGATGCTTCGTTTCTTGAATGTGAATGTTGAAGTGAGCCTAGGTCTTGAGCCGGTTAAAGCTGATGTGGGGTGACGGCGTAGAGAGTAGTCTTACGAAATGGACGCACTAAAGAAGTGAGGTGGAGTGCCAGTGAACTGTGCCTTATATAACCTTGGGAAACTTCGAATCCCTCAGTTCGAGGCTAGCGTCATTGCTCGAAACCGTTTTGAGTTTTCTTTGTTCCTCGACAACACGTGTGTTTAAGAATGTTTGAAAAGTGGCGGTGAAACGAATTCCTATGGCTGTTCTTTATCTGTTTTCCCTCTGTAGTTGTCTGTTCCGCTACATTTATATATAGATAATGCTAGTGTTATTCAGACCACACGGGGATGGTGGCCTGATTAGGGAACATCCGGATCCATAGTATTCTTAATCCAGGGGTGTGCTGGGACCAGTTCGGTCCGGTTCGCCCGAACCGGTTGTTAAATTCTGATTGGATCACCGAACTGTTTGTTCGTTTTTAACAAATATTTAATAGTCAGTAGAAATTTATTTATATCTAAATTTTTTTTCATTTTTTCAGGATTTTATAGAAAAATATAGGTAGTATCACAAGCAGTGGTCGTTTCAATATTTATTTATTTTTGATGAAAAATTAGTTTATTTTTAGATAATTATGTCATTAGTGAGTATAAAGAATATGTTAAATAATTTCTGCCAAAATGTTACAAAATGCTGTTTGAAAAATTAAAATGCGTCGGCTTCCGGGGCCTCGTCCCAGACCCCCTAGCTTAATGACTCGCGCCATTGGAGGTCGCCGATTTACACCCCTATCTGTATCAGAACCAGTTGTTGAGAAATTGGTAGCACACCCCTGCCTTAATCCACCCCCCTCGCACTTCCCGATCTGCTTTTGTCGCCCAGTGGGAAAAGCTTAAAAAATGCTCTGAGATGATGGGTTGGCAAAGAAATAAAATTGGAATAGAATTCCACCTCTATGAGATAAAACCACCCTAATATATATATATATATATATATATATATATATATATATTATATATATATATATATATATATATATATATATATACACACGGTGAACCAAAAGTAGGTGGACAGTAGGTTGAATACGGTTTGTGTTATATTATATTATAACTATGGTGTTCATTATAACTATGGTGTTTGTTTTATTATATTAAATATTATAACTAAATTTATTTAATTTTATTTTGTATTATAGTATACAAAAAAATTAAATATGTATTCTCAAAATAAACGTTATCATTTACTGTCCACCTACATTTGGTTCACCCTATATATATATATATATATATATATATACTTTTTGTTTACTTTTGTTTACTTTTGTTGAGTTTGAACGACGGTTCAGGATCGACCTGCGGTCGACCCTCTGCAGCATCCCGCCTCATTTGCGGGACTTGGTGAAGGAGGGAATTGCTCTCTGATCGCCTCCTGCCCTCGTAGCCAGCCACGCATGGCTGGTCAGGGACTTTGCACAAGAATCTGTCCAGCTGGTTCTTGAAGTTATTCAGGTTGGTGTGCTGGAGATTCCTCACTTCTTTTGGAAGGACATTGAAAAGCTTTGGGCCCCGTATTCTGAGGGTATTTTCCATCCTCGTTTTCATGGCTCCTTGTCCCACCGCAGCTGGGACCGTACAAAATCTGCCTCTTCTCTCATTCCAGTTTGTTTCTACTTCATTTCTGAGGTTAGGGACAGTGCCCTCAAGTATGTTCCATATGTATATTATTGTGTACCGCTCTCGCCTTCTTTCAAGAGAGTAGAGTTCCAGGGATTGTAGTCGAGACCAGTAGTCTTCACCTTCCGTTTCCTCTATCTTAGACGTAAAAGTCCTTTGTATAGCTTCAATGCTCGCAATGTCTCTTTTCTGTGTGGGCTTGTGAGTACTGAGCAATACTCAATTATTGGTAGGACTAGACTCTTCCATAATTTGAGCATGATGTTTGCTTTTCTGCTGCGGAAGCTCCTCCAGATGATTTCCATTATTTTTCTAGCCGTTGTGATTTTGATTTTATAGTGCTCTCTGAATTCCGCATCCGACGACATTATTACTCCAAGATCCCTGACTTGTGGATTTGGTGTTATCTGTTTGGCTTGCGGAGTTTTGTACCCTTTTTTCTGTAGCTCTTTGTTATTACCATATCTTAGAAGTTGGAATTTTTTTCATTGAACTTCATATTGTTGTCTTCTGCCCACTGGAATAATATTTCAATGTCGTTTTGTAGTATTCTTATGTCATCTTCGTTCAATATTTTCCTTACATATCTTCGTATATATATATATATATATATATATATATATAATATATATATATATATACAGGGCGTCCCAAAAAAATTTATACACACTTTAACAGCTGATAGCTCAATTGATGTTTCTTTCTTTCCAAGTTAAACCCATTAGAATTAATAATGGCAGTCAGACTAAACTTTGAACAAAGGAAATTCATTCTAAAATGCTACTGGAAGTGTGAAAACGCAGTTGAAGTGCAAAGACAGTTTAGGAGGGAGTTTCAAACAGATCCACCAACGCGACTTACCATCACTCGAATTAGAGATAAGTTTGAAGCCGATGGAACTGTTCAGAATGTCCACAAGAAGCGTTCCGGAAGACCACGGACATCGACAAGCCCCACAAAGCAAGAAAGAGTACTGGAAACGTATCACCAAAGTCCAAGAAAATCTGTGCGGCAAGCGAGTCGTGAGGTAGGAATTTCAGAATCGTCTGTCCAACGCATTTTGAAGCGCTGTCAATGGAAAAGTTACATTCCAAGATATATATTATATATATATATATAATATATATATATATATATATATATATATATATATATATATATATATATATATATATGTATTTATGTATGTATGTATGTATATATATATATATTATATATATATTTAGCTTTTAAGTTTTTAATTTTTTATGTTGTCGCTTCATGCGTAAAATTCCGTATGCGGCATACGCGCAACCTAACAAAGCAAACCCAAAATTATTAACTTGTTTCTATAAGCATAAATATCAACGTTTTGCTTGTATTTTTATATAACTATTAATTATGCATCTTTATTAAAAGATAATGGTAAAATATTATATTTCCTGTGACCGTTCACGCTTTCTTACATATTGCTATTCGCATTAACACTTTTCATTATGTTTCAGATTTCCGGTGTAAATAATGCCGAAAGCGAAAACAAGACACCTGACCCGAAAGAAAAGTGAAGAAAAGTATGGAGGTGGTCCTTGTGAATTATTAATGACCGAACCAAGCACTTACAGGCAGCTGATTCAATACTATTATGACCTTAATCATGCTAACCCTGGCGCAGATTTTTGGGCCTTAGTGCAGCAAGTTAACAAGGATTTAAAATCCATTTGGTCTTCAGTGAATCCAAGGCTGCCTTTGATTAATGACAAATCCATTGACAGAAAGTTAAAGACCTACTCACTCTTGTGAAAGACATTAATCGCAAGCATGCTAAGGCAAGTGTCAAGCGAAATCTGGATGCTAACTTGGACAAACTTTTTGATATTTCTGCCTGTTCCTGTTCTTTGGATATTTTGCCTTACAGTGATTCAAGAGTATACTGTAAGAAGGACAAGTGTACACAAGAACACATCATCTGTGTTTGCCCTCGAAATGCAAAGGTGCCACTTGAAGAAAGAGCATACCTTCGTGATCAGCGATCCAAAGCAGGTCCTAAGGGTGCATACCAGCTGTCTTCAGTGGACACAGCTGCTGCCAAAAGAGACAGGAAGGAAAACAAGGACAGTAACATGTACTACCTCAGGAGGAAGTTGAGCTAGTAGGATCTTTCATACAGCTACAGAGTTGCCTGGACTTAAGCATTTCATCTGGTGGCGAAGTTAGTTTCCTTTTATTTATATTAATTATATATAATTATAAATAAAAAATAAAATAAATAAATAAATAAAAATAAATAAATAAACAGAAAACATTAATATTTTCCATTTATTTTCAGGAAGGAGAAGATGAATGGCAGCCTAGGAAGAGGCCTTCAGAAGACTACAACCTTTCAAAGTTTCCCAGATATGCTATGGAACTTGTCAGAGGTGAATGTTCATCAAATCTGGGCACAGCTCTTGGGAATGCCTTGCTCCACGACATCAAACACCTACTGAACCTGAAGTTGACATCAATCACATCATGAATGACAAGTGCAAATTAAACAGGCCAAAGCCCAAATTAGGGTAGTTAGTGAGGGTGTGGAATCAGAGAAAAAGACACAGCTCATTTGTGTTGGTGTGGATGGGAAGGTTGACGAGAATACCATGACTTACAAAGAAATAGAGACACCTGAAGGGGAAACTGTTCTCAGAAAGTGTGTTGACGCAGAACATCACCTCACCTTCACCTATGAAGATGGAAAATCTCCTGGCGCCTACTTGACCCACAGAACAATTCCTGTTGTAGGCAGTGGCGGATTTAAGGTGCGCGGGGCCCTAGGCCGGTTGGAGTGCGGGGCCCCAAACTACGCAAAGCTAGCTTAATTAACTGAAATGAAGATTTACACCCCCATCCCCCAGTGGTGACCTTACGGGGCCCTCAAATCAATGGGCGAGCGAAGCGTTAAAATAAATTTACTTTTTAAACAATATTCAATTTATTGATAATTAATTAGCCAAATGACCATTTCATAGTTGAACATTACACATTTGTTTTTTTGAAGCTTAACAATAAAAAATAACTATAATAATACACCATTAACAAAAAATAACTATAATAATACACCATTAACTAAAGAGAATACCACTTGACTGACATGCAAATGATTCAATGAGTGGGTTTTGTTTTATTGCAGGCAATTTGTACGGTACACTTAACTATTTCTCAGTCAAAAAAGATTTTTTCTAGCCTTCTTACTTGCAAACTGTTTGATGACATCAGTAAAATCAAGCACCCTTAATTTCTCATGCTCAATGCTCAACAGGGTGAGTGAAGACAAACGGTCCTGCCCCATGGTGTTTCTTAGATAATTCTTGACTAGTTCATCTGGAGAATGATCGCTCCCCAGTGCAGTTTGTGAAAACATGCAGAGATAGAGTCGTAATACAATTTCAACATTAGCAAATGTTTCTACCATGTCATGTCTGTGAATTATCTCATACATTTCTAGTTCAGGACTTTTTGCAGCCTTTGCACCACCTGATGAAGGAGCACTTTCAGGTGAATCTCTTGGAATGGATTTCATAAGGTGTGCAAACTGCAAAAGCTCCGACTCCAATCCAGCCTCCAAGTCCTTAGGATATGAAGACACAAGCTTTTCAGCAGATGCTTTAAGCTCAGTGTTCGTTTTGTTTGAGATTTCTGATAAAAACCCAAATTTCTCTCGAAGGTCGCTGTAAGCAGCAATGCGTTGTTGTAGGGCAGCACAGAGCTTGTCAATGATGGGCAAGAATGCAGTCACTCTAAACTTGTCTCTCCCTGTCAGCATAACATCCTCCGCGGAGTCTAGTTCATCGTGGTGACGCTTGCGCTTCCTAATACGCTGCGTGTCGGCGTAGTATGCATCATTACTCGTCACATCACAGGGATCACACTTAGCCATAGCTTTTGCTTCAAAGTCATCGAACTGGATCTCAGGTCTTTAGCAATTGTAAAAGAGACTCTAGCAGTGTGACAGCTGTGTTGAGAAGACCTTTGAGAAGACCACTTGCTTCAGCTCTTGTTTCAGCTGGCTGATTCTGATCTGAGAAAACTCTTCCAGAACAATGATGTTTTCTTTGTGTGCTCTACTGAGAGCAGCTATAGCATCTGCTCGGCTGACCAACGAGTGTCTGAAAGTATTTTATCAACTTTCAACTTCTTATCTTTATTAGTCTCTAGTACCTCACGGTGTCTCCTCCAACGATAAGTAGATGCAACAAGAAAGGAGTACATATTTTGTACCAGAGCAAACATGACACTGCAGCAGGACAGCTTTCTGCAGCACACTTAGCCACCAAGTTTAAGGAATGAGCCATACATGGTATGTACTCAGCTTCACTACACTCATTCTGATTATCTGTTGGGTCCCCAGATATTTACCAGACATGTTGCTGGCATTGTCATAGGACTGTCCTCGGCAGTCGATAACTGGAATGTTCTTCTCTTTAAGAAATCAAGAACAGTTGTAGCAATATCTCTGCCAGTGTGGCTTAGCATAGGAATAAACTGCAAAAACCTTCAACTGGACCTGTAGTAGGCAGTACTAGCGGATGTAAAAGTAAGTGATCCATGTGTGAATATCAGGTGTGGAGGTCAACAGAAATTGAGAAGTACTTTGCTGTTTTTACTTCATCGTTATTGAGGACATAACCTTTTCTGCCATTATTCCAATGACTTCCTCAGAAATGACATGGGACAAGTAGGAAGTATGACACACTACCTTTGTTTGCGTGTTTCTTGATATGTGCTGCCAAGAAACTGTTCGTATGTGCTCAGCAGCTCTAGAATCCCAAGATAGTTTCCATTGTGTATGATCCAATTTCATCTTTACCTCGAATGGCTAGCCCGCGTTCGCAAAGTAGCTTTAAAACATCTACACACCTCCTCAATACTGCTTCCAGTACTCGCATTCACTTTCATATTGTGTACTAGATTAGAGTCAAGACGGGCACCCGCAGTCTTTCGATATATCATTTCGACCATACTTTTCCTGTGCTGATCTGACCTCTGTGAGATTCTATGGACATACCTAGCGTTCTTCCAACCATTGAAGCCAGTTGTGAATGAGCTTTCCACCTTTGACATAAGCTTGCAAGCAAAACAATACACTTTACCAGTTGTTTTAGAGTAAACAGAGCCATTTAAGATTAATTTCTTGGCCAGATATGAATGAGTTCGAGTGAATAATGTCTTTGTACAATGACGGGTTCTGTTTAGCTCTTCACAGCTGACTCTTTGAAAGTCACCATCACAGTGTCGACATCGCGCTTCCCTTTTTCAACCAATAGTCACACACATTTTCAGTAATTATTTTAGGCCATAATCCAAGATCCGTTTCAAATCCTTGTTCAGTACCGGTATTCATAACTTTCACTTCCTCTTGTGTCTCCTCACTGTCACTGTGTTCAGGTTCAATTGCGCTAACTACACTAGGTCAGTACTAGTTGTGGCTTCTCCAGTTGTTCAGGCGTAATTTGGTGTCTTACTGATTCAGATTCAGTTTGACCGGATTCAGTTGAGTTTGTGATTTGCAGATTCATATACTGTTGGATATGTCAACCATTGAGTTATTTTTTGGTAGTTTTTTTACTCTTTGGTTTACGTCTGCCCTTTTCTGTCGTTTAACAGAGCCAGCTTTATACTTCCTCCCTTGATCACGATCACGACTTGTTGATTTCTCCATTGTGCCTCAGTGCAGCCTCAACTGCCTTATCCTGAAACATAAAAACATAAAAACAAACTATTACACTTGACCTCGGTTTAGTATTAATTAATACAGTTTAATTAATTAATTAAATACAGACACTAAACAGTGGTTCGGGTGAAAAAGTCGCTTTATGGGAAAAGTCGCCAGCCCCCACCAGTGGCGACTTTTTCCTTAAATATGTATAAAATGTATTTATTATGAAATCTAAGCTAAACTGACCTAACCTAGCCTAAGTACGTTTCATATAAAAAAATTAATTACATTAATTTAACATTTTTCAACTTATTTATGTTATTATAAAGCTGACTAAAACTCCCCCATCTCCATTTATTGACTGGCGACTTTTTCAAGATACGACTTTTACCATTACTTACCACTAAACACACTCACATGTGCACTCCACAGCGGCCTGAATAGAACTAAACTCCCGCCAGCAAAGAGAGTGATACCATAATTATCACTAATCATTAATCAATTGTATTATTTATAGTGGAATCCAACATTATAATTATATGTGACGGCGCGGGGCCCTCACAGGCGCGGGGCCGTAGGCCATGGCCTACTCGGCCCCCCCCTAAATCCGCCACTGGTTGTAGGCGCCACTGGTGAGGTCCTTGCTCAGGAGACATTCAGTGTTCTTGAAGAATATAATAGCCTTGAAAGTATCCGAGCCATTCTTCTTGATAATACCGCAACCAACACTGGCTGGAGGAGTGGTTTAGTGATAAAACTTGAAGAAACTCTGGGGAGGAAACTGCACACTATTGGCTGCGCACTGCATCAGAATGAACTCCGACTAAAAGCTCTTTTCAAAAAAATGGATGGAGGGACAACTGGCCCAAGAAGTTTCAGCGGGCCCCTTGGGCAAAGGTGCGCAGAAGATATCCAGGATGAACCTCAGGTACAGTTTGAAGCTGTGGAAACTCCAATCATTGAAGGGTACATTCCAGAGGAAGTACTGAAAGACCTCAGTCATGATCAAAGGCTTCTGTATGAGTATTGCAGAGGGATCGGATCAGGAAGAGTAGATGACAGATGGGCTGCTTGGAAGATTGGTCCACTTAACCATGCAAGATGGTTAACTCTTGCCATACGACTTCTTTGTTTGTACACAAGAGACAACAGACCAAACCTGAGTTTGAAAAAGTTGGTCCATTACATTGTTCGAGTTTATGCTCCTGTATGGTTTGAGATAAAGGCATCCTCTAAGCTGCATGATTCTCCTCGCATCCTCTTCTCTGCTATCAGCCGACTGAGGCTGATTCCATTTGATGATGTGAAACGCATTGTAAAGCAGAACATCCAGGGTAATGTTTTCTGCCTCCGACCTGAGAACATCCTCTATGCCATGATGAAAGATGATGAAGAAAGAATCAGGAATCTTGGGCTTCAGACTATACTCACTCTCAGACACAGGTAAATTTTGTGCTTCTTGTAATTATTTTTTTTTGCCAAAGCTGAGTTATTTTCCAAAACATATGGAAAAAATATTATAATTGTCACTTTAAGTGGGTAATTTATTTGTATTATTGAAACGGCAATATTTGAGTACTATTTTTCATTTATATTTATATTTTTATTTTTATTTATATTTTCATTTATATTTTCATTTTCATTTTTCATTTACAGAATGGAGAGCAACCAGGAAGCAGGGAAGAAAATTCTCCAGGTGAATTGGAATGCAAATCACTGGCATGAGCTCGTCGACCTCACTGACCCTGATGTCATGGAACCACCTACCACACAGCACCTATCTGATGAAGAAATCCAGTCATTCATGGACAGTAACACTAAGCCAGACATTCCAGACTTGCCTTCTCACTCTCAGAGTGTTGAGAGGAGTTTGAAATTAGTGACAGAGGCTTCCCATACTGTGTACGAGTTCGAAACTCGTCACAGATGTATCCTTACTAAAGTACTGAGCAGGAAGATGCGTCCTGCATTTATATCAAAAGGACATTATTCTCAATCTTATGATGATTTATATGAATAGTTTTTCTTTTTACATGAGAACATGTGATTTTTTTGGATATATCACCTTTTGAAAGTATTTTTTCAAGTTTTGTAGCCAAAATATGTGAATAAATTAGCAAAAATGCATGTTTTTTCAACGAAATTTTATCATTTTACACTTAAAACACATGATATACATTAGGCATTGTCTCCTTTGGGATAGAAAATGATATTGAGTTGCTACATCTATAATTAGTTAATATTATGTCTTCAAAAATGACGAGTTTACCTATCGCGTATGACGAAAATCGGGTCAAAAACCATAAACTTTAATTGCAAATCCGCAAGCAGGCCTTATCCGTTTGCTCTAAAAAATTTTTGGGTTCATTTCTCAACCAAACCTAACTTCTGGACACTTATTCACCTTGCGATTTCAAAACATGTGGAAAATCGACCCGCCCTTAAAAAAAAAAAAATATATATATATATATATATATATACCTTTCCTTTTCAACTTTTCAACTGTTCCGCGCGATGATTCCTTATTTCACGAAGGTCAAGCTTGTCGCCCCTCCTCTCGAGTTGGCCTGGTGAAGTAGTGAGTTGGTTTATTGTACTCTCCACCTCACATAGCCAGGTCCGCCCGGCTCATCGGGGATTGTTCTGAACCAGGCGTCTAGTCTTCTTATGAAGATGTCCACTGTGACCCGACTTGTGTTCCTTAGGTCTTTGGGCAGCTGATTAAACAGTTTTGGTCCTCTCACAACAGAACTATTTTCTTTCAGGATTAAGGATGTTCCCTGTCTAGTCTTTAATTTGGGAACACGACACAGTCTTTCTTTTCTACTCTCCACTGTTGTTTGGGGAGTTACAGGGTTCAGAGTAAGATTAGGGACTAGTTTCTCCATTATTTTCTAAGTGTAAATAATGGTGTATCTCTCTCTCTCTCTCCTCCTTTCCAGTGAATATAGTGAATATTCGCGTAACCTTTCCCAGTAGTTTAGTGCTTTGCACCCATTGATCTTGGCTGTGAAGCTTCTCTGAATCCCTTATAGTTGTCTAATGTCTTTTTTATATGGGCATGTTAGGACCAAGCAGTATTCCAATTTGGGTATGATATATATATATATATATATATATATATATATATATATATATATATATATATATATATATATAGGTTTAATGTTAGAAAATCTGGAAGAGGAAGAACCATTGTTGTCCCAAGGCGATATGATGACTAAGCTGATTGATGCAGCATTGCTTGTATATATTAAGTTAAGGTGTATATATATCCATCTCATAATTGTAAGGTTAGTGAAAAATTAACTTAATTTAGAGCTAGCATTTTTGGGCTCTTGTGGCATCATTGTTTGGCCACTCTGGTGGCATCATTTTGGGGCGCTGCGCGTCCTTTCTACTCGTTTGTGGAACGTCGTACTTACAGGGTGTGGTCTTATAGAGAGCTCTCTTGCAATTCAGTTTGGTTGTTTAGATACAAGATTGTTGCATCGTGCAATAGTCCAGGTTGTGTTGTTGTTGCAAGGTTGAGAAAGAAGACCATAAATAGTGCCCCTTTTGTTTTTATCTTAAATTCATGCAACTGAGGCCTAAGGTAGGCCCACATCGAGTCAGCAACCCTGAGGTAGGACCTAATAGGATCTCAAGTCCGTAAGTTTTTAATTTTAGCCTAACTTGGGCTGTAGGTTGAACTGGCCCTTTAGAACTTGGCCGTTCACGGCTCAGCTGGGATTTTGAACCCAACAAATAAATAAATAACATTTAATGACTGAGGATGCGAGGATGCGAAAAATAACTGCCTAGACCTGGTATTCACAAATAACACGAACTTGATTGCCGATATAAAAATAAGTTCAACTATTATCTCAGACCACAGTATAATCGAGTTATCAACAAATATGGCGATAACTTTAAAAGACATTACATATACTGAAGGAAGAAGCAAATTTGGGGCTTTTAACTTAAACTCCAAGACCATAAATTGGGAAGAAATCAGTTCACACCGGCTTCCAAAGGACCTCAGAAACGTTACAGGGGTCAAAGTTGAAGTCTTCAAGAGAAGACTAGATGCCTGGCTGAGGACGGTACCTGATGAGCCGGATGTACCTGGTTATGTACGGTGGAGAGCGCAAGAGAGCAACTCGCTCCTCCACCAAGCCAGGACTAGAGGCGGGGTCACTAGCTTGACCTCCGAGGCTCCGTGTGAAGAGAGACCAACGTACGAAACAACATAAGGTTCACAAGGTAAGGTAAGGTGTCTAGTATATATATATATATATATATATATATATATATATATATATATATATATATATATATATATATATATATATATATGGCTGGAGTCAAATAAACGTTGTCAACTACAAATACAAATACACACTTATAGCTTTTTTATGTGACAAAAGAAAGAGAGTAGCGACGAAGTTAGCTAATTGCGGAGACAACAATACTAGGAAAGTAATACAAAAAAACTGAAGGGAATTGATTGGGAAATACAAACCCTGATAAAGGGCCATACAGAAAGGGAAGAGGAAAAGGCGGTTGAAGCCATAAAGGAAAATCCAAAATACTTCTACAGCTATGCGAAAAGGAAAACGCGAGCTACTGTACAATCGGGACCTTAAGGAAAGGAAATAATGAACTAACAGACGATCTAAAAGAAATAACTGAAACATTGAGAGTCTAGTATGAATCGGTTTTCAGTACCCCAAAAAAGTGACAAAGCGATAACTGACATAGATGCATTCTTCGAAGAGAAATTGAAAGGAGAATGTATAATAGACTCTGATTTTACCCCAGAAGATGTAGTGAGAGCTATAGGACAAATGAAATCACATTCAGCTGCAGGTCCGGACAAATGGAACGCACTATTCATTAAAAACTGTAAAAATGAAATAGCTACACCCTTATACTGGATATGGAGAAGATCCATAGACACTGGGGAAATACCAAGTATCATGAAAAGAGCAAACATTGTCCCTCTATATAAAGGAGGAGATAGATCTCAAGCAAAGAACTATAGACCAGTGTCCTTGACGTCCCACCTCACCAAAATATTTGAAAGAATAGTCAGAGAGAAAATCTATGCCTTCTTGGAGACACTGGAAAGATTCAACGAAAATCAACACGGATTCCGATCAGGAAGATCATGCCTATCACAACTCATAGAGCATTATAACAATGTCCTAGATGCACTTGAAGGCAACGAAAACTATGATGTCATATTCACGGATTTTGCTAAAGCTTTCGACAAATGCGATCATGGTATAATAGCACATAAAATGAAACATGGGAATAACAGGCAAAGTGGGAAAATGGATCTACAACTTCCTCAGTAAACGACTACAGGTGGTTAAGATTCAAGGGGTGTCATCATCAGAATCAGAAGTACGCAGCTCAGTACCACAAGGTACAGTGCTGGCCCCACTTCTGTTCATTATCATGCTAACAGACATAGACAGTAGAGTAAACAGCAACAGCATAGTAACATCATTTGCGGACGATACAAAGATCAGCAGAAAAATCAGCGATGCAAACAAAGTGGAAGCTTTGCAGAGGGACACGAACAAAATATACAAATGGTCAGAAGACAACAATATGACATTTAACACCGAGAAATTTCAGCTCTTGAGATATGGTAGAAACGAGGAACTTAAAAAGACTGCATATTATGCTCCAGATAGACAGAGATGGGCAAGATACTTGGAAATTGTATCTGAGATACAGATACAAGATACCCAACAAAAATGTATCTGAGATACAGATACAAGATACTCGAAAAACTGTATCTTCAAGATACAGATACAAGTTACAGATACAAGATACATTTTTAAGATACACGATACTTTTGAAAGAATAATTATTTGAGTTTAGTTTCACCTGGTGAGCCATGAGCGCACGAGTTGTCTCATTCAATTGTTTATTATTATATTTTCTGGATATAAATAAATGCCAAATCAATGGTACTTCATATCTCAGTATTCATATAGTGATATAACTAAAAGGAAAGCACAAAGTAAATATGTATAAATAATCCTGAAAATTTTTAGGTATGGAAAAATAAAATAAACCACACTTTTTCAATTTATGTATTTCAAATAAATTGTTAATACAGGTATGCTCAGTTACCTACTCACGAAGAAAAAATAAAGTTTTCCTCATAATAAATATATTTGCAGGAATAAGCAAATATATGTATAATTCCTGATTTTTAATCATGTTAAAACATGTTAAAACCGCGGGATACAAGATGAAACCTGAGTACGTCTGTGCCGAGACTGTGCGCGCAGCGCAACGGTAGTATTCATGTACAAACATGTAACACTGTAACAGCAATCGCCGGCCTGCTTCAACGTGCGTCAGATATGATCATATTTCATGAATAGTTATTAGCGTCTCTATTTAAAAAGTATCTTATGAAAGTATCTTTGAAAGTGTATCCCGGGATACAAGCTACATGACAAAATGTATCTTAGATACTTCTCAAGATCCTCCAAAAATAAAGTATCTAAGATACGTATCTCAGATACGTATCTTGTATCTTAAGATACAAGATACTGCCCATCTCTGCTACAGGGCCGGCTCAAGGTACCGGCAACTCGGGCAGTTGCCCGGGGCGCCACGTGCTAAGGGGCGCCACGTCATGTGTTTGGGATCTTCCAAATACAAAGGGAAAAATAGAAAAATAAATAAATAAAATAAAATGAAATAAAAGAGTCAAATGTGAAAATTTCCTGATGTGGAGTCAAATTTTCAAGGATTATGACATTATATTAGCCAATAGCATTAGTACCAGACTACCAGTAAAGCTAAGGTCAGCTTGGCCCGACATGGGATGACATGTCACATGGGTTGATGTGGCCACGTAGCAGTGCTGCCACTCAGATTTTTAGGAAATCCCAAGAATTGACCTAAAAAAATCCCAAGAATAACAAAAAAATCCCAAGATAATAAAAACATTAAAATAAACAAAGAAAACATTAAACTTACTCTATTTTAATTATATTTCCTCGTCAGGCTCGTCTTCTTCGACGTCTGCCTATCTAGGATAATGGGCTATATAGCTATTTATAAAAGATAAAAATAAAAAATTCATCGTTGATATAATATCAGAATTAAAAAATAGAAACTTAATTTTTTATTACAGCTAAATGTTTTAGAGAAAATAGAGATAATGAAAGGAACTAGTTTTTCACGCGTAAGAAAAAATCGGTGCTCTGTTTCAGCTGGCTCTGACTACTGACTAGACGAGACGCCGCACACCATTACGACTTAACCTTGTTCAAAACATGTTTTGAACGGCAATCAAACTAGTACAAGCGACTGTCGTCATGACAAATTTGTTCTATTACCAATAATATGACATAAAATGAATTTTATGGATTTATAAAAATTAATAAAGGATAGTAATGAAAAGTACATAAATAGTAACAAATTTCGTTCAAGTAGTAACAAAAGTACAAACAAGATATAAAGTAACAAATTTGTTACTATAGTAACAACTTCGCAACGCTGCTGACCAAACGCAGTCTAATTAAACGGTTACTGAACGAAAAGTAAACAAGAACTAAATGTGTACAATACCTGTTGTATGTCTTCAGTACTTATCTCTCATTTTAATTATTTAATAATTATTACCACTTTTCATGTATAATATAATTCGCTTTATATAATTGTTTTTTAATGAAAACAAGAAGAAATTAATAATAATTTTCACTTTAACTTAGTTGGTATGAAAAATCCCAAGATTTCGACAGTTTTTCAAAATATATCCCCAAATCCCCAGGTCGAGGCTGAAATCCCAAGATCTTGGGAAAAATCCCAAGCAGTGGCAGCCCTGCCACGTAGGTGAGCGTTGAGCACAAATTACATACGCCTGGCAGCGCTGCCATCCTTTAATATCTCATCAGTGTTGCCACTTTGTGGAATTTTTACATTTTTTTGTGGATTTACCTCAGACAAAAGTGGCAACACTGTCTCTCATATTTTCATACATGGTTCCATTTTGAGAATGTTTAGTTGTACTTTGAGTGAATATCGTTAATTGTAATAAACTCTTTATTCCTACATTTGTAGTTTTTCCTCATTGTGAACAAATTTTAAAATTATACTTGTAAGGGCGCCGAAGTTCAGCTTGCCCGGGGCGCCAGCAATCCTAGGGCCGGCCCTGTCTCTGCAGATAGACAAGAAATTCAGAGAAGCACGAAAGTGGTTGACTTGGGGATAATATACTTAGTTTTGACGTACCTATATAAAAAGGAAGAAATTAATAAACTAGAAGAAACGCAGAGACATTTCACAGCCGAAAATGATGGCTGCAAAGAACTCAACTACTGGGAAAGACTACGTAAACTAAATCTGTACTCTCCGGAAAAAAGAAGAGAGAGTTATACCATAATCTACATATGGAAAATGATCGAAAAACTGGTACCAAACTCCAAATTAAACCCCATTACCATCCAAGCAACGCTGGACAATAGGAAAGGCCGAATGTGTAGTGTTCCCAAATTAAAGGCCCGACAAGGGACCTCCTCAACTCTGAAAGAAAATAGCTTGGTTATCAGGGGGCCAAGAATTTTCAACCAGCTTCCAAAGGACCTCAGAAACGTTACAGGGTCAAAGTTGAAGTCTTCAAGAGAAGACTAGATGCCTGGCTGAGGACGGTACCTGATGAGCCGGATGTACCTGGCTATGTACGGTGGAGAGCGCAAGAGAGCAACTCGCTCCTCCACCAAGCCAGGACTAGAGGCGGGGCCACTAGCTTGACCTCCGAGGCTCCGTGTGAAGAGAGACCAACGTACGAAGCAACATAAAATTCACAAGGTAAGGTAAGGTGTGTATATATATATATATATGGCTGGAGTCAAATAAACTTTGTCAACTACAAATACAAATACACACTTATAGCTTTTTTATGTGACAAATACAAATACAAATTGTTCAAATCAAAGCCGGTGTAACGTTGAAAAATCCAATCAAAATAAATAAAACTAGCGAAGCGACCCGGCGTTGCCCGGGTGGAAGTTGAACGATATATATATATCGAGCGAGGACCATGGTGTAGTGGTTATCATATCTGACCGGCAATCGGAAGATCCCGGGTTCGATTCCGGGTGGTTACCTCATTTTTTCATTTGTTCGTTCTCTCTTCTCATCTTGCGCGGAATGTTCTATACAAGCGTCGTTCTTTACGTTATTTATACTGCGTGTTCTTTGCAGTTGAAATGTGTATATATAGGTACGGCATGCGGGAGGTGCCCCCCTCGGGGCATTGGTTTCTGTGCGTATGTAGAGGAATTACGACTTCTGATCGAGCGAGGACCATGGTGTAGTGGTTATCATATCTGACCGGCAATCGGAAGATCCCGGGTTCGATTCCCGGGTGGTTACCTCATTTTTTCATTTGTTCGTTCTCTCTTCTCATTTTGCGCGGAATGTTCTCCTATACAAGCGTCGTTCTTTACATTATTTATACTGCGTGTTCTTTGCAGTTGAAATATATATATATATATATATATATATATATACAGGACCAGATTAAGGGTTTCGTAGGCCAAGGCTGGATTGCGTGGGCTTCAACAAATCTTTCTAATATATCGGTATTAGAAAAAGTACTCGACAAATATAGATGCTTTATTAAATGAAATTACATATTTTTCATTTATAATTGAGTATAATATAAATAATTTTAAGAGATTAAATACGATAGGCCTACATAAAACATATTTCACCAAGTATATATATATATATATATATATATATATATATATATATATATAACTTGGTTGAATGGTTTGTTCTAGTAGTAGAGCGTCGATTATCTGGACGTCAATTAACCGGAATGGTATAAAGCAGTACTGAACGTAGTGTATTAACCAACGAACTTTAACAATACCGTAAGTCAACCAACCAACTTTAACCATGTGATTGGATGATGTTTAAGCTCCACCTACTACAGACGAGACAATGGCTCATAACGTAAGCGTGTTGTGCTGTCCATGGCAAAGAAAATTAAGATAATTGAAAAAATGGGATCATGGCTATTACTACGAGGGAACATGCAGTGGAAGACGAAGATGACGAATCTGAAAGTGAAGAAGATCGTGGCCCTTCAAACACGGAAGCTTTTACAGCTTTTGAAACAACAATCAAATGGTTTGAAGGACAAGATGAAAGTGAATTTACAAAGCTACTCCTGAGAAACCTTCGCGACTTAGCAGCAAAGAAGAGAGCTAATTGCGTTAAACAAAAAACTATTACAGACTATTTCAAACCGTTATATGTATAATCACTATGCGTTTTTTTCCTAAGTAGTTTTTAAATAAAGTATGTGTATGACAAATAAATATACATGTAGCGGCTACTGAAGTGGCAGAGACGTTTTCAAATACCTTAGCAGTGTTCCATCAAAACAAACACGACCAAGATGACGTCACACAAGCACGACCAAGATGACCTCACACAAGCACGACTAAGATGACGTCACAGCACGGGAATACTTGTTCAAGGCATCACACCTCAACTTCGTTACAAGGACTTCTGGACGCGCCTTGAGAGCTCTCCTTTCGAACACCTTCAGTGACCCTGGAGCTACCACCATATAAACATCTTTTGTGCAGGCCCCACTTGGGCCTGGTGTCATTCAGCTAACTTTATATGAAGACTAATCATTACCTCGCGCATTGTTAATATCAAGCCATTATTATATCGAAAGCATTATTTCAAGCGTACACATTATTTCGACTGTAAACAATCAACATATTCTGTCTCATTCATAAATCATTTATTTCGTTTAATAAAAGAAGAAAACTCAATCTATCAATCAACCTAATTAATACAAACAAACAAACAAAACAAAACATCTTTATTGTGGATCATTCACAATCCATAGCCACTTAACCCAGTGATTCCCAGAGCTGGGCAATAAATACATTGAATGTATTTAAATACTAAATACTAAATACATGGGAGAAATGTATTTAAATACTAAATACTAAATACATTTACGAATGTATTTAGATACTAAATACAAAATACATCAATTGTATTTAAATACATTTGTAAATACATTTTAAATACATACAAATTTTAACATATGCATTCACTAATTCATGAGTAACAACAATATAAAATGCTTGATAAAGGATGAGTGTACAGATTCGTTGTAGCATTGCTTGCAGCAGAGACTTCGTGTTTACACAGCAAGCAGGTGCACTTTACCTTATTACCGTCTTTAGATTTAATTTTAAAGTATTTTCCATCAAACAGAGGGTGCACTAAATTTTATCTGCAGATATATCACTGTTTGATTCACCGGATTTGCTTGTTGAAGCCATGACACGCACACGATAAAGAAATCAACCGCTTTCGACTAAGAGTGGCACACAACTGATTGAACTGACACGTTGAAACATGAACCATGCTGTACTACACTGTTGACGCGTCGTACTGTGCTAGTACAGACGTGTATTAAACCAGTAAAAGTATTTACATTTTTATATTTTGAGTATTTAAATACATTGTATTTAAATACTCATTAAAGTATTTAAATACTGTATTTAAATACATGAAAACAATGTATTTATAAATACAGTTCTAAATACACAAATGTATTTAAATACGTATTTAAATACAAATGTATTTAAATACTGCCCAGCTCTGGTGATTCCCAAACCCATGGTCGTGACCCAAATGAAGGTCGCGAAGGTGTTCCTGAGGGTCGCTTTGAAAATCTCCCGTATTCGAAATTTTGGACCCAACTTAAGGATAAGCCCGTTCTGACTCAGGAGGCTGAAAAAGCTCTTCTCCTTTTCCAACAATATATCGCTGTGAACAAGGATTTTCAGGTCTTGTTGCAATCAAGACTAAAGCAAGGAACCGCGTGGATCCTCAGCATGACTTGCGTCGTGCTCTGTCCATCAACATAAAACCAAACTTAAAGGAGCTTACCCACAAAATGAAGCAGTATCATGGTAGCCACTGAGAGAATCTTTGATTGTGTAATAAAGTCTCATTTTCATGTAAAAAAAATTTCATTTTGTCCAATTAAAAACTTTTGAAATTCATTATGTGTTGGTAATTAATTCATTCAAACTATATGAATATAAACACAACGTATCAAAATGATTGATCATTAATACTGAATGTATCAGCGTTTAGGGGGATCGCCAGGCCAGGACAATATTATATTCAGGGTCGCCACCATAAAAGTTTGGGAACCACTGAGTCTTAACCTAACATACAAGTACAAATTTATGTATTATATACTGAACGTAATACAAAAATAAGGCCAACATAGCCACTTAACTAACATACAAGTACAAAAATAAGGCCAGCATAGCCATTTAACCCAACATACACTATGCATATACAATCTTTGCTACATTACAAAAATAAGGTATTGTAAACCAGCAGTTGTCTGAACCAAGACTGTCATATTGGTGAGAGGTACACAGTATCTAAAGACAGGACATTGCACAATAACACATTAGAGCTGTTTTGGACCCTAGTAATGAAATTATATATATTCTTCCGGATTAACATTTGGCTGGTAGTAGGTTACGCGTAGTAAACATAAAACTGGCACTGCACCATTTTGGTTCCCTACATAGCATACGAAAAAAAATATTATAAGCAACAGAGAGTTTATTCATAGCAGTTTTTGTATAGTTCCACCACAGATGGAATGTATACAATGTAGCACAGTAAGTTCTAAAAAGATAAGTTTTAACTGATTCTGAACACATACCAAATTTCCTTATTCGCATGTTACCCTGTATGTTACCCATACAGCTTTTTACGTTGCCTCTCAATATCAAGTTCATCTCGCAGCTTGTGAGTAATTACATGACCTTAGTATTTACACATGTCTTTGACAGGTATTGTCTGACCATTCATGTGAAAAAAACTACATAGGGCTATGGGTTTATTGCCTGTTACCCTCATCCGTTGGAAATTTCCAGCAGATTTCAGTGGAGAGTTAACGACAAAAGCCCTACGTTTTTTCGTTAGAGAGTTATGTATGTGTAGATCTTCAAAGGACCTCTTTATGTATTGCTTTTAGCGGTTAATGTTAAATTTATTTGCCTTCGGCATTTTAGCGCTACCTAATGGTAAAGAAAGAAATTGCCTTACCTTATTATTTCGTTGAGCCTCGCTTCTGTTTGTAGGACGCGACGGTGTTTTTCGATGTAGGGCCGCGGTACGATGGAGTTACACAACGAGTTGATTTGATGTAATTAATATAGGCAGTCACTATATTTAAATTCCTTAAGGTATAGGCTTATCTTTTTCCGTTATTAGGTTTATATCACATATTATTCACTCAGAACTTATGGAAGATAAAGTACATCGTCCTTGCTTAAAAGTAGGGCTTAACATAAGCAAGCTCCGAGCGAGCCGCTAATATAATATAAATCTTCGTCTTTTATTATTTGCTGATTTTGTAAAGTTCGCTGACTCTTCTCTCGAAGTAATTTTCATGAGTCAGAAGTGCAAATTTTGAACACGAAATAATAAATTTTTCTTGGGTTGGGTGGGCCCAATGCCTCCATATTGGGTTCTATGTATGTATGGCAATTATTTTCATTCCCAGTAGGCTATGTCGCCAATCCCGAAGCAATTTTGCATAGATATTTAATTCAATTAATTAATAATTTATATTTAATTAGGAAGTAAAGGTACCACATACGATACCATGTTGTAAGCATATATAGTTTTTCTATAATTCATTTCAAAAGACCCATATGATACATGTTTCAGTAGTTTACACCTAAAAATCAAATTACAACTCTTTGCCCCATTATAGGTGATGTAATTTTCTATACCATACTATTCACATATTGTGGTGCCGCGTTTGTTAGCGGGCTAAAGATAAAGTAAAGGCCAATTTGAGGCTTTATTCAACATAAACATAGCATAGGCCGCAATACGCCATGAGAGATAGAATATCCGAACAGGTGCACTGATGTCATCGAAAGCTTGCATTTTTCCTTGTTTAGACTCAGATTTATTCGTTTAGCGGCTTCCCAGAAATGTCGAAGGTTCTCATCGTGCTCTTCCCAAGTGGTTCCGCAGATGGTGAGATCGTCGAGGTAGGCGTATGTTGATGATAAGTTGTTCGAGGATATGAATTCGTTCATGACGCGCTGGAAGGCCGCGGCTCCGTTAGTTACTCCCATAGGGATCCTTCTGAATTGGTATAGATTTCCGTCAGCCTCGAATGCTGTAAAAGGTCGTTCAGACGGATCGATTTCTACCTGGTAGTATGCGCTTGACAGATCAATTACGCTGTAGTATTTGTGTTGTGAGACTTTGTTGGCTATATCATCGATTCGCGGAGATATATGCATCTAGCATGGTAAATCGGTTGACGGTTTGAGAGAAATCGATTACCATGCGTTTTTTTTTTTGTTTCGGTAGATGTGATGACTACTTGAGCACGCCAGGGTGAGTTACTGGGTTCAATTATCTCATCCCTGAGTAGCTTTTCGATTTCTTTCCCAATGAAAATTTTGTCCTCAGAGCAAAATCGTCTGGACTTCGTGGCGATGGGACGACAATCGGCAGTTAAGTTGCCGAATAGTGGTGGGGCTGAAATTCTTGATCGAGTAAGGCCGCATATATGGAGTGCTGGCTCCGGACCTCCGAAATTGATGTTCAATTCCTTGTGTCTGATTAAGAATGGGGTACCGAGTATTATGTCAGCGCACAGATCCGACAAGACGGATAGTTCGAGCTTTTCGTAGTCGCGGTCTCCCATCGTAACCTTCACTGTACATCGACCTGAGATGGCTGCGGATAGATTAGGCGAAGCCATTGATACGACGCCCGAGTGCGGAAGAATGGGCAGCTCTAAGTGTTTGGCTAGATCCTCACGAATGAAGTTGCGAAAAATGCTCTGTATGAATTGGTCCACAATTAACCCACCCCTTATATCTCCAGTCTAACTATAGAGTAGATCAAGTCTAGCCTAGAGGGGTCAGCCTAGAGATTCCGGAAATGGTCCAGAGCGGGCAGATAAATTGAGGTCCACAGTAGGATTCCTCACAAGAATTAGGTTAGGGCAATCTACCTTCACCTTTGTTAAGCTATGAGTTGATGCTGGGTCTTAGGCCACAATGTAGGCCTAACTTGTCTGACCCAGCTTAATTTAATGTTATAACTTTGGTGTAAAAACTCAATTAGTCACTTACTTTTTGTTATCGGAGTGTCTCCCTTCTCCGGTTATGTTTTCGAGAGCGCACTTTGCTGGTACGTCCTCTCGCCCCGTTCTTCGTTTTCGTTCTCCCTTTGTTCTCCTCTTCGCGGGGCTTCTCGTACCAGCGTTGTCTTGGTTTATTCCTCGGTTGGTTGAGCGGTAATGTATCTCCATACCGAGCACGCTCCTCCCACACAGTATATAAATACTAGTGTGGAGAATAACTCTGGTGAGCAACCAATTGGTTTCATCCACCCAGTTATTGACATAAAAGGAATTTAATGATTGTTAGATTAACTACCTACCTACTCAGTGAACCATTTTCGTTACCTCCCAACTACCCACTCATCAGTTTTCCATATACTGGGGGCCCCGGGAGATAAAAATTTTGGTGTCATTGTCACCAATTTTTGTCTGAGTGTAGACTAGCTAACTATTTAACTGTAAATGCCTGTTAATCTGATTAACAGTGCCTATCCTCACCTTCTCATGGAGAAGGTGTAGCATTTAATTAGAAGATAAAATATACATCCATAGGATGAAACTGTCTATGGTCTTTACCATAAGAAAAGAAAAATGAAAGTTAGAAGATAAAATTACAATTCCCCAGCATCTATTTTTTGTTGTAAAAATAGTCGCGCTTTTAATGCTGTTTGTCGCTGAGGTCTTGTGTCTGTCAATGTTGTAGTAGGATGCGTTACCACTCCTACTGTCAAAGGAATAGTTACTGGAAGTTCAGTGTCTCCAGTTGTTACTGTCAGTGGAGAAGGTTCTCCAAAGTCCATTGTTTTGGGTCCAGACTCTAAAGGGTACAAAAGAGAAATGTCTCTTGTTGTGTCACCCGTTGAAGTCCTTAATTTGACCACTCTTGTTACCCCATCTGCCCCTGGTCTGAGTTCTGAAACTCTAGCCAGAGGCCAGTTTGTCTTGGAGTACTGTCATGTATGAGAACAAGGTCCCCTACCTTAATTGTGTCAGACCAATCCTTCTTAGTCATTTGTTTATGTCTCTCCCTTAGACCCATCAAGTACTCAGTTTTCCACTGTTTTATGAAATGAGCTTTAACTCTAGTTAAATGTTGTAACTTAGTCTGGAGCTCATCATGTCGTTGAGTCCAGTTTGGGTCTTCTGAAGAGTCTATATTGTAGTCCGGCAGGAGACTAACTTGTTCTCCCCGAATCAAATGATTTGGAGTTAATGGTTCTGGGTCATTAATGTTGTCACTCACATAAGTGAGTGGCCTATTGTTAATGATGTTCTCAATCTCAGCCAGGAGAGTGAGTAACCCAAATAAGTGTATCTGTTTTTTGCCAATTGCTTTCTTCAAGCAATTCTTTACTGTTTGTATATTCCTCTCCCAGATAGAACCATACCAAGGAGAGGCAACTGGAATATACTTCCACTTTATGTTTGATTTTGTATATATAATTGTGTGATTTCATTGCTTAACAAGTCGTGGATGACTTGTTCACCAGCTTTGAAATATGTAGCATTGTCAGTCCAAACTGTCTTGGGTACTGAATGTCGTGCACAGAATCTCTTAAAGACAGCAACAAAAGATTCTGCTGTTAGGTCCTCCACAACATCCAAATAAACAGCTCGTGAGGCTGCACATGTAAACAGTACAATGTACATTTTTTGTTCCGTGTCACCCACCCCTACAGTCAATGCTCCTGTATAGTCAATGCCTACAGTCTCAAAGGGTCTGTTGAGAGTAACTCTCTCCTCTGGCAAAGCAGGAGGATTTGGTTTCCTATAGGGCCTAGCATGAATACGCCTACATGTGACACACTCACTCAGGACTGTTTTAACAGTGATCCTTCCCTTGGGTATCCAATAAGTTTTTCTTAATGTAGTTAGTGTCTGTGGTACCCCCATATGATATACATCATTGTGTATTTTTCTGATGATTAATGTTGTCAAATAGCTAAATCTAGGTAAAAGGATTGGATTTTTGCTTTTGTATGACAGTTTTGATTTGTCTAATCTCCCTTTACACCTTAGAAGGCCTTCCTCATCTCTGAACAAGTTTAGATCCACAACTACTGATGGTACAGGTTCTTTTGTTTGTTTCCCATTTGTTAAGAATTCTAACTCTTTATTGTACTCTTTTTGTTGGGCTGGCCTATCCAGTATTGGGTTGCAACTTCTGTATAATTATGATTGTTTTTATTTAGCTGTTTGTTAATTGTAGCTAAACAGTTGTGAGCAAACCTCAAACAGTAGGCTGTCACCCTACAAGTTTGTTGAAATCAGAATACTTTTCATAATTAGTGATTGGTTCAACCTTTTCATTTGAAAAGATTAAATTTAATGTCAAGTTAACTTGTTCCACAGGCCATTGGTCTGTATTACAGAGCCACTTAGGTCCCATAAACCAAGTTTTGTTTGACTTCAACAACTTGTAGGATAAACCTCTGGTCAGAAAGTCTGCTGGATTCTGTTTAGTTGGAACATAGTGAAAGTTTACTTGTAGGCTTTCATTAGCGTCAGCTATTTCTTTTAGCCTATTTCTTACAAAGATATTCTTACTATTAATGCTATCATTCCGTATCCAGGCAAGACAAATCTGACTGTCAAGCCAGACGTGGATATTAGTTATGAACACATCATAGTAAGCATCCTTAAGCAATGAAATGGTTTTAATGGCTAATGTAGCAGCCAATAGTTCCAATTGAGGTATGGTTCGGGTAGGTTTGAGAGGTGCACTTTCCCTTTTGCATAAATTAGATGACTTTCTGTAGGGCTTACAAGATACGCACAGCACCCATAAGCTTGTGTGCTTGCATCAGCAAACACATGAAGCCTCTGGGGCTTATCCCTAAACCCACAGCACCTTTGAATTTTAATGTTCTGCACTTTTGTTAAATCAGTAGCTAACTTCTTCCAAGATTTTTGATTTTCATTTGTTATTGGATCATCCCACCCAACATTTGTCCTCCAAATTTCTTGGAGGAGAATCTTTGATTTTATTGTTGAAGGCAGGAATAGACCCATAGGATCAAAAATTTTGGAAGCCTCTGATAATATTTGTCTTTTAGTATTTGCTTCCTCATCAAGTTTAAAACCTTTAGTACAGATTGAATCATGACTGTTAGAAGTTGCATCCAAATACCAGTTCATACCTAAAGTTTTAACTCTGTCTGATGGCTCAGTAAGACCATTATTATCTTTTAAAATCTTTTTGTTTAAATCCTCATTATTTGAAATCCACTCTCTAAGTTCAAAGTTACCTTGTTGCATAATGTTTTGAGAGTGTTCATAGACTTCAGATAATTCAGATTTTGTTGTCGTTGAGCCTATTAGATTGTCTACGTAAAATGTTCCTTAAGGAAGTTCAATGTTAGAGAGTTATTAAACTGGTTTAAATGATGTTAATTGTCAATGCTAATAGGCTAGGTGAGCAATTGGCTCCAAACAACACAACATTAAATCTATAGGTTATGAACCCTTTATTCAAATCAAATGGATCCTTGAACCATAAGAACCTAAGTTGGTTCTTATCATATTCATTTTTAAGATTTATTCTCAAAAATGCCTTTGAAATGTCACTTTGTACAGCATATTTGTCTAACCTGAACCTCAGTAAGATCTTCACAAGGTCAGAAATGAGATTAGGACCCTCAATCAAGCAATCATTCAAACTGTGTTTATCACTGTCTTTGAGGCTACAGTTATATACTACTCTGAGTTTTGTTGTTGGGGCATCTTGTCGATAAACCCCCCTGTGGGTTAAATAATGACAACCATCTTTTTTAAAAGGGTTATTGTTACTTCTTCAATGAAGCCTTTCTGTAGCTGTTCTTTGAAGACATCATTATTTACATATTTTCTTGTTGAGTTTTTTCATTACTTTATATAAATGTCCTTTAGCTACTTTGAGATTGTCTCTTAAAGTTGGACAATTTATTTTCCAAGGTAACTCAAAAATAACTATTGTCTTTGCACTGAATGGTGTCTTCAAATCTTTCTACCATTAACTGATCTTCTGAAGTTTGATGTTGTCATGTATACCCACAGATTCTAGCAACCATAAAGTTTGAATTGCCTCATCCAAAGTTTCATTTGATAATGATGAATTAATGTTCTCAGTTGAGATAATATTATTCAAAGTGTTGCTATTCTTACAGGTGTTATGTAGGACTGAGTTGAGGCACATAGTATTTGTTGGTCATGACTGTTTTGGTTTAGGTCTAGGTTGTAGTCTGATAGGTCACCCAAAGGGGCTATCCCTGATGGAGTCTGAATAGCTATACCATTACCTATCTCTACTATGCCCTTATGAATAAGATTAATATAATCTGCCCCTATTAGCATTTCAATGTTAGCTATGTGTTGTTAGTGATATGTCTATCAGCTATTTTGTAGTGTTTTTTCAAATGATTTATGGTTTGTTCTAGTTTGGGTATAACCAGTTTGTTTTGTCCTACTTTAGAAATAATAACTGCTTCAATTTTCTTGAATTTACTTCTAAATGTAGTTCCAGGTCAATTGTCTTATAGCTATTTTTGTCCGAGTTATCCTTAACAAAGGACGCAATATTGAAGTTTTGTTCATTCGGGTTTGGTGTCAAACCCAATTTATTAACTAATTTTTTGAAACAAATGTTTGTTGAGAACAACAGTCTATAAGACATCTCACTGGAGTGGTACTACCCTCACTATTCACTAAGTCCAAAGTAATAGTTGGTAAAAGAATCTCAGTGTTTCTTGTTACATTGTTTGAACAAGCAGAATGTCCCATGAAAGTGGCATTTTCTTGATTACCTTTGTTTGGGGGAGGTATCTTTTGAGTTTGAGTACTATTATTTGGACACTTTGGTGAATCACACATTGATGAGACATGTCGTAAACTTTTACAAAACTTACACTTGAATCTTAACCTAGATTTACAGTCTTTCTTATAATGTCCCTGGCCAGTACACTTTTTACACAGGTTCAACTGTTCACATCTTTTAGCCCTTTGGTTAAAATCTGAATATTTGTCACACCCAGTACTACTGTGTTCATTACTTGCACAAAATTTGCAATATGGTGTATAAGTTTAGGCAGCAGTTACATTAAAGTTCTGTAATGTAGGTGTTCGTGTTTTATAGTTGGTCACATTTGATTCTACAGTATCAAGTTTTGTCTGTTTGGCTGTAGCTAGTTGGTCTCTGGGAACAGTCTTTGGTTTATCCAGTCTGGGTCTTATTTTGTATTGTTTGGTCTCTGGCCAAGGGAGGCCATAAGACCCTTGTAATAGTTTTCCTTATGGCCAAGGTAGGCCATAAGACCCTTGTAATAGTTTTCCCTATGGCCAAGGTAGGCCATAAGACAATGTTTAGCCCATGGCCAAGGTAGGCCATAAGACATTTAATGTTTGGCCCATGGCCACAATAAGCCAAGACCAAGGTTCAATTGTTTTGGCCCATGGCTGAGGTAGGCCATAAGACCTTTATTGTTTGGCCCATGGCCAAGGTAGGCCACAAGACCAAGGCTCATTGTTTGGCCCATGGCCAAGGTAGGCCACAAGACCAAGGCTCATTGTTTGGCCCATGGCCAAGGTAGGCCACAAGACCAAGGCTCATTGTTTGGCCCATGGCCAAGGTAGGCCACAAGACCAAGGCTCATTGTTTGGCCCATGGCCAAGATAGGCCATAAGACCCTCATTGAGTAACCCATGCAATCCTTGCTTATGTTCAGATAGGTTGAGTGTATTTGTGGCACATGTAAAGAGTACAGTGTATATATACATATATATACACACAGATTGCAAGGAATGCATGTGCCTGTTGAAAAAATCTGTTGAGTGATTCTTCCTT
Organism: Bathynomus jamesi; assembly: GCA_023014485.1. Classification (NCBI taxonomy): domain Eukaryota; kingdom Metazoa; phylum Arthropoda; class Malacostraca; order Isopoda; family Cirolanidae; genus Bathynomus; species Bathynomus jamesi. Next base: position 98,887 of record JAJOZX010000152.1, read on the forward strand.
AAAAGAAGAATTGGATGCTTGGAGTTGTATGCATTTTAAATGCTTGTTCACTAATGTTGTTTAACTGGGGATCGTAATGAAATATAGGACAAGAAGAAATTACCAGAGAAGAGAGAGCACAGACAAAACAGTCAGTTTAAATTTGGTTTAATCCCCCCAAGTACTTATGTCACTCAGGTCTAAGCTTATAAGAGAATGAGACTCCTTAATGTAAATGTTTCCTAGTTAGGCCCTAGGTTGTAGACCTAATTAGGCTTGCTCAGGTTAGGCTTAGGCTAGACCATTTAGCCTAATTCTGCAATTTTTGTTAAGTAAGGTTAAGGTTTGTAAATTCCCCACACACGGACCACCAATGCGAAAAATGCTCTGTATGAATTGGTCCACAATTAACCCACCCCTTATATCTCCAGTCTAACTATAGAGTAGATCAAGTCTAGCCTAGAGGGGTCAGCCTAGAGATTCCGGAAATGGTCCAGAGCGGGCAGATAAATTGAGGTCCACAGTAGGATTCCTCACAAGAATTAGGTTAGGGCAATCTACCTTCACCTTTGTTAAGCTATGAGTTGATGCTGGGTCTTAGGCCACAATGTAGGCCTAACTTGTCTGACCCAGCTTAATTTAATGCTTATAACTTTGGTGTAAAAACTCAATTAGTCACTTACTTTTTGTTATCGGAGTGTCTCCCTTCTCCGGTTATGTTTTCGAGAGCGCACTTTGCTGGTACGTCCTCTCGCCCCGTTCTTCGTTTTCGTTCTCCCTTTGTTCTCCTCTTCGCGGGGCTTCTCGTACCAGCGTTGTCTTGGTTTATTCCTCGGTTGGTTGAGCGGTAATGTATCTCCACTACCGAGCACGCTCCTCCCACACAGTATATAAATACTAGTGTGGAGAATAACTCTGGTGAGCAACCAATTGGTTTCATCCACCCAGTTATTGACATAAAAGGAATTTAATGATTGTTAGATTAACTACCTACCTACTCAGTGAACCATTTTCGTTACCTCCCAACTACCCACTCATCAGTTTTCCATAGAAGTTGTCCGAGCTGCCAGTATCCAACAAGGCGAGACACGAACGGCCGTTGACGAGGATATCGACTGTTGAGTTGGTAGGCATGGAGGAGCTACACGATAGAGTGGTACTAATGGTTGCTAATGCTGCGGCTGAATGAGACGCTGTGGTTTTATCCTGTTTTTGACGTGCCGAGGAAGTACTTGAGCGGCAGACTTTGGCCCAGTGGCCGGTCTTTTCACATTTCGCACAGATAGAATCCTTTGCCGGACACCTGCTTCGTGGGTGGCGTCGAGACCCGCAGAAGAAGCACAGAGCGGCTTTGTTGTCGAAATTCGTAGCGGCTGAAGAGTTTGGGAGATCGTCTCCTTGGACGCAGGCAGGCCGGGCAGAGTCAGTAGTCGGCGACGGTTCGTGGCGATAGCCAGTGGCTGCAACAGCACCGTAATGAGCGAGGTACGATTCTGAGTTTTTCTGGGCCTGATCTAATGTTCGAGCCTGGACGATAGCCTTTTCCAGTGAGAGTGTGTCATTTTCGAGTAAGCGGGTGCGGATGGCGATATCTCTAATTCCTCGGATGAAAGCGTCTCTCACAGATGAACTCCTGTTTTCGTCGGCGGAAACCGATTTGAAGTTGCAGTCATTGGCTAGTTGTTGAAGAATTTGCAAGTACCCATCGAGGGTTTCCTCGGGCTTTTGGTGACGGGTGGACAACAGGTGGCGAGCGCATACCTCGTTTGGCTTCTTGACGTAGGTGGCCTCTAAGGCTGCCATGGCATTCTCATAAGTAGAGCAGTCTTGAATGATATCAGCGACATCGGGGCCGATATGTATGAATAGAACCTCCAATTTATTGGGGTTGTGCTCGGCGATAGTACTCAAGAAATATTTGAATCCGCGCGACCATAATTTCCATAGTTTCCCAGCTTGGGGAGAATTCGGATAAGTAATAAATTTATCCGGGCGAATCACCTTCTCCATGATATAGTAAGATTACTGGATGAATATTTGCTTGCTGTATCTGAAAGGCCGACTGAATGGCTGATTGAAATGTTGAATAAATTGTGGTGCCGCGTTTGTTAGCGGGCTAAAGATAAAGTAAAGGCCAATTTGAGGCTTTATTCAACATAAACATAGCATAGATCTGAAACACAGAAAACAATAATTAGTAAAGACTTGTTACACAGAAAACAATAATTAGTAAGACTCATTACACATATCTCTAACAGTACTCTCAGCCCATGGGGAGAGAGATTGACAGAAGAACAAGGTCATCAGCATACATTAAATTATTAATTTTTTCCTTTCCAGTGACACAGCCAGTACGTACAGTTTTTAATTTATTGTGTTAAGGTTCTTTTAAATTTGTTTCTCAATTAACCTAAGCACCGTATATATAATTCGTGTAAATGTACTATGTACTGTACATGTACATGTATTGTTAATAAAATCCATAGAAAAGGGCTCCCAAAATAAAATTAGCCTCAGGTCCCAAGTACAGTTAATCCGCCCCTGGCCAGGACACTATATTACGATTAAAAAATATTATACATACATTTGTACACTCAACATTAGCTGCCCGGTTTGTTTACAAATGTTTTACATGCTCAAAGAGAACTATTCAACGTCAAACCGTCCAAAACACCAATCGCTAGTGATCGGTTCCCATCCCCTAAACTTGCTGACATTCACTCTACTATAAGTGGAGCAGCTCCAACTCCAAGTTCCGGAACGTTCCGATGAGTCTGGCTCCAGCTCTGCTCCGGCTCCACAGTCCCAGTTCCAGCTCCGCAGCAGAGTTTAAACAATTTATCTGTTCCATTCCGGCTCCTGGTTCTGGAGCTGGAGCACTGTCAACCTTACAATCACTTATCTCCCATACCAATGGGCCAATGGCATATGCCCATTTTCTCAATGGTAACATGGTAAAAATTTTATAATGGGCACATTAGGGGCCCTTCGGCCCATCTGGGTGGCTCCACTGTTAATATAAACAAACCGTAAATACATTTACATGCAAAATTAATATCCAATTGATCTTTGCAAATTGCAGATTGTCACACATCTACTAGCTGTAAATTAACTTCAAAACTTTGGATCTTGTGGATCATTCATCAATACCACTACTGTACTAATTGTAGACATCGTATGGTTATCTCATCACAAGAAGTTTTACATGGATCTATATAGCTATAACCTGAATAATATAATACAAGCTCTACAATTCAAATAAAAGGAGTAGGTGGGACTGTAAAGACTGTATAGAGTATTTGAATGTACACCCATTCATGGTCTCCCATTTAAAGGTGTCGATGAGGCAAGTGAACATAATGAGTCTTTCATACACCACAGTGCTATGGGGTGCACCGCTCAGCAGAGAAATCTCTTTAAATGGGGTATAAAGACAGAGAGTATCCCCTAACCCAAGATGCTGCCTCCCTACATCCCAACACTCTGTGTGGGTAATGAGATACAATCAGTGGTGTAGTGCTAAATAAAGAAGTGAGGGAACGCATTTTGAAAGTGTTACTCAGATGCGGGGGGGACAATGGCGAGCGCGGCGAGCCCATACAGCTGGGGGTCCGGGGGCACTGTAAACCCCCCGGGAAATCTTTTGAAATCTGACCAATTTCAGGGATATTTTGAGGTCATATGCACTGGATATTAGATATATTCCAAGGTTGAAGATGCAGTATTTCCAGTGTCATTAGATATATGACATCCAGTACGATCAATAAAAATAGCTAACAACTGGAATGATTAACTAAAAAAAAGTTAACAACTGGTACGCCGTGGTGACTGTTTCACCAGATCTTTATAGGCTAGCATTGCCTCAGTCGAAGCTAAAAGAAATGAAACAGTTAATGATTCTTTCTTATATTTCTTCTAGGGGTGGGAATTAAAATTTCATGACGTTAGAGATTTGTAAGTTCGGATTTATTTGAAATAGTGAGGGAACGCCGTTCCGTCTACCAAAAAAAGTAAGGGAACGCCGTTCCCACGCGTTCCCACAGCACTACACCACTGGATACAATACCGAAAACCTTTCCGATCCTTCGGGTCGTACAAAATTACCGTACGCGTACAAATCTGTCGGCCAAAACTTATTACATATTATGAAGTTGTTTACTGCTTGGTTCACCGTTCATAGTTCGATCTGCAGTCGAAGAAGCGAACAATTTTTCCAGAGCGGTGTGTGTTGTCAATCGTGCTGATAGGACGTGTTTCAGTGATTTTGTTAATTTCTAAGCCAGGCTTTTCCTCCGGTTTGTGTAGATTTACTTAATCGTTTTATTTTGATTGTGTGCTGAATTAGCTGGATTCCTATTCCCCCCCCCCCCCCCCCCCCCCCCCCCCCCCCCCCCGAAAGGTTCTGGCCTCTAGGCTTTGGCCAGGGTCAGGCCAGGCTTAGTCTTCGGTTAGGTCTAAGAACATAAGAAATTTTTATAGTGGATACACTAGGGGCCACTTCAGCCCATCGAGGTGGCTCCGCTATGTAAAACTGCCTATACATTGGCAACAACCAATTTTTATAAAACTAATTACTTATCAATTTAAAACTAAAGATAGAATCTCTGGATCCAGAGGATCAAAGTCATAATAGGCTACTATCCATAAATATGTTACTCTATATCTATTTATAACTGACATGCAAATATATCAGATCCAAAGAATCCAGTCAATTTCATTATAGTATCCATCAATACCAGTACCTTGCCAACCAAAAATAAGTCACAGTCCATATAAATTGTGGACTAAGTCACAATTACAACCATATACATTACAATATAGTATGTACTTAGGAGGAAAAGTGTAGGCGTGGCTGTAAAGACTCTACAGTAATGTAGAAATGTGTGTGCACCCATTTTGGGTCTCCCATTTAAAGGTGTTTGTGGGGCAAGTGAAGATCATGAGTTTTTCAATACCTCACAGTACTATGGGGGCACCGCTCAGCGGAGGAATCTCTTTAAATGGGGTGTGCAAGGACAGAGAGTATCCCCTAACACAAAATGCTGCCTCCCTATATCCCACAACACTTGTGTTGAGCTGTGGGATCTATCACCTAAATGCACATAATATATATGAAATAAACTAGTACCAAACATGCAATAAAAATGGGCTTAAACACTATCACCAGATGTCCCTTTCAGACATCAAACTATCCAACCTTCTTTTGAAAGAATCAAGTGTATCTGAAGTCACTAATTCTGTCAGACTGTTCCAAAGCTTAATTACTCTATTTGTAAAACTATGTTTTCTTAAATTTGTTCTACATTTGGCTTAAATAATTTCATATTATGACCGTCTAGTTATTGTAATCTTTAATGAAAAGAGACTCAAAATCTATCTTATCCAACCCTTTTATCATTTTATACACCTCTATCATATCACCCCTTAACCTCTTCCTTTTTAATGAGAACATGTTTAGATATATTAGTCTTTCCTTGTATGTCAATTGTCTTAGAGATAGGATCATTCTTGTTACTTATTTCTGTACTTTTTCCATTTTTCAATATCTTGTATCAAATAGGGACTATTAAATTGAATACAGTATTCAAGGAGGGGTCTCACATATGAAATGTTGATAAAATATGGTAAAAATTTTATAGTGGGCACACTAGGGGCCCATCTGGGTATCTCTACTGTTAATATAAACAAACCATAAATACAGTTACATACAAAATTAAGATCCAATTGATATCTACTAATTGCGGATTGGCACACATCTACTAGCTATACATTAACTTCAAAACTTTGGATCTTGTGGATCATTCATCAGTACCACTATTGTACTAATTGTAGACATCACATGGTTATCTATACAGCTATATAGCCATATATCTACATAGCTACAACCTAAATAATATAATACAAGCTCTACAATTAAAGTGAAAGGAGTAGGTGGGACTGTAAAGACTGTATAGAGTATTTGAATGTACACCTATTCAGGGTCTCTCATTTAAAGGTGTCTATGAGGCAAGTGAACATAATGAGTCTTTCATCTACCACAGTGCTAGTCAGGGCACCACTCAGCAGAGAAATCTCTTTAAATGGGGGGTATAAAGACAGAGAATATCCCCGGTATTTCTTTACTATTACACCGGTCTCTGGTAGAAAGTTTTAAGAGATGGTTTTCAATGTTTTTTAATATGCTGAATTCAAAAATGATGCTCATTTCTGTTAGGGGTTAGGTTTGCTTTGCTTGTTTTAGGTTTGGTTAATTTTGAAGGTGAAATTTGTTTTTCCTATGGTTTTTGATGTGTTTTGTATTAATCTGACTTTCAAAATCATCGGAAACCACTCATTTTTGTGATTCTCCCTACCCAAAAACTCCCAGTTCCCACTGGGGATCCCCCAGGTAAAAAAGGGTAGAAAGTTTTGAGACCTTTAAGCTTTAACAGTGGCGACTGGCATATAGGAGCGATGGAGCGGTCGCTCCCCCTTGCTTGAAACGATAAATATTAATTTAACAGATAAAAAATATATTAATTTTAAGATATTCAACAATTATTTTTATATTTTATTAAAATATTTTTTTAATACAAATTTATGGCTTCTTTTGACATATACAGTAAGTACCGTACGGAAGCACCATGTGATTGTTTATGTACTACAATTCTAAAAATTATAAATTTTATGAAATCGCACCCCCATACATTTATACCACGAGTCGCCACTGAGCTTTAATAAATCTTTAACAAATCATTTGCAACGGAAATGAGTATCATTTTTTAAATCAGCACATTGAAAAACATTGAAAAACATTGAAAACCAACTTTGAAAACTTTCTACTAGAGACTGGTGTAATAGTAAATACTAGCAAAAGGTCAGCGCTATGCGCCAATTTTGCTAGATCTGCGGTGCTTCGGCTGAATTGTGGGCCTATGGCGTATTTTATTTTGAACATCAGTAGCCCTTTATCTGGATATCATTCCTATTCCTCTCACCTTGGGTCTCAGTAATTGGGGTGCCTGCGGCCTTCCAGTTACTGGCAAACCAATTATTCATTCAATAAAACTACAGAAAAGAACACAGCCATGAAAATCTAAAGCTCCACAAATCTTAACACAATGAGCTCGGATTTGAAGCTTAAGATTTTCATGACTGCATTCATTTCTATAGTTTTATTGAGCAAATAACTGAACTGACAGTAATTCGGGGCCCTGCGGCCCGCCAAATCATAGTTTTCATTGTTTCGAGTGCATCAATAATATTGTTATAGTGTTCCATTAGTTGTGATAAGCATGATCTTCCTGACTGGAATTGATGTTGGTTATCATTTTTTTTCTGAGTTTCCCCATTAACCCCCCCCCCCCCCATTACCCCCAAGGGGGGAAGGGGGCTGGCACCTTGCAAAGGATTTACTTTAATTTTTTTTTGGTTACAATATATATATCGCATCTATTTTTCTGAGTTTCCCATTGTTTTGAGTGCATCAATAATATTGTTATAGTGTTCCATTAGTTGTGATAAACATGATCTTCCTGACTGGAATCTATGTTGGTTATCATTTTTTTTCCGAGTTTCCTCATTACCCGACCCCTCCCCCATTTTGTGCCAAAATTATGATTAAAAATGAAGAAATGGGAAGAACTGTACCCCTAAAAGGGGGGGAAGGATTTATGTTAGGGAATTTTTTTTAGCATGGGCCCTGCACAATAAAAAGATGCATCGAATGGTGAAAACTGCGTTCTACACCAATTGTAGCGACCTGTAGGTGTGCGCAAAAAAACTGTTACATATATATATGTATAAGGCTTCATTTCTGAAATAGTATATTAGATTTACCATATCCCCTAACACAAGATGCTGCCTCCCTACATCCCAACACTATGTGGGTGATGAGATTTACCCAAATAAAAAATAATATAGGGTGTATATATACATATACTCACCTTTGGTGTGTGTGTGTGTGTGTGTGTGTATATATATATATATATATATATATATATATATATATGGAATGTTCTGTATATGGGAATGAACTCAGAATGGTTCCCTGAGGTTTTTTTATGATACACACAGACTGTGCATGGAACAAGGAACTCTTCTAGGGAAATTAAATCCACTATAGTCAAATAAGTAATGGTAAATGACAAATACTATAGTTTTTCTTTTTCATGATGCTAGCCCGACGTGGGCAATGGGTCACTTGCAAAGAGGTCCCAAAAATATAGCTTCCTTCACCAGCTATCTGCAAAGCAGATAGGATCCAGCTTTGGGACAGGATCTAGGGTTTAAAGCAGCCTAGCCCAGCTACATTTAGAACCTTAATATAAGTAAAAGACTGACGTGAAGGCAGGGAGTCTTTTGCTTATATTGAGGTTCTAAATGTAGCTGGGCTAGGCTGTTTTAAACCCTAGATCCTGTCCTAAAGCTGGATCCTATCTGCTTTGCAGATAGCTGGTGAGGGAAGCTATATTTTTGGGACCCCTTTGCGAGTGACCCATTGCCCATGTCAAGCTAGTATCATGAAAAAGAAAAACTATAGTATTTGTCATTTACCATTACTTATTCGGACTATAGTGGATTTAATTTTCCTAGAAGACTTCCTTATTCCATGCATGGTCTGTGTGTATCATATATGTATATATGGGAAGGGTTCACAAACCTCTTCTCCACACCATTAGGGTACCAGTTCCAGCAAAATGTCATTACCAAATACCTCTTTGTCATTAATTTATCTAGTTTATTCTTAAAAGTCTCCAAAGTATGGGAACTCACAACTTCATCTAAGCTATTCCAGAATTTTACTATTCTATTTGAAAAACTGTTTTACTAACTATGATTTACATCTTTGCTGAAAAAGCTTAAGGCTGTGGCCTCTTGTTTTATCATTGTGATCCTTAGATAATATAGATTTCCACTCTGTTTTAACAAACTCATTTATTATTTTATATACTTCTATCATATCACCTTGTAACCCTCTTTGCTTTAGGGAAAACATGTTTAGGTGCTCCAATCTCTCTTTGTAACTAAGGTGTCTAAAGCATGGTATCATCCTTGTGGCTCTCTTTTGTACTTTTTCTAGTCTCTCTTTGTCTTGCTCCAAATAAGGACTTTGGATAGCCTACCATCTTTCAATCGGTTCTTATGTATGTCTTCACAGGCAACCCCATCTGAGGATGGGGGTGCTTCTCCCCTCCAGTCATCTATTGCTTCTGCCAAAGTGCATTGAGGTTTGGATGGTTTTCAGACATTAAAAAGGGCTAGGTCCTCAGACTGCCTTAAGGATGTTTCCACTTCTGAGCACTCACAAAAATCTTAGTCACATACCAGTTCCTTTCACCACTGTGCCTGTTTCAAACTCCTTTTCAGTGCTAGCTTCCCTGTCCTCTAGTACTAGCAGGATGAGACTCTAGAGAGAGGGAAACTGCGAGCAAAAAGGGCACTAAAAGAGAAGAAACAAGAACAGGAAATAGACTTTAAGACCTTCAACAAATTGAACATCCCCATTGCAAAGCTGGGCACTTGCGTTTTTTTTTGCGGTACTACCGCACTACCAAACCGGTACCGCATAACGCAGTACCGCAAAGGATCGCTGAAAGTACAGTAGTACCGCTACCGCATTTTTTGCGGTACTGCATTATGCGGTACCGGTTTGGTACTGCGGTAGTACCACAGTACCGCAAAAAAAAACGCAAGTGCCCAGCTTTGCCCCATTGTACACAGTCACTAAGAAGTCAGAGGTGAAAACAAGAAGCCAGCATGCAAGTATTACAGGAGAGGGTCATTCTATAGTGTCACTCATAACATTCTGGAGCAACTTATTGTTATATTTCTCATCATATTTCTATTAATTATAGAGCAATTGAACTTTTCTTACTATTTGGTATTGAGGGATGGTCAATGAACATGATGTGTGTTTCAGCTAAATCAGGCAAATACATTGTTTACAGCAAATGTCCAAAGTTACGGTGTTGCTCGTAACTGAAATGCAGCTGGCACTTACACTTTTAATTATATTTGTCTGAATTCCTGTGAATTGTGAACATCTATGGGGAAAAATGTGTTATTCCTCGTTGAAAGATAATAAAATTTGCTGCAAATTGAGACCTAGCAATTAGGTCTACAATTTTAGCCCCCCCCCCAGGGGGGGGGATATGCAGTGTTGCTTGTAACCAGAAAAAAAAGTGTCGCTCGTAACTGTGCGATTCTGTAGACCCAGAATACAATATTTGCACATTAAATGCACTCATACATAAATAATGAATAGCATAGTGGACACACTACACAAATATTATTGAAATATATATAATATATATACACAGGGTATCCCATACGTCCGGCATCATAGCAAAAATAATAAAAAAAGGCAAAACAAAAGCTTTTATTTACAGAACGTGCTCAATATGTCCACCATTGTTTTCAATACACAAATTCAGACGTGATACCCAGTCAGCAAGCACATGGTGAATGGTGTCAGGAGTAATGGTGTTACATGCCCCAATAATGCGCTGCTGCAAATGTTCAACACTCCTAATTTTCTCTGTGTATACCAGCGCTTTCAAGTGGCCCCAGAGATAAAAATTTAGTGGCGTGAGATCCAGGCTTCTAGCTTGCCATTCCACAGGCCCTTGATGTCCTATCCAATGACCAGGGAATTGTTGGTACAGGTATTCCCTTACTTGGGTGCTGTAATGTGCAGGAGCGCCATCTTGCTGGAACCATGTTGGGAAATTTCCTTCTTCGTTCAAGACACTGGGAAATGCTTCTTCCTTGAGCATATGTAGGTAGGTGCCTCCAGTGACATGTTCATCGAAAATGAGGGGGCCTACTGTATGATGCGATCCTTCCAAATGCCACACCATACCATCACCCGAGATGCACCTTGTTCCTTTGAAGAGGTATACCAGTGAGGGTTGTTTTGAGACCAGTAGTGGGTGTTCTGTCGATTTACCTCACCATTTCCATAAAATCAGCCTCGTCACTGAACAGAATGGTGGATGGGAAATTGGCATCCCGAGCATAAGAAAAATATGAATTATGGTTGTGGAAATAGAAAAATATGAATTTCTCCTATGATGCCAGACTTATGGGACACCCTATATATATATATATATATATATATATATATATATATATATATATATATACCGGGTGTCCGAGAATTATCTGTACAATTTTTGGCTATTATTAAAAGTCAACCATGAAGTGTAGAAATTCCAGTGTTGTCCCATTTTACAGAGAATCTCATTAAGTTTTTTCTGATACCACATTTTGACAAGTTTTTTAGAAATGTACGCGGGTGACAGACATTGATGATTTAAAAGCAAGAATCACAGCTGCTATTGAGCGAATTGATGTGGATATGCTGCAGCATACATGGCAACATTTGGAGTATCGATTGGATGTTTTGCGAATCACTAATGGTGCACATATCGAATGTTTGTAACAACGTTACTTTAATAAAAGAAACTTTTGAAAATACAGATTCTAAATCTTGTTTAAGAATTTTGTGTTATCAAGATTTTATTAAAAGATGAAATTGTACAGATAATGTTTGGACACACTGGAATTTCTAAAAAACTTGTCAAAACTTGGTATCAGAAAAAACTTAATGAGATTCTCTGTAAAATGGGTCAACACTGGAATTTCTACACTTCATGGTTGACTTTTAATAACAGCCAAAAATTGTACAGATAATTCTCAGACACCCTGTGTATATATATACAGTCATCCCTCGGTATCCGCGGGGGATTGGTTCCAGGACCCCCTGTGGATACCAAAATCCGCGGATGCTCAAGTCCCTTATATAAAATGGCGTAGTATTTGCATATAACCTACGCACTAGGGTGGAGCGAAAAATACTTTTTTTCTAGTATGAAGTTCTAATAGTGATTAAAAGTTGCATTTAGTGGACTAAATATGCCTACCAAAATATGAGTTCATTTGTTTAAAATTTTCAGCTGCCACCAGGGGGCTAACTTTAACACAATTTTGTGTAAAAAGGAAAAAAATGCTTCTATTTTAGGTTTGTCAAACTATTATAAAATGTTATCCTAGAATTATCTAATAGTTTGATTAAGATTATTAAATGATAGGAATCCGTTTTGTAAAAATGCCTTTTCATATGCTTAATATCTTCAGCTGCCACAAGAGAGCTGAAGTTAACACAATTTAGAGTAACTGAGTCATGTTGAGACTACACTGAATGTTGTGGGGGAGGGTTTTGGTGTGAAGGAATTTCTTTCTGTGAGTCATTAGAACAGTGTGTTAACACTTGTCTTCTTAGGTAGTAGGCCTAGTCGCTCAGTTGATCGGAGAGTTTTTTAATATGATCGGAATATTATAAAACTTTATTTTAAAGTGATTTATATAGAGATAATATTGATTTTATTATAAAATGCTTGTTATAATGTATTATATAATTTTAGTTTATTTATATAATATATTATATAATATATTATATATACTTATAAAATATATTATATATATTAATTATATAATGTTTTGTTACAGGATATTTTGTGATTGTGAATTTTTCTTAAAAATATTATGGCATCAAATACTAAATATAAACATTTCACTAGAGAACATATGAAGTGTGCCATATTTGAAGTACCTTGTGAGATGAGTGATATGCAACTACCAACTTATAACTGCATTATGAAAGATTACCTGTTCACAAAACATTTAGTGAAGGAGCAGATGAATAACAAGGAGCCTTCATTTTCTGAAATAGCAGAGGCAGTTTCCAAAAAGGTAGAAAATATTTGGAAGAAGGCCTCTTTGCCAATAGTTTCACATACACGCGTTTTACAGATGATGCGAGTGTACCATGATAAATACAGGTCCTTATTAAAGCCATACAAGTCACGCAAGGATCAGCCTAAGTACAAAAATCAGCTTGAAGAATTTGAAAACTCTTCAAAATGCACTTTGTTTGACATCTGCACCTGCAAATGTAAGGAGTTTAGGAGATGCTCATGTGAAAAGAGTAAGAAAGTCACTCCAAAAGAGCAGGATTTTTTAAATGACCAACGAACACGCAGAATAATGGTGATAGGAAGCATTGACATAGCACACACAAGACGATTACAAGCAAGAGAACATCGAAAGGAAATGGAAAAAGCACGTCCAACTTACAAATCGAAACAGAGACAAGTGAACTTCAACAACTAGAAGAGATATCTGAAGATAATGAGGAAGATACAACCTCGACTCAATATGTAATATCAGAACAACAGATGCGTTGTATTATAGACAGAAGTAAGCTAAGACATGAAAGACAAAAACAGAGAAAGGAACTACAACAGATAGGAGAGCCAAAAACCATGCGGGGATTATACTTTGATGGTAGAAAGGATAAAACAATGATTCATGTCCAGGAGAGTGATGGCTCTAACCACCAAAGAACCAAACGCGAAGAGCATATCAGCATAATATCTGAACCACACTCTCTGTACTTTGCACATGTGACACCTTCCAGTGGCAAAGCTAAATACATTTGCACAGCGCTAGTGAATTGCTTGAAAGAAAGGAATGTTGATATAGGGAACATCGTTGCAGTTGGCTGTGATTCGACAGTGGTTAACACTGGTAGTATTGGAGGCACAATAAGATTACTGGAAGAAGCCTTTAATAAGCCATTGCAGTGGCTGATATGCCTTTTACACCTTAATGAACTTCCATTGCGCCATCTGTTTCATCACTTGGATGGTACCACTACTGGACCAAGAGCATTTTCAGGAGAAATTGGCCGAGCACTTTCAGACTGTGAAAAGCTTCCCATAGTTAACTTCAAACCCATTGAAATTCAAGAGGACATGTGTGAAGTTGATATAGACGACATAAGTACTGACCAGAAATACCTTCTTGAAATTCACAAGGCTATATCAAGTGGAACATTCTCAAAGAGTCTTAGTCATAAGAGTCCAGGCAATATATCACATTCAAGGTGGCTCACCACAGCAAACAGGACTCTGCGGTTATATGCAAGCACAGAGAATCCTTCAGGCAATTTACAAGAATTAGCTACTTTCATTGTTAGGGTATACGCACCAATGTGGTTTCAGATAAAGCGTAAACCATTATGCCAATATGGTGCTAAACATATGTGGCATATGATTGCAAGAAGCCGGTATCTCCGTGAAGAGCTTAGGAGAGTACATGACTCAGTCATTCAGCGAAATGCATATTACGCAAATCAAGAAAACATTCTCATTGCAATGATAGCTGATGAAAGGGAGCATATGTGTCAGTTGGGATTTAGGCGTATCATAAAAGCAAGGGCATGCATTCAAGAAACAGATGTTATCAGGTATTTTAAGGTGCCAGAAATAAATTTTTATGCCAAAGACTATACAGATCTCATTATGCGGCAAGATTTTGAGATAGCAGAACCACCGATAACCAAAGGAGTTTCTCTTGATGATATTGAATCATGCATCAAACATGGTACTACTCTTCATTCAGAATTATTTCAGTTTCCATGTCATACACAAGCCGTAGAGAGATGCGTCAAGCTCGTTACAGACGCTGCTGGATCAGTCTGCGGACCTACAAACAGAACGGTTGGATTCGTGCTACATTAGAATCAAGGAAAAAACAGCCAAAATTTGACACAAAAGCAAATTACTAAATAGTCTTCAGCAAGAACCCTTTCTAGAGGGAGGTTGGTTGGGGAAAGGGTGGTAACTCCCTAAGGCACGAAATAACGTTTCTTAACTATCTCAAGCCAGTATAAAGGAGGAGAGACATCCTAATTTATTATTGTTCCCTTTTTCAAGTAAATACAGAATCATACTTAATTGTCATTTTTAAGTTAACTTCAGCCCTCTTGTGGCAGCTGAAGATATTAAGCATATGAAAAGGCATTTTTACAAAACGAATTCTTATCATTTAAGAATCTTAATCAAACTATTAGATAATTCTAAGATAAAATTTTATAATAGTTTGATAAACCTAAAATAGAAGCATTTTTTTCCTTTTTACCCAAAATTGTGTTAACTTTAGCCCCCTGGTGGCAGCTGAAAATATTAAACAAATGAACTCATATTTTGGCAGGTATATATCGTCACTAAATGCAACTTTTAATCACTATTAGAACTTCATACTAGAAAAAAAGTATTTTTCGCTCCACCCTACTACGCACATCATCCCGTATACTTTAAATCATCTCTAGATTACTTATAATACCTAATACAATGTAAATGCTATGTAAATAGTTGTTATACTCTATTGTTTAGGGAATAATGACAAGAAAAAAAAAGTTTGTACATGTTCAGTACAGACGTAACCATCGTAGGCCTAACTACATAGTACACGTCAGCAACAACGTAACATTTTCTTTCTTTCAACACTTACAGATTGCTTTTGTTTAATGACCTGAAAGAGAAATACATAGAATAAAACACAGAATATTTAAAATACAAGTACATATAGAAAATATAATTATAAAAGAGAGAATATAAATTTATTCTCTCTCTCTCAATTCTCAAACAATGAGTGCTGGAGAGAGACTGAGGATCTGTGAAATGGTGGGAGGCTACAGCAGGGTATGCCTACACATCACTTCATTCACATGGATTCAGCATAGTGCTTGGCGTGCGACAAATTCAAGTTTTGCTTTTTGGAACTTTCTGGATTTTTTTTTTTTTTTTTTTTATCCGTGGTTGGTTGAATCTGTGGATGTGGAACCCATGGATATGGAGGGCCGACTGTATATATATATATATATAAAATCTTATATCCCAGTCGATGTCCCAAGTCTTAACCTAAGAAGGAAGGAAGGAGATCTTTACTCCACCAAAGTTCACATCATTACTGCTCCAAAGCCAAGTGGGTCTTATATAGAGGAAGGTTGAGTTGCCAGATACCATTTTTTATTTTAAATGTTCAGGTATACCTTATTAGGGGGAGTTGCTAAACACCTCTATTTATTTTAATTCACACACACTTTCTCCTTAAAGAGAATTAATTATTAAAACAATATTAACAATATAAGAAATTCAAGAGAGAATGGGCTTAGCAAAAGAAATCGTTCCATTAACATATTCTCTAAGATTAATATTCAGTTTTCCTTCATTAAAACCTTAGGATGTATACTGTCTATTAATTTTGTCATTCCTTATATATATATATGTATATATACTCGCACTCACTCATTCTAAGTTTTGTAGTTTCATTATGCATTATCAATATATTTCTAGTTAAACTCTTCCTATAAGCTACATGTGTCTTCTTTTCACTGTCTTTAAAATTGGCATTGTCTTCTTTTTTTATCTCTAAGTTTTACACTTTCTGCATTGGTTTTGGGTGCCATTTCTGATTTAACAATTAGTAATTAGACAATTCTTGAATCACAAACTCTGCAAATAGACAAAACATGTTATAATTATGTACACCTGCATATAATGGCACCACAATTGTGATGTTGCTTGTAACATGATCTACGATAGTTACGAGCGACACCAAATATGTCGCTCGTAACTGCACTGTAAATGTGGTTTAACCTAAATAAATAGAACATGTTTTCCAAAGTGTTGCCAGTTACACATACCTGGCAACTAACTAAAAGAGGAATTCTAATAGGTTTCATTTATTCCTACAAATCAGATGACATGAGAAGAAAAACAACTAAAAAATTGTCACTCGTAACAGTATAATATTTTGGGAAGCTACCTATAAATATTTTCATTGGGTACATGAAGACAATAATGATAGTGCATAACACACTAAATGTATGTACCTATAAAATCCCATAACAAAATTGTCAGCATGTTTTGGTTTCTACTAATTTGGAGAACTTAAAGGTTTAAATTTTAGCACTTAATGCTTACTGTATAACTTGTCTTTGCATAAAACATCAGATCTCCAAAACCAATAAAGATAGCTCGAATCTGTAAAAAGATTTTGAAAACTAGACACTTTCCCAGTCCCAGTGATGTATAATATGTTGCTTTTTGGTAAATTTTAACATTTCGGCCTCAGGATGACAGTTACATGGAATGACCCGAGAGGCTTGTGTAAATATGGACTTAGGGAAGAGACTGCCTATTTGCTCACCCCTGACTCTGCAAAACATTTATAAATGATGGTAATGGCATTTCTAGATGTAGATCCAATGCGAGATGCTCCTATCTTCATCCTCAAATTTGCCAGAGCTCATGGTGGGAAAGAAATTGTTTTAAAGAGAACTGCAATTTGGCCCACCTGAAGGGAACAATCCAAATTGCAACCACACCAAAATCAATGGAGAGAATACTAGGATCATCAGCCTACTATCCATCAGCCCCATCTGGCCTAAGGGATACAAGAAAACCCAAGATCAAATACTATTCCTCCACCCAGATCTTATGCTGATGTAGCAGGTCCAGGTAAGCCCACTGGTGATAATAGTACAGCAAACAACCATGAAACCCCATTGGGGTTTTATCACCTCATGAAACAAATACAAGACATTCAAAGCTCACTTGGGCTCCATACAAAAGTAAATGAGACCCCTAGCAGGAACCCTACAAATGCCCTACATGTAGGAGATGAAACAAATGGCTCCACAAATGTATCAATAATTTACTTAAACATCCAGGGTCTTTACTCAAACCATACCAAAGTACCTTACCTAAAGAGCCTAGTGGAAAACACAGATCTTTTCCACTTAGGGGTTAGCAGTGAATTTTAATGAAAATTGGTATACTAATGTAGTTTTGGTCACTGATTTCAAAAATAACTTTCATTTTTTGGAGAAATGAAAAACAAACATGTTAGAGCACTTTAAATAATTAATGTGTTTTTAATGAAAATATCATGACAACCTAACCAATGTCAAGGGCATATAGTTGACCTAACTGGGCATTAATTCTTGATTTTTTTCTGCTACTTTACAGATCTGCCGGGATCCTTCAAAAAATGTATTCTTCATAAAGTTGCACTTTTTACCATTTGACCAACGCTTTTGGCAACAGAAGAACTGGGTATTTTTATCAAAGGAACACGCTTTCCCACACTTAGAGCACTTTTTCATAAACAGTAGCAGTTTGTGACTGGCTAAATTTAACACAATCCTCTGTAACTAGTTTAACCCTTTGAACGCGGAATTCAATTTTAGTCAAATAAATTTTTTTAGGCCATGACGCAACATTTGACTTTCCTCCACGCGCAGCTATTATTTTTCTGCTTCAAAGCGATGTTCGACTTCCATCTCTAGTCTCAATTCGTAATGCATTTTACCGTGTTGCCATTTGTGGATCTCTATTTTTGGTATCTAAAGCAAGTGCTTCCCGCGCATCAAATCAGTCATCTTCCACCTCAGTTAGAGTTGTTCTGTTGCCTCATACTCATTCACCAATTCATAGGTAAGTTATATATATTATTTATCATTATATTAAATATTAATGCATCATTTGATCATATAAAAGAATGTTTTAATTAAGAGGGAAAGTGAGTGTGCAAGCATGTAAAAATGTATCAGAATTTTATTTTATTCATGCCAGCCAGCCAAATTGGTCTTAGGTAAAAAAATGAATCATTTGAAATATTTTTAAAACTAAATACATTTTTATCCCTTCAGCTAGTAAATGAGCAGTAAAAAGAGGAAGAGGATTGTACATGATGATGACATTGTTGAACATCTCTGGTGTTCAGACTCTGAGAATGAAGAGTATTACAAAGATGAAACAGATGAAGATGATTACCTACGATCATTGCATGAGGAGGAAGATCTGTCTACAAATATGGTAAATTTATCAACCAACACAGCAGGTCCATCAATGAATACACACAAACCTAGGTCACATAATTGGTCACAAGTCAAAGATGTGCAGAAAGACACACTAGATGAAATAATAGGCATTTCAGATTATTTAGATCAGCATGCAGTGGTAGGCCTAGAAAATGCAACCCCTTTCCAGTGTTTTCAAAAGCTTTTCCCTGATACAATTTATGAGGTTGTTGCTAAAGAAACAAACAAATATGCTAAAGAAAGGATAAATAAAAAGATGCCTTTGCCTCCTAAATCTAGATTTTGAAAGTGGGAGGACATTTCAGACAGTGACATCAGGGCATTCATAGGTATAGAGATTGCCATGGGCATTGTACATAAACCAACATTGGAGTCATATTTTGCAGACAACTATTGGCTGACACAGATGCCTGGGTTCAGCTCTGTATTTACTAGAGATCAATACCAACTAATTCGTTATTGCCTACACTTATCAGATCTACAGATCTACAGAAGCTAAGGCTAACAAAGACCCTAAGATCCACTCTAAGGCTAGCCCGAGAGAAAGGAAAGAGTAGGGGGTTAAGAGAAGAGAAGAGAATAAGGGGTTAAGTAAGGAGCAACACCTATCATTCGTGGGTTAACATTCATTCAGAAAAAGAGGAAAAAAGTCTCACCATCATCATCCGCCGGCCACTGCCGACAAGTCAGAAAAATAGTCGGAGAATATAGGAGAGGGGTGAAAAAATGAAAAGAAGTAAAATAAGAACGCTTACAAACCATGCAAACACAGTCTTAACTCACTGTCATACCATGCAAACTACAAACATGCAAGGAAAGAGTTAGACATGCAAGTAAGGAGATAAGAAAAAAAAAAAAAAAGTAGGTAAAGTTAAACAAAAAGTGGGTTAGTTTACGCTACAAGCTACATCTACATTCGTGTTAGTCTAATTTTTTTTTTTTTTTTTTTTTTTTTTTTTAAATAATTTTATTGCTGGCATCACACGCTGGCATGTCACAAGCTGGCATTCATCGTCAACAGACTCATCCTCGAGCACCACCACCAGAGCTCCTGTTGTTAACTTTCTTTTTTAATTTTAAACAACGTTAATATTTTTAAAATGTCTGTCAAGACGGTTCTTAAACACATTAACGCTGGTAGAATGAATGACTGACGCGGGAAGATTATTCCATTTATCAATTACTTTAAATGTAAAGAAGTTTTTAGCGATATTAGTAATGAAACATCTGCCACGCAACTTAAATCCATTATTGCGAGTATTACTATTATCGAAAGTGAACAATTTATCAAAATTTACGTTATCGACGTTATTGACAATTTTGAAAACTTCAATAAGCTCCCCCCTTAATCTTCTAGTTGTGAGTGAATACAAGTCTAACTCTTTAATCCTATCTTCATAAGGCTTATTGCGCAATGATGGAATAAGTTTCGTGGCACGACGCTGAACCCTTTCTAACCTATCAATATCCTCACGCAAGTACGGGCACCAAAACTGAACTGCATATTCTAAATGAGGCCTGACTAGGGACTTGTAAAGGGGCAATATAATATCCTTCGATTTAAATTCGAAATTACGCGCTATGAAGCCTAACATCCTATTAGCTTTTGCGCAAGACTCCAGGCACTGGTTCCTAACCTTTAAATCTTTAGTTACGCGTACGGCTAAATCTACTTCCTCGTCAACGCTCGCTAACCTCCTATCATTCATCGTGTACGCGTAATTGTTGCGAGAACCTATATGCAAAACTTTACATTTATCTACGTTAAATTGCATCTGCCACTTATCCGTCCACTCCATAATCCTATCTACATCGTCTTGGATCCTATTTCTATTGTCCTCGTTAACAACCATACCGCCTATTTTAGTATCGTCCGCGAATTTTGACACGTTACTAGTCAATCCTACATCTATGTCGTTAATGTAAATTACGAATAACAATGGGCCTAACACTGAACCCTGTGGGACACCGCTACCTACATCTAACCACCCCGATTCACTACCATTAACTATGACCCTCTGCCTCCTAGCACGAAGCCATTCTTCTAACCAGTTAGCTACCTGACCGCGTATACCATGCGCTTTAACCTTCGCAATTAGTCTCCTATGCGGAACTGTATCGAACGCCTTTTTAAAATCTAAATAAATAATGTCAGCTGCCCTATGCCTATCGTATTCGCCCACTATTTCGTTATAAAATTCTAACAGATTAGTTAAACAAGACCTATGGCGTCAAAACCCGTGCTGACTACTATTAATCAAACCCCTACTTTCTAAGTGATCGATAATACGATCCCTAACTACGGATTCCAAAAGTTTACCGACAATTGACATTAAGCTAATGGGCCTATAATTGCTAGCTACCGCGCGGTCGCCTTTTTTAAAAATAGGCGTGACGCTAGCTAATTTGAAGTCTTCAGGAATAATCGCCGTTTCGAGTGACTGATTAAAAATCTTCGCTAAGGGGCCTACGACAACGTCTTTCAAATCTTTCAAATGTCTAGGATAAAAAGCGTCAGGGCCTGGAGCCTTGCTAACTTTTAGCCTATCGATATAATGTGCAATCTCAGCCTCGTAAACAGTTATTTCATCTAAAATAGTCTTGCTACTAAATGGAACAATATCGTCAATGTCGGGGACATTATTTACGTCCTCTACGGCAGTGTTTCCCAACCGGGGTCCATATGGCTCCCTGGGGGCCATGGCACATTTGAAGGGGGCCACAAGAAAATGTTATTTTGTAAAATAGAGTTAAATCTGCATATTACCTACTGAAAATAATGCTTATGGGGGCCACAGGAAAAAATAAGGTTCCTAAGGGGGCCATAAGCCAAAACCGGTTGGGAACCACTGCTCTACGGTAAAAACTGTCGCAAAAAAGTTTTTGAAAATACCCGCCATCGCCTGAGCGTCAGAAGCCAAAGCGCCATTTACATCCACTAGAGGGCCTATGTTATCCTTTACCGGCTTATGATTATTTACATATTCAAAAAACTTTTTTGGATTATGTTTACTATCCGCAGCTATAACTATCTCTAAATTACGCTTGGCATTCCTAACATCTTTTAACCTGATGTCTAAGCTCGATATATCTATTAAAGTTAGCTACCTGGCCATTGCGCTTGTTAAGTCTATACGCTCTATTACGCTCATTTATGAACTCGCCTACTTCCCTAGTCCACCACTTTGGCCTACCACGATTTCTAACGCGCTTGGGCCTACGAGGAATAAACTCCCTTTCAATATTCCTAAAACTTTCTTTAAACGCCACCCAACGCAAATTTGTATCATTACCCATAAATAAGTTATCCCAGTCCACTACTCTCATCCTATCAGCAAAACTATCAAAATTAGCCCTATGAAAATCAGGGACTTCTATTACATTACTATCCTGTGTGTTTTCTATCAATAACTTAAACCTAAGAATTTGATGATCGCTACATCCTAAACTCTCGCCTACTTCTAAACTTTTGACTGTATTCTCGCCATTCGTCATCACCAAATCTAAGATATTATCATCACGCGTTGGTTCGGTAACTATCTGTCATAAAAAGTTATCGTCCATAAACTCAACCAGTCTCAAACCCTCTTCGTTACCCGTAAAATTCTCGTAATTAACATTAGGGCAGTTAAAGTCTCCGACAATTATACTATTCCGGCAATATTGACAGGGATGACAGACTATACAAAATTAGACCCATAATAGACATGACAAAGGACCTATATTCAACAATTTGTTCCTAATAGGGAAGTTAGTGTGAATGAAAGTATGGTAAAATTTAAAGGTAGACTGTTTTTCAAACAGTACATGCCCTCAAAACCATCTTCTAAATGGGGAATTAAGGTCTGGTCCTTGTGTGATTCACATATAGGATATATCCTGAAATTCAATATATATACAGGCAAAGATATGTCAAATGTTATCAAGGGTGGGTTAGGATCAAAAGTTGTGGAAATGCTGCTCAAAGATTTTGAAAACAAAGGGTACATTGTTTACATGGATAACTTTTTCTCTCGTGTTGCTCTCTACGATGCCCTTAGAGACAAAAACATTGGGGTGTGTGGCACTGTTCGTGTCAACAGACAAGGACTACCACCTGCCATGCACAAGCTAAAACTAAAACGAGGTGACCTTCCTGTCATCTACAAAGATGAGGACTCTTCAGTGATTGCTTGCCACTGGCAAGATGTTGGAAAAGTTACTATGATATCAACTGTAGGAAATACTGGTACTACTAAAGTCACTGTAAAATCAAAAAAAGGTAACAGGCAGGTAGATAAGCCAGGTGTACAAGTGCTGTATAACAAATTCATGTGGGGGTGTTGACCATTTTGACCAGTTCTGTGCCACGTACCCATTCAATAAAAAAAATATGAAATGGTATTGTAGTATCTGGCACTTCATAATAGAAGTTGCATTGGTAAATTCAAGGATATGTTATAACATCCAAAATCATGGAAAACTAAGTCAAAAGAATTCAGACAGTAGGTTATAACTGGTATGTTGGAAGGGTATGCTAGGCTAGGAAGAGAAAACAGGGGCTATCAAACATCTGCACCTATGGCTGCTTGTCTGACTGAAAGGCATTTTCCAGCACAGTATGAAAATAAATCCCATAAACCAAATGTACAGTGTGCTCTATTATGCCTTCAAAATGTGAGAAGAAAGGAAAAGGTGACTGCAAACAACATTTTTCTGTGATGATTGTCCTGAGAAACATTCATTATGTATCATACCATGCTTTCATTTGTATCACACACTGAAAAAATTCAAAAAAATCTTGCAAGTGTGCAAGCAATCAATAAATGGTATAAACCTTTTTTGTTATGATGAACAGAATTGAAAGAAAAATTTTTGTTATAAGGAATGAACAGAATTGAAATAAAAATATTCTCAAATGTATGTGTATATGTAACTTATCATATAGGCCTAATATTCCCATGTTTAGAAGAGATTTTGCAATCTAACGCATATATCAAGCTTTTATAACTGTTCTTGAAACTCTTAGTTCAGAAGGAATAAATAACTTTAGAATTTATATCTTTTTTATATGATGATGATTTTTCAAAAATTACCTAAAAAATGTTGTTTTTACACAAAAATATTTAGTTTTGATACAAATTTTACCTGAATTATAGTAATTTATGGTATTCTGAAATGGAAACACTAAGAAAAAGGATTATATTATAAATTTCATTTCATTTTTTCATGTCCTAATGGCAATTTTGCTGAATGGTCACAAAATCTAAATCCGCGTTTAAAGGGTTAAGCTAGTTAAAACACACATTAATTATTTAAAGTGCTCGAACATGTTTGTTTTTCATTTCTCCAACAAAAAGTGATTTTTTAAATTGGTGACTAAAACTACATTAATATATTGATTTTCATTAAAATTTGCTGCTCACCCTCAAACAGAAAAGACCAGGAAACACTACTAGCACAGTTATAGCCCTCACAGAAACACACCTGAACCCCATGATCATGAGTAGTGAAATTGTAATCAATGGATATACCACCCATAGATGTGACAGAGAAGGCTGTTTAAATGGTGGTGTCCTGATGTACATCCCTGAAAACATTCATGGCATACTCAAATGGAGTCTGTGAACTCTTAATTATCATGCTCAGTATAAATAAGGAAGACACAATACTAGTGAATATCTATAGCCCCCTAGATAGCTCCCATCTAGAGCTCACTGAAGTTCTGGAAAAAATCAGGCAATGCCCAGCTATTGTAGACTTGACAAGAGATTTAATCATTACAGGAGACTTTAATCTTCCAAATTGCACCTGGAACCAATATGGTGGTATGAAATCAGGGACAAAGTTCCAAATCAAAACACCTGGATGAGTTTATGGAAACCTCCTCTTAGTACAGCATGTTCACTGCCCAATGAGAAAAAATATCCTAGATTTAGTGCTGACAAATAATGTAACTACAATTGATCACATTGTTATAACACCAACTATACACTCTGACCACAATGGCATGCACATATTCACAAACTTCTCTCTCCACAAATTTAAGCAAGACCCATGCCAAATGGACTTGCCATACTCTAACCTAAACCTGCACAAGTCAAACTGGACATCAATAAATGACTGTCTGGGAAAATTAATTAGAAAACCTGGAACCAGAAGAATGCTGGAGTAGAATACAATACTTGCTATCATCAGCATTAATAAAAGCACACACCAAAGAAAAATGATATTGCAAAGAAGTACCTGACAAAAGAGTGCAGATACAGGAGGACACTTGTGAGAAAGAGAACAAAGCTATCTAAACAACTGACAAAGCAATTAAGTGATACAAAATGTAGTAACATCTAGAAACTGATACTGATGTTAGAACTTAAAATAAAGGAGTCAACCATAAGAGAGAGTATTGATAATGAACACAAAGCTATTGGCACTATAAAAGAAAATAGAAAATTCTTCTTTAGCTATGCTAAAGGCAAAGCAATCATCAAAATGAGCATTTGCCCATTGCTTGCTAAAGATGGACTAATTCTTACATCTAATCCACAGGAAATGGCAAACATTCTACAATCTCAGTATGCTTTAAGCTGGAGTACCCCTGTAGTACCTAGCTAAGAAAATAACCACAGCATTTTTTGATAAAGAAAATGACCAAGACAGACCATTATTGGAAGATATACAAATAACCACTAGAGATATATAACAGGCAATAACAGAGAGCTTACCAGGGAGTTCAGCCCCTGGTCCAGATGGAAATGGAGCCAAGATTCTTAAGGAATGCAAACATGCTTTGTGTCTGCCTTTGAAAATCCTTTGGAGATCCTCACTAAACACCAGTAGAATACCACCAATCATGAAACAAGCACATATTACCCCAATCTACAAAGGAGGTAAAAAAAAGGAAGCTAAGAAATATAGACCCATATCCTTGACTTTGCATATTATCAAAATATTTGAGAAGGTCCTGAAAAGCCACATTGTCAATTTTATAGAAAATGAACATCTCTTAGAAGACTTTCAATATGGCTTCAGACAAAAGAGAATCCTACCTTACTGAACTTATAGACCATTGCAATACAATCCTACAATATTTGGGAGAAAACCACAATATTGATGTCATCTATCTAGACCAGTGGTGCACAAACTTTTTTGATGTGAGGGCCAAGCGAAGAAAATAACTAAATGTATTAGCCTACTTACTTTCCATCTAAGTCACAAATTGGGTCCCTTTTATATTCTAACTTTTTCATTGAATTGAAAAGACCCGTGGGGCCACTGAAAAGACCGGTGGGGGGCACATTTGGCCCACGGGCCAGGGTTTGTGCATCACTGATCTAGACTTTGCAAAAGCTTTTGACAAGGTTGACCATGGAATATTATTCTATAAACTAAAAGAACTGAATTTGTGGAAAAATAGGAAAATGGATCTGTGCCTTTCTCTCTGACAGAAAACAAATAACAATTGTAAATGGAGCAAGATCTATAGAGAAGTGATTAGTGAAGTGTCACAAGGTACAGTATCGGGACCAATTCTATTCATTATAATGCTAAACAATATAAACTGTAACCTTGGAAGCTCCCTCCTGTCATTCGCAGATGATACCAGAATACTAAGGCCAATTACAGAAAAAGAAGACTGTGCAGAGCTACAAAAAGATCTACAAACTATATATGCATGGGCAGATGCAAACAATATGGCCTTCAATGAAGACAAATTTGAAGTAATTAAGTATGGACCAAATAAATGCTTAAAAGAACAATTTGACTACACTGGACCCACAGGAAAAGATATTATACAAACTGATCATATAAAGGATCTAGGGGTTATATTATCTGAAAATGCAACATTCAACAGGCACATTGACAAAGTAACCTCATCATGCAAATAACTAATAGGATATATACTGAGGACATTCAGAACAGTATGACCATGCTTACCCTGTGGAAATCACTTGTTCTTCCATGCATTGACTACTGCTCTCAATTATGGTTTCCTCACAAACAGAATGAATTGCAAAAAATTGAGGGCCTACAAAGAACCTTTACCTCATATATTAAACAGCCTGATAGGCAACAAGTGAGTAAAAACAAATTAAACTACAAATTCAAACCCTTCAATATAATAGTATCTCTAGGCAGGGTTTTTGCCTGTTTAACTCCTTGCCTCAGTATGGTACCTTAGATATATAAGTGCAGTCCCAGTAGATACTTTTAAAAAATATGTCAACATGTTTTTAGCCAACATATCTGACCATCCCACAGTGCCAGGGTATTCCTCTGCCAGACCAGCCCTCATAAATTCAATAGTGAACCAAATTTTATGGCAGGAGCAAGAGAAAAGAAGGGTGGCAACTACATCATGGCCCCGCCTCAGGAGGTGCTGAGTGGACTTTGTGGGAGCAGCACACCCTTGAGGCAGAAGTGCTTCAAGGTAAAATCAAGGTAGCACTATCTCTATTGTCCATAGCATCTGGCTCCCCTTGGGTGGGTATACTGATGGGCATCCAGTTTCTGGTGATTGTGAGGTTCTTGTTTCTAAGTCTGCTTCTGCGATAAAAGTTGCCCCTACTTTTCTTTTCAAGACTAAGCCCCTCCTGCGTTGTGACCAACATCATGAAATTCCTTCTTACACTTTATATGTCTATATGACTACTGTCTCTGATAATGTTTGGCTCACTAAACTCAGTCCCTTTGCCCTTAAGCAGGGTATTGAGGCCCTTTGTGGGGAGGTTAGGTCTGTCAAATACTGTAGGAGTGGTAGTTTGTTACTGCAGACAGCTTCTCCATCTCAGCTATGAACCCTTCTTAATGCAACCTCCTCCTTGAACAACCAGCACAATATTAAGGTAGAATTGGCATCCAAGTATATGATACAAGGCATTATTTGTGTACCAGAATTGCTAGTTCTACAGAAGCTAAGGTTAACAAAGACCCTAAGATCCATTCTAAGGTTAGCCCGAGAGAAAGGAAAGAGGAGGGGGTTAAAAGAGGAGAATAAGGGGTTAAGTAAGTAGCAAAACTTATCATTCTTGGGTTAAAATTCATTCAGAAAATGAGAAAGAAAGACTCCCCATCATTATCTGCCAGCCACTGCTGACAAGTTGGGGAAAAATAGTCAAAGAGAATAGGAAAGGGATGAAAGATGAAAAGTAGTAAAATAAGAACGCTCTCAAACCATGCAAACACAGTCTTAACTCAAACATCTATACCATGCAAACTACATACATGCAAGTAAGGAGAGGATAAAAAAAAAAAAGTAGGTAAAGTAAAACTAAAAGTGGGTTAGTTTATGCTACATTTTTTTTTTTTTTTTTTTTTTTTTTAATAATAATTTCATTGCTGGCATCACAAGCTGGCATTATCATCAACAGATCATCCTCGACCACCACCCCCAGAGCTCCTGTTGCTAATTGTTTTTTTATTTTAAACAACGTTAATATTTTTAAAATGCCTATGTAGATGGTTCTTAAACATATTAACATTGGTAGAGTTCACGATGGGCGCGGGAAGATTATTCCATTTATCAATTACTTAAACATAAAGAAGTTTTTAGTGATATTAGTAATGAAATGTCTGCCACGCAACTTAAATCTGTTATTACGAGTATTGTTATTATCGAAAGTGAATGAACAGTTTGTCAAAATTTACGTTATTGATTTTATTAACAATTTTGAAAACTTCAGTAAACTCCCCCCTTAATCTCCTAGTTTTGAGTGAATGCAAGTCTAACTCTTTAATCCTATCTTCATAAGGCTTGTTGCGCAATGATGGAATTAGTTTCATGGCATGACGCTGAACCCTTTCTACCCTATCAATATCCTTACGCAAATACAGGCACCAAAACTGAATGGCATATTCTAAATGAGGCCTCACTAGGGACTTGTAAAGGGGCACTATAATAATCTTCAATTTAAATTCAAAATTACGCACTATGAAGCCTAACATCCTATTAGCTTTTGCACAAGACTCCAGGCACTGGTTCCTGACTTTTAAATCCTTAGATACGCATATGCCTAAATCTACTTCCTTGTCAATGCTCGCTAACTCTCTATCGTCCATCGTGTATGTGTAATTATTGTTACAAGAACCTATATGCAAAACTTTATATTTGTCTATGTTAAATTGCATCTGCCACTTATCCATCCACTCCATAAATCTTATTTACATTGTCTTGGAGCCTATTTCTGTCATCCTCATTAACAACCTTACCACCTATTTTAGTATCATCCGTGAACTTTGACATGTTACTCATCAATCCTACATCTACAGTAAGTACTCGATAAGTCGGGCTATATAGGGCTCTAGCCAGTCTGACTCATCGTGAATTACCTTAATTACCCCCCTATTTACCCCTAAAGAGGCATAAATACTCTCAACCTTTTAAGTTTGATTAGTGAGAGTCTAATACAATGTTCAAAATAAACATTAAAAACAATAAAACTTTGTTTCATTTACTATTGTTAGAATTATTTTGTGTGAAACAAAAAAAATTTTATTGTTTACCTTTTCGTACAATACAGTATTAAAAAACACTTCACTTAGTAAAAGAAACAAAATAATAATGGCACTTGACATGAAATAAAACACTTCTCTCAGTAAAATAAACAAAAGAATAATAGCACTTGACAGAGGATGAGTCCGACTCATCCCAAATTCTGACTCATCGAGTATTTACTGTATGTTGTTAATGTAAATTACGAATAGCAATGGGCCTAACACTGAACCCTGTGGGACACCACTACCTACATCCAACCACCTTGATTCACTGCCATTAATGATGACCCTCTGTCTCCTAGCATGAAGCCATTCCTCTAACCAGTTAGCTACCTGACTGTGTATGCTGTGTGCTTTAACCTTTGCAATTAATCTTCTATGTGGAACTGTATTGAACGCTTTTTTAAAATCTAAATAAATAATGTCAGCCGCTCTATGCCTATTATAATCATGCACTATTTCGTTATAAAATTCTAACAAATTAGCTAAACAAGATCTATGCTGTCGAAACCCATGCTGACTACTATTAACCTTTGATTCAGTTGAGGATATTTTGGAGGAACTAAAACCTTGCTGTGCTTTGGATGTGAGATGACTTACACAGGGTAAGGACAGGATTCCTATGAGAGCCTTGGTACTTACTTTTGGTGGGAAGGTTCTCCCTATTAAGACCTATTGTGGCTACCTCAGTTATATTGTTGAGCATTTCTTTCTGAGACCTCTGTGTTGCTTTAAGTGTCAACAATTTGGTCATGGCTGAGATGTCTGTCAGAATGAGCCTCACTATGGGAGGTGTGGGGGGTCTTGCTCCTCTCCAGATTGTGAAGGTCTGGATGGTTGTGCAAACTGCCATGCTCCCCATCCTGCCTTCTCCTCCACTTGCCCAGTTTACCTGAAGGAGCAGGCTATAGTGTGATACAAATGTTTGAATGTCTCTTTCTCAGTGGCAAGATGCCATTGTTCAGTCTTGGATAGGTCATTTTCCCAGGTAGCCAGGACAGACCCACCCCATCTCCCTTCAGCTCTGTCTTCTCCACCTGTCCAGTGTAGACCCAAGCCTTTGCCTTCCCTGGCATGCCCTCCAGTTTCTTCTGCACCTCCTACAATTTCATCTCTCCATCCATTTACTGTCAGAGAGACCTCTTCAAATCCATATGGTCATTTGCCCTCCTTGCCTCTCCCCCTCTTCCCAGTCTCTCTCTCAGTTCTCATTCTAAGAGCCTTCAGGCTGTCACTGATCTCACCAGCTCCCAGTATTGGCAGCTGGTGAAGGATGTTCGTGACCTTATGTCCAGGAATAAATCTCCTCAACAAATAGTTAACAGACTTCCCTCTTATGCTAATACAAATAATCTTGTTCTGAATAAAAAACTTACTTCTGCCGAGGTGATGCATCTCCTCTTCACCCCTTAATTTTCACGTTTATACAGTGGAATGTCAAGAGACTTAGTGCATGACTTCCCCAGTTGCAGAACTTAATTAGCACCTATTCTCCTGCTTTAATTGCCTTGCAGGAAACTCGCCTATCCCAACCATTCTCCCCTTATTTCAAACACTACACATTCTATAGAAAAGATTGGAATTCCCATGGGGTGGTGTTGCTTTACTGCTTCATGCCCTTCTTCCTGGCACTCCCCTCCCATTACATACTGTACCCCACTCAAAGCAGTTGCAGCACAGGTCCCGCTCTTTGGTAGAGTGACTACAGTCTGCTCTTTGTACATGTTTGTACATGTCCCTGGCTTTTCTCTTACCTTACAGTTGCTTTATGATCTTGTACAGCAATTGCCAACTCCCTTCATCTTATTAAGGGCTTCAATGCCCATCACTCTTGTTGGGGCTCCTCCTTTTGCGATGAGAGAGGGGTCCTCCTTGCTGACTTCCTTTTGGACAACTCCTTATTTTTGTTTAATTTGCCCACCCCCACTTACCTTTTTGATGCTACAGGGACTTTCTCCTCCATTGATCTGACCATTTGTAGTCAAGAACTGGCCCTCCAGTTCCAGTGGTCCATATCCTCTAACCTTTGTGATAGTGACCATTTCCCTATCTTTCTGCAGTCTGCATCCTCCCTTCCTCCCATTGAATGATGTTTCCACTTCAATCTGAAAAAAGCTGACTGGAGTGCTTATGCCCATTTAGCCAACTTGCCTTAGATTGGCATTCACACCACCTCACACACAGCTATCTGTCGCAGACAAAATAATATCCCAACATATACGTACACAACAAGCTAACATTCTAGTTAATCATTACGCAAAGATAAGTCACTTAAACAGAGACAACAACCAGAAACATGCAGACAGACAAACAGCCAGACACAAGAAAGCCTACAGACTTTCTACATTACTGTACAGTCTTTACAGCCACACCTACACTTTTCCTCGTAAGTGTATATATTGTAATGTATATGGTTGTAAATTTGACTTGGTCCGCAATCGATATGAACCGTGACTTGATGGATACCATAATGAAATTGACTGGATTCTTTGGATCTGATATATTTGCATGTCCGTTATATAATAGATATAAAGTGTAACATATTTGTGGATAGTAGTCTATTATGACTTGATCCTCTGGATCGAGAGATTCTATCTTTAGTTTTAAATCGATAATTAATTATTTTTAAATTGATAATGTATATGGTTGTAAATTTTGACTTGGTCCGCAATCGATATGGACCGTGACTTGATGGATACCATAATGAAATTGACTGGATTCTTTGGATCTGATATATTTGCATGTCCGTTATAAATAGATATAGAATGTAACATATTTGTGGATAGTAGTCTATTATGACTTGCTCCTCTGGACCGAGAGATTCTATCTTTAGTTTTAAACTGATAATTAATTATTTTTAAATTGATAATTATTTAGTTTCGTAAAAATTGGTCATTGCCAATTTACTGGCAGTTTTTAAATAAGTTTCTTATGTTCTTGTGGTTCGGAACCCACGTAAAATTGTGGGTCCCCTCCCCCACCACGGAGGACATACACAATACACGATTACGAACACAGTTAGGTAGACCAGCCATGAGTGGATCCTAGGGTCTTTGTTGGTCTGAAACATTATATTATAACATTATAACATTACACCCTTCAATATAGACCAGACCACCAAGATCATCAAAAACATTAAGAATTCAAAGGCTACTGCACCAGACAACATATCTAACATACACCTTAAACACTTTGGCTCACAGGGAATACCAGCTCACAAACATCAGCACATATTCTTACCAACACTATTATTCCTGACATATTGAAACAAGGTAAAATTATTACACTACTCAAACCAAACAAAAATCCAACAGAACCAGCTTCCTATAGACCCATTACTTTACTATGCACATTGCACACCTTCCAAAGTAACAAAGACTAATCTTACAAATCACCAATCCACACATACCACAATCGCCTACTCAACATGGATTCAGACCTCACCACTCAACCACAACATTACTCACTAACCTCACACAGCACATCATGGATGACCAACTCCAGACGACCAGCTCAATGTACACTATATCTGTTTTTTAACAAGCGCTTTAGAACTATCCCACTTGATACTATGGTTACATCTGTACATATCATTAAACAATGCACTAGAATTATTTGCTGTTCTACATGCATATTTATGCTGTTTTACCCTGATATCTAATGTTTTTTCCATTTGACCTATACATTTTTCTTTTTCGTTGTGGGTTTGCATATATATATATATATATATATATATATATATATATATATATATATTACACACACACACAGGGTGCAGTGCTGCTGGAGCGTGCCGGAGCGCCGCTCCGGCACCTCTGCAAGAGGAAGTTTGGAGGAATTACCATAACAAGCAACAAAAAAAGTCTCCATTAATTATCAACAGTTTCTTACTAGTCTTGTGAACAATTTGCAGCACCGTATGTTCACGACAACATCCATGAAAGGTTCTCAAACTTCTGAACCTCAAAGTATGTATAAATCACTGCTAAATGAAATGTATGTCCTTGAAAAAGACTACTGGCCTGATGAAATACCACCTAAT
Organism: Bathynomus jamesi; assembly: GCA_023014485.1. Lineage (NCBI taxonomy): Eukaryota > Metazoa > Arthropoda > Malacostraca > Isopoda > Cirolanidae > Bathynomus > Bathynomus jamesi. The sequence goes on from JAJOZX010000152.1 coordinate 132,096, forward strand.
TACGGAGAAGCTGAAATCTCATCTCTCTGTAAGAGGTTTAAGCTTTCTTCTTACTCTGTACTAAATGCCTTTAGAGACTATGTGGAAGATCATGGGCGCCGCATCCCCCAAGATTTCTACCCATTACTGAGCTGTTCACAAGTTATTCCTATTAGTACTGCTGAGTGTGAGAGGGGATTCAGTCACATGAACTTTATAATAACAACAACACACTCAAGAATTCCCATAAATCATGTATCAGCGCTTATGTTTGTTAAACTACATGGACCTCCTCTAGTTCAGTGGAATCCTGAGCCATATGCCATATCATGGCTGCGGTACCACAGATTGGCAGATGACACCAGGACAAGAGTTGCTTCAGACCCCCGAAAACATATCATGCCTGACCCTTTGTGGAAATTATTGTGAAACTTCCCACTGGTGGTAAGCACTAAGTAGTTTTAACTTCTTAAATTGATAAAATACATGATTGCTCTTTTTTCTTTATTTGCTTGATAATTATATTTATTTTATGATGATTAGTGAGTGCAAACACGAAATACTTAGTCATCGTGTGGCATATATAGAAACAGGATAGGAAATGGCAGGCTTTTGTCAGGCCCACCAGAGCTCCGGCACCTATAAAATTGGCACTGCACCCCCTGTGTATATATATATATATTTTTTTTTTCCAGTTCAGGAAGAACCGATTCGCCTCTATTTAAAGGGCATATCTCAGCGGAAAAACAAAGAAAAAGTGAGAGGAAAGACAGAGGAAAAAGAAAGGGTGGAGGGGACAGTCGAAGTGGAAAAAGACCAAGGATGACAAGGTCTGCAGGGTCGAGCCCCATCATCCTTGGGTGCTAGGGCCGGGAGGGCGCACGTGAAACCTCCAGGAACAAGCACGTACAAACGAGCACAAAGAGCACTCAAGAGCACGAGCTTAGAACCCCCTTGCGGGGTTATATATATATATATATATATATATATATATATATATATATATATATATATATATATATATATATATATAAAGTTACAGGGAATCTGCGTAACTAGGGATTTCATGACATCCCTAAAATGTTCAGGAATTTCATGTAAGGTTGTCATGATATTTTCATTAGTTTTAACAAAAATATCATGATTTAACCTAACCAATCATCAAGAGCATAACAGTTGATCCAACTGGGAATTCAATAACTTTCCCATAGGTTTAAAGAAAATATCACGACTTAACCTTACATGAAATCCCTAGTTACACAGATTCCCTGTAACATATATACAATTTTATACATATATACCTTGGTTACCTTGGTTTTGCCTCTGCCCAAATTGTTCATTCTAACAAAGGTCAAGCTTGTTGTTCTACCTTGGGCCGACAACTTAATGTAGAATTCAAACCACAACCCGCATCATCTAAGAATTTGCTCAAAGGGTGTTTATTATTCTATGAGTGAATTCTAATATAGGAAATGATTTCTAAACAGTTCACCCACACTAAACTGAAGATGAGAAATTAAGGCAATATAATCAGTTGTGCCACTCAATAATTTCTATTTAAATTATTAAATTTAATCACTATTTTACTGTTCATTAACTTGGCTGCCATATAATAATCAAGCATAAGTCTAATAAGCATGCCATGGATTTCATCTTTTATTGGAGACCCTCCTTGGACAAAGTGGCTAAGCGATAAAAGTAAAAGCTGCCAGAAAATGCAGTTAAAGTTGTACCAATTTGAAAGTGAAATAACTTTTGAAATTGGTACAACTTTAACTGCATTTTCTGCCATATTTTACCTTTGTTGCTTAGCCACTTCTTCCGAGGAAAGCCTCATATAGAACTCCCTCTCATGATGCTGATCTAGATTGTACAGTCATTTCTACCTCCATACTCACAGCTGCTTCTGCCTCTGTTCCATTGAAGTCAACTACCATTAATCCTAAGTATAATGTAGCATGGTGGACTGCTGAATGTGAAGCTGCTGTTTTGTCACGTAAGAGGGCCCTATGTAGCTCTTGAAAGAACCCAATTCTATATCTATTTATCAACTACAAACATGCTTGGTGCACTGTAAGATTAGCAGAGAGAACCTTTTGGAGGAACTATGTTAACATATCTTTTGGTGCACCTTCATCTACAGTCTGGAGAAAATCTGGGCCTTTCAAGGCTCCTCCTCTATGCCTCCATGTAAGGTCTTAGTTAAAGATGGTGTTCCATACTCTGACCTGGCAGTGGTCTGCAACATGCTCATTTTGCACTTTGCTACTGTCAACAGCATTTGAAACTACATTGAACCCTTTTATAGAATGGCTGAAACTGAGCTCTCACGTATCTTTTCACTCTGATAATGGGAAGTTTATAACACACTCTTCAATCTGCCCGAGTTGTTCGACTCTACATCATTCTGGCTCCTCCTACCCTGCACAGGATGATATCCATTATTTCTTTTTGCAACACCTGCGTTCTTCTGGTAAGCTTCAGCTTTTACGCTTCTATAACTCTGGCTTACTGACTCCTTCCCTACTCAGTGGAAGTCACCTCTGATTCTCCCATTTCTCAAGCCTGGAAAGCTTCCAACTGATGTTCAGTCATACTGCCCTATTGCTCTCACCAGCTGCCTATGCAAAGTCCTTGAGAGGATAGTCAACATGAGGCTTCTCTACCTGGAGGATAGCTCTCTTTTAGATCTCTCTCAGAGTGGTTTCCACAGGAGTTTTTCCCCTTATGATGCACTTACCCATCTGGAATGTGGTGTATGGGAGACTACCTCATGGGGTGAATACCTTGTGGCTGTGTTTCTTGATATCTCCAAGGCATTTGACTCAATCTGGCATCATGGTCTTCTGCTTAAATTACACAATCTGGGACTGTGTGGCCATTTAGCTAACTTTATTGCCAACTTCTTGCTGCACAGATGTATCTCTCTCAGAAACTTTTGAGATTGAGACAGGAGTTCCTCAAGGCAGTGTACTTGGCCCTACACTCGTTCTGATTATAATCAATGACATCTTCACTGCACCCCCTTCTGTCTCATACTCCATGTATGCTGATGGTTGTGCCTTTTGGGTACCCTCAGGTGACCTCCATGAAGCCTTCAAATATGCTGAGGACATGCTTGACACTTTAATTAACTGGTCTCATGACTGGGGATTGGAATTTTCTGTTGCAAAAACAAAGTATATGGTCTTCACCAAATGCCCTATTCTTGACCATCATCCACTACACTTAGACTCCTTTCCCATTGCTTGAGTAACTGAATGTAGATTTTTAGGGATGGTCTTTGATCAAAATCTGACCTGGAAGTCCCACATTGACTCTCAAAAATCTGTGTACCAAGCCTCTTTGTATCCTGGGATATATCTCCAACACAGTGGGGATCCTGCAGGGATACCCTACTCAAGCTGTACAAAGTTCTGGTTTAATCAAGAATTGACTATGGAAGTTTCTTATATTACCCTGCTGCTTCTTGTCATCATCTTAAATTAGATAGGCTCCAGTATCGAGGCATTTGACTTGCTATGGGTGCACCTCCTGGAAGCAGAGGCTCTTATCATGCCTTTACAATTTCGCCATTTATTGTTGGGTCTTCATTATCTTCGCACCTTCAGCATAGCTCATCACCCCATCTGCTGGTTGTACCTGGATTTTTACTTGTTCTAATTTTATCTTCAATGCCCCTATCTTTTGCCCTTCATTGCTGTTGCTCAAAGGATTTTCTCTACTTTTAACATTTCTGCTCATGACCTACACTCCAGTGAGCTGTTCCCCCTCTATTTGATAACTCCATTCCCTTTCAATTATGACCTCCTTAAGTATTCAGTCTCAGGTAGCCTCTGTTGTCATGCAAAGTCATTTCTTTGCCCTCATAGTCCTTATCATCCTCCCAATTTATCTACACAGATGGTTGGTTCTAAACTTCTAGATGTACAAACAGCATCTGCCTTTGTCATTGACACTGTCACCACATCTTGGCAGCTGCCCTCTACCTGTGAATTTTATGCCATATTTCAAGCAGTTCAGTACATTTCTCGCAACATGCTGCATCATCACAACTATGTTATCTGCTCTGATTCCTTCTCTGCCCTGCAAGCCCTAGAAATAAACTCTTCTCCACATTTCCTCATCCACTGAATTTTACAGTTGCTACATTTGTTTCCCAACCATATCTCTATAATCTTCCTCTGGATACTGAGCCATATGGGTATCCCAGGAAATGAAGCTGCTGATGTTGCTGCCAGGAATGCAGCGATCTTTGGCTCTCGAGTATGGCTCAAACTGTCTTCTCATGAGGTGCAGGCCCTCCTCCAGCCTCATGTCCAGAGTTGGTGGCAGGAGGTTTGGAATTCACTTCCTGCCCCTTATTCTACAGCAGCCCCTTCAATTCCTCTCCATTGGTCATCACCTAATTTATCCCAATGAGAACAGGTGATCCTAATTGGGCTCCACTTTGGTACTTGTCACCTTACGCACCAGCACTTCTTCACCAATAACCCTCCTGCTTTTAGTCACCCTTGTCATGCCTCACTTACCCTCTCCCATGTATTCCTTGAGTGTTTGGCATATAATGCTTCCCATTTGTGTCTTCAGACTGTATGCTGAGATCTTGCTCTACCCTTTCAACTGAGTTCCATTCTCAGCCCATACTTTCCTCCTCATCCTGTACTCGGCTTTTTGATGGAGTCCCAATTGTATGCATTCATTTAATTTTTTTTCTTTATTTTTTTCACTTTTTTTCACTTAACCTGTATATGTAGCTAGAGGCCCTCTTTTCAAGTGCCACAGAGTCAGCCCTGTGGCTGAAGAGGTGATGAGTCTTTTACTCTCCTGTCCTTTTTTTTTCCCCATCTATTATGCCCTGAACACTTGTGATTAACTGTTAACCTTGCAGCATATAATGTCTTCATTCTGGTGTTAATAACCCATTTGGGTTGATGCACCATTAAACTTAATCAATCAATACAGTTGGTGAACCTTTGTGGTATCAGACGTGCCTAGAATTGCTCATTAACAAAGTTCAAATTGTTTATTACTGAAACTAGGAGGGTGGTGTTGAAAAATCTTTCGAAGGCTGCAGTTGAGATTGATCCTGCATTTTGGAATTGTTTTTGACTGGTGTAAGATCACTCTGGTGTTACCTGTACTTATTTGTTAAAAGATCTTGGCAAGGTATAGGCCTTGTCTAGGGTTTGTTTTTGGTAATGACTGTGTCCTAGCTCATCTCATTAGGCTAGGTCTGGCCTTAGTGTGCCCTATACTCTAGGGTATAGGTTATATTTACTTTCATAAATTTTCCATCCAATCATGAGTAAAGGAGCACCTACTAAAACAGGGGTGGGGAACCTGCGGCCTTTTGGGGTACTAGTTGCGGCCTTCTGCCTATTTGACATTCAGAATTCATACCGTACGATAATGGACAGCAACTGATACCCCTTTAGGGCTTTAGGCTATTTCATTAGATCATGGTTTCAGCTTCACTACTTCTTACACATACAAGCCTTCTTTATGGCTTGAACAATAGGAAATATGGCAACGTTGCCAGTTAAAACTGGCAGAGTTGCCTTATGGCTTACGCCCTTACCTATCAACGATCAACTCGACTGGCTGACTGGATGACAGTTACTGACGATTCTCCATTAGTGACACGCACGCTTGTTTCCTTTAAAACTGTAAATCTTTGATCAATTCGTGTACCATTTTTATTTAAAAATCTTCTGGTACCTCAATCATGTCAAAAACTGTGAAAAGAAAATTAAAGGAAGAGAACAGAATATTCCATGAAGAATGGGAATTGCAGTATTTCATAGTTGTTGAGAAAGATAAAATGATGTGTTTGCTCTTCAATGCCATAATTGCAACAGTGAAGAAACACAATGCATATAAGCATTATGCAACTCATAAGAACCACAAGTATGCTATATTGGAAGAAGAACCCCGAAAGTTTGCACTTACGAAGATGAAACTTCAAAAGCAGCAACAACAGCAAGTATTTAAAACGATGTCAGGCCTAGGGACTGAAATCACTGAAGCAACTTAAAGTAGCATATATATGTGGAAAAAGAGGTAAGCCATATAGTGATGTGGAAATCATAAAAGAATGCATTGTTGAAGTTGTAGCCCCTTTAGATTCAGACAAGGTTAACAAATACAAACAACTACCTCTTTCAAGAAGGACCATAACTGATCGGCAACATGAATTAGCCCTCAATGCAACTGAACAACTTCATACAATATGCCAAAGCGAAAATACTTATTATTCGATTACCTTGGATGAGTCTACTGATATTACTGACTCAGTGCAAGTGTCACTTTTTATTCGTGTTATAACTGCAGATTTTCAATGCTACGAGGAGTTACTGGCTTTGGGTACTCTTACGGGGAAGACACGTGGAATTGACGTCTTGTCTCTCTTCAAAGAAAAATGCTGTGAAGCGAAACTGAATTTATGTAATTTAGTAAGTGTATGCACAGATGGTGCACCTTCCATGAGAGGAAAATGTGCAGGATTTGTTGCGCTACTACAAAAAGAACTGCCAAATCCAGATAGCTTGATTTCCTTTCACTGTATTTTGCATCAACAGAATCTCTGTGCCAAATCTACTGTTTTAAGTGACATATTAAGTAAAGTTATACATATTGTGAACTACATTATAGCAAATGCATCACGACATCGCCAGTTTCGCAATATGCTTATGCTTGATGATGAAACATTCAGTGTGGATCTTCCGTATCATTCTAAAGTGCGCTGGTTGTCACAAGGGCAAGTCTTTGAAAAACTTTTGTCTTTGCGAAAACAAATCACAAGATTTTCTGAGGAACTCAATGAACCATGTGAATTGTCAAAAAAGGATTTTTGCAGAAATGCTGCATTTTTGTGTGACATAATGTCAAGCAAAATTACCTGAATATTTCTTTGCAAGGTAAAACTAAATCCATATATGAAATGTGGCAAAAAATCCAGGCTTTTCGGAGGAAGCTGCGCTTTTTCAAAACTATCCTTACCCAATCAGAACTTTCAGCTGAACACTTCCCTGAACTGGCAAAGGTAATTGATGAAGAAGATACAAGCAAATCATTAAGGGAATGCGATGTGAAAGAATACACAGCTGTCCTAGACTCCCTGATTGAAGAATATGATGAAAGACGAAGATGTTGAGAAACATGACTTCACACTGAAACTAGCTTTCCAACCACACCTGGTTGGCGTCTCCAAAGCACCTGAAGATTTACAGATGGAGTTGATTGAGCTATTAGAAGATAATATCCTTAAGTCTCTATTTGATACTAAGAAGGATCCTGTTGAAATATGGAAAAATAGCGTTCAATACCCACGTCTGCGCCAACATGCTCGTCGAATGTTGCCTTCTTTCGGCACAACCTACTGTTGTGAATCAACATTTTCATATGTGACTCAAATCAAAATGCGCTTGAGATCTCAGATGACGAATATTCACCTGGAGGACCAACTAAAACTACGGTCAATGATATTGGAACCAAATGTACGACTCCTGTCCCGCAATAAGCAGTCACAAAAAAGTCATTAAATGGTTTATCACTTTTTCACTTAATATTAACATCATTTCACTTAATATCATTTTTCACTTAATATTAGTTATATTGTTAATTATTCCCCACAAAAATAAATGTGCACTTGCTGAATTTTTTATTTATTATAAAAGCCCTCACATATTATCAAGTTTGATTTGAATTTAGTAAATATGTAGATTGTAGACTAAAATATGACATTTTGTTGTACTGTGTGTTAAATTCTCAGCATGCAGCCTAATAGGGTCTTGGTTAAATGAAATGCGGCCTTCCAATGAAAAAAGGTTCCTCACCACTGGTACTAAAAGGTTATAGGTGGATGATTCTAAGACCCTTGAGTTGGCTAGCAGTGATGACTTGATGGATTTGAGTAAGATCATTAAGCAAACCAACCATGCTATGGCTTCTTTTTGCAAGAAAAGTTCCAATGAAGTTGCTCAAAGATTAGATATTTGGGCACCATCTCATCTTACTCCCCTTGAATTGTCCATCATCTCCCACTAGGCCTACTACCAATAGTCCTGGGCCTGATATTCCTTTTGAGCATGTGTTACATTTATTTGAATAGCAAAGATTTGTCAGTTCCCTTAACCAAACTTAGTCCTTTTGGTGTTAAGAAGTCTATAGAGCTTATTTGTGGTGGACCAGTGAAATATGTCACCTGTTGTAGGTCTGGCTCATTTCTTGTTAATACCATCAACTTGAGACAGTAGTCTCAGGCTCTCTTGGATACTTGGATACCAAATCAATTATGAATGGTCTTTATGAAGTTGAGGCTAAGATTGCTTATGTGAATAAAATTTGGGGCATTATTTTTGCCCTGGAACTCCTTAATTTATCAGCTGAGGAAATTTAAATGAATTAAAGTCTTCTACCAATGCTGTCCTTGGTATAAAATGATTAAATAAAGGTCAAGAGAAGATTCCTACTTCTCTTTTAGTATGTACTTTTGGTGGGACTACTCTTCCTTGTAAACTATTTTGTGGATATTTAGCATATGATGTTAAGCAATATTACCCTAATCCTTTACTTTGTTTTAAGTGTTGTAGGTATGGACATGGGACAAGAACTTACACAAATAGTAACAGATGTCTTAAATGTGGACAAGATCATGATAAAGAGACTTGTGTATTACCCTACCTGATACAGATGTTTCTTGTATTAATTGTAAAGCTTCTCTTTTAGTTAATTCTCAACAGTGTCTCCATTGTATCAGAGTGTGTGAGATTATTCATATAAAAATTGTTGATAATTTGTCTTTTCCTGAAGCTAGATGTAAGTACTTCTCTCAATTATCTCCTCAGATCTCTCTCACTTCTAATGCTGAAGTAGGTACCCAGAATTTGTCTAAATCTCACATGTGTGTCAGTTGGAACTCAATGTGAATTATATCCAGCCAGTGATGCATTTTCCAAGACTACAAGAAGTAATACTTCTAGCACTACCATTTCTTCTATTAAGAGTTTACTCAGTTCTTCCAATGACATCCCAAACTTTTCTATTTAGGCTATAATTAATGAATATGAGAAACTTTCTGAAGTGAATCTTCAACTTAAGGCAATTGTTACCAAATTGGCCCTCATGCTTGGGAAACAAGGAATACCAAAGAGTCAAATTAGATACTAGAGATGGTTTTAGGATTCTCTTTGGAGATTAATTTCTTTTTACCACTTTTATTCATCATGTTTAAGTTATGTTAGTGGAATTTCAGGGGCTTTCATAAAAGATATCCATTCCTTCAGACCTTGATAAGTGATCACAAACCTACTATCCTTGCTTTGCAAGAAACTTATCTTTGTCAGGATGCTAATATTTGATTGAAGAGAGATACTTGTGTTTGTAAAGATAGGACTAGGCAGGGTGGTGGTGTCCTTCTAGGGATACACAATTCCATCCCTTTCTCTCCTGTTGAAATTTGTTCAGATTTTGAGATTGTGGTAGCCAGAATTCACCTTAGGTCAGTGTCTTTTACTGTCTGTTCCATTTATCTACCTCCACATCTGAATCTTACAAGGCAGCAATTTGAGTGTGTCCTCTTGAAAGTGCCATAACCAGTCCTACTGATGGGAGATTTCAATAGCCATCATGTCTCCTGGGGTTCACATAATAGTTGTATTAAGGGTAACTTACTGGCAGAACTGTTTACTGATCTAGATTTATATGTTTTGAACTCTCCGGTCCCAACTTACTGTGCTGAATTTAGGTGCACTTTTCAAGCATTAACTTAACAGTTGCCTCTTTTGGTTTATTTCAGCAACTATCTTGGACTGTGTTACCAAACTTATATGACAGTGATCATTTCCCTATTATTCTTGACACTTTTGAGTTGTTGTTGGTTTTTAAGAGGCCAAAATGGAAGATAGGTAGTTCTTTATTAACCTTTGAAGCCAATCTCTCTTCCTCCAGTTGATTTTTGTAGAAGTGCTGATGAAAATTGTTGTAATATAACAAACTTGCTCATTGCTTGTGCATCTAAATATATTCCCTAGGGTGGCCCTCATATGACCTCAAAAACAGAAAGTGACGGAAATTTCGCTCTCACCCCCTAGATAGATGCTATTTCAGGAGATAATTCATCATGCAAAATTTTATTCGTATTGCTCAATATGTATTGGACCCAGGGCATGCAGGTCCCCCCCCTACTCAAAAGTAGGTATTAGCCGCTCAAAGGTGGGGGTATTGTGGTTGCCAGCCACTCATTGTTACCTGCCTTTGTTCAAAAGTGTCGCTTTCTTGCAGTCCAGGAACCTCTTTCGGTGGTCAGCGATGACTTGAAGGAGGAATTGGAGCTGCTGCTCATTGCTGGTCAGCTTCTTGTTAAAGTCTTGAATAAGGGTAACTCCTCTCTCTGCTCTGTCATTGACCACAGCCAGGGACCAGACCAGATTTGCGGTAGCTTGGAAGCTTTGGGACTGGGGTCATTCACAGGGGTCTTGGTGGAGGAAATCATCCGGAAGGGCCAACCTCGTGAAAAGAGCCTTGGAGTTTGTGGACACCAGTTGCTCAAGACCCTTTTCATCGTCATCCAAGAAGATCCTTGCATCTAGCTTCGGTCTTTTGGGAGGATCATCTTCTTCCTCGCCTTCCAGATTCCTGGGATCTTGGGAGCATTGCTCTAGTAAATTTGACCATGAGAAAAAGTAAATTTGGGTTTGGGTTTTGTTCATCCGCTAGACGTTATGCAATTTTTTTGCGTGTACGTTCTTGTACAAACCAATTTTTTTAAATTACAAATTTAGTTATTTTAAGTTTAGTTGGTAATTCCATATTTAACAATTATTTTTATTTTTTGTTAAGCTTCAATGTTTTGATAATTAAAATTTTATTAAAACGTATATTTTTTTAATATAAAATTATCAGGATTGGACTATGTTCCATTGATCTCGGCCAGGTTTGATAAATTGGCCAGATAATTACTTGTGCGGTTTTAAGTAATCCACCATGACTCTAGAATTGAAAAGTTTAGTTAAGTTTAAACTTACTTTTACTTACTTTAACTTACCTACTTTAACTTACCTACTTTTACTTACTCTTCCTTACTTTTACTAAGTTTAAAGCACTTACTTTTACTTACTTTCATTGTACTATATTTACTTACTTTTACTCACTTTTACCCACTTTTACCATACTATATTTACTAACTTTTACTTATTTTGTATTTTTTCAGGTAGTCAATAATCAATAATGGATCCTAATATTGATGAAGTTGGAGAGAAAAGTGAGGGTGTTAAAAGGGGTTACTTTTGTGGTCAATGCAAGAACAAATATTCAAAGAAGCAAAACTGGGAGGAACATTTTAATTCCAAAAAAATATTTGTTACAATACAAGAGGTCCCAGAGTTTGGGCCCACAGCTTAGATATTGTAGTAAAGAAATACCAGGATGAAGTGCAGCAAAGAGATACGGCAAAGCAGTCATTTAGTTTGTTCACAAAATGTGCTAGTGCTAGACCTCAGAAAAATGAACCAACTTCATCAACTGCTAATCTAGAAAATAAAACTTTTTCACTAGATGTTTCACAGACTGAAGAAAGTGCTTCTCCTCCACCTAAGAAACAAAAGGTAAGTGAGGAATCTGCGCATCAGACTAACAAAACTGCTTTAGAGGAATTTGAAAATTCCCAAATCCAGAAGACATTGAATGCAATTTTGCGCCTAACAAAAGAAACTCACCAAGCTGTTGTGGTTAATAAAGAGAAGAGTCAAAATATGCCTTCAAGTTCAAGTGTTGCATCCAAATCTAATAAAGCAAAAAGCAACAAATTTGACATTTCCATAGCCCATTTAAGCAAGTGTAAATCAATACAAGAAATCCTGAACAATGATTTGATCAAATCTACATTCAAATTGGTGGAAAAGAAGGATCTAGGGCATGCTGATGATTCATTTTCAGTACCAAGTGATATAATGGAAAACATTGCAAATAGTGACACTAATATGCCTGATGTAGATATAGCTGTTGAGGATGAAGATGATGATAATCAAGAAGATATTGATGATGCTTCTGATGATAAAATGTTTACATTATATTGCATAGCTTGCACAGACCCCAAAGCATGTGCTTCAGACAAACATTCTAACATAAAAGGTTACTTCAATGTTAAAGATTTAACCTATGTATGCAAACAAGGAGAAAATCAAGAGAGATGGTTTAGAAATCTGAAAACCCACCTGAAGAGACATTTAATTAAACTTCAGCATCATCAAAGAGCTGCTGTTTATGAAGTGATGAAAACATCTTCTCGGAACACTACTAAACGCATAGAAGACTTATGTGGCAACATCTTATACTACATAATGAAAAAAACACTGCATGGGCTCTATATCCAGTACATCTAGCTGTATTACATAGGTCAGGTTGTGAGGTTGGAAATTTGAATCATAGCACACATGCGTGCGAGACAATTTGTGAGCTATTAGATAATCAACTTAAAGAACAAACTGTAAAGTGGTTTTTAGAACAAACTTCAGTAACAATAGCAGCTGACATTGGAACAATTTTGGGATTAAGCATGCTAGTTGTATTAATTATGAGTGAAGAAGATAAGACTGTAAAACTTGCTGGGATAAATTTAGTACGCAGCAAATCACGAGTTTATTTGGCCAATGAAATTTTTGATGTGTTGAAGTCTCCTAATCACTTGAAACTATCTGAAGAAGCAATTAAATCCAAGGTATCTGGAATGGTTGGAGATGGGGCTTTTTGTAAGGACAATGAGCCATTTAAAAACAAAATGAAAAAGTTGTTTGGAGAAAATTTCAAATTTCGATGGGACTTAAAATGCATCTTGTGAACAGAGCCCACGTTGATGCATTGAAGAAAATTTGTAAACTAAGTGAGCTTTTAGACTTTATTCAGAATCACTCTTCAAATCTGAGATCAGGCCTTGACTATACCAATATGGTTCTTGACAATATCATTGGTTTTAAGAGACCAAAACTCAAATCTGATACTCGCATGGTTAATTACGAATTTGATCAATTTGACAGATTTGTGGAAAATTGTTTTTTTTTTTATCATCCACAAGAGAAAGAAATTAGTGCCAAGTTCTATGTATTGATTTCCTATGTAACAAATATTATGTTGCAAGTAGCTCAAAAAACCACAGTTAGTGCAGAATTTGTAGAAAATATATTTTATAAAGGAGGGAAAACTGTTATGTTAAGAGTGATGGAAACAATTTCCAAATTAGCTAATGGAGGAAATGCAAATGATGTAGTTTCTGAATTTAAGCACGACACCACAGGGCAGCAAAAGGAACTAACAGCTGAGGATTACATCCTAAATGAAGTTTACAAATACATCAAGAAACGTTCTGATTACTACCAGGTTGCTGAAGTTGCTAGACCATCCAGAACCAGATCTGAAAGTAGTTTTACAAAAGACTCAGTGATAAATTGGCTGATAGAATATATAGAACAGCTGTGGAAAGGAATCACAGAGAGATTAAAGCATTTTGATAAAGATGGATCAACTGCCTGGAGTGAAGCACTAGCTGAAGGGACATTCTCCATTCTTGGTTACATTGTTGAACACAAAGGATCCATTAAGCCATCTCATTTGACTAAGCTGTGCAGAATTGTGAAGGAGGGTCCAGCTCCAGGCACTAGATCTGCTGTAATGATCACACAGAAAGCCATTGATCAGTGGCCAAGCATACATGGCGGTAAATTCATAACAAATGCCTACATGCAAGGTCTAACATCGTCCACTGTTGCTGCTGCAATGAATAAATAAACTTAAGGTGAGTTATAAACTGTACATTATTGTATTATTATGTTTAGCTAAAACAATTTGTAATTGGTATGTCGTCAATTCAAGAGTTTACTATCATTAACCTATCTAGTGGTGTAAGGGGAAAAAAAGTAAATTCAGAGCTGTGCTCCAGTAAATTTTTTCAAATCTGGAGTCATGCCACCATCAACTGCTTTGTTCCCCAGGACACCCTTTCATCGAAGAGAGACAAACTGACCAGTTCCTCGGAAAGATAGCACAGATGGTGTGAGAGCTTCTTGGTGGTCACGTTGCTGATGGCCTCATGCGGGTACTTCAACAAGGACTTCATGAGGAGGAAGTCATTGAGAGGAGCCTGGTGAGGAAATGGAGCTGTTGTCCAGGCTTTCGCGTACATGATTACAGCAAACAAGGCAAGTTCTTTGATGCCCTTCTCCTCCACTGTGGTCAACTTGAACTGGTCCCAAAAAGGCCAGATCTTGATGGTGTAGAGGACCTTGGCCATCCAGCAAGCTCGGTGCATTGCTCCAGGAGCACTGAAGTGAATGCCTCACTGTGGGGTCCCCCCAAGGAAGATTATGCAGAGTTCCACGAGTTCCCTGTAATCTTCCCTGGTATGCTCTGTCTGTGACTGGAAGAGCTGAAGGAATTCTTCCTTGGCTGGGGCAACTGCAGCCTCCACAACAGGATCAGTGATTGCAGGCTTGAAATCCTTCTGGTTGATGAAAGACCACTTCTCCTGAAACTGATTGAAGAGCTGGATATCCGGTCCTGTTGTTGGAACTCGCAGTGCAGCCTCAAAAGCCGCTCCAATCACCAGTTCCAAGATGTGGTGATGACAAGCAAGGTAGAGAAGATCTCTTCCCAGCTTCTGTTCAATCAGGCAGCAGGCTCCGGAGCAATGTCCTGTGTTGGATGCTGTTGTATCAAAACACTGAGTTTGAACCCGGTCACTGATACCCCACTCCTGCAGGCAAGCAACAACAGCTGACACTTGAGCCTTCCTGGTTCCTGTTTGAAGCTTTGGGACCCCAAGAAGCTTCTCAACTCCTTGCCACAAAACAATGATTGGAAGACGCTCTACGTGCTCCCTGCTCGTCAAGTCCTCCATGAACTTCCTGTCCCAATGGACAATGAGGGGACCTTCACCAGGGAATTCTTCCTTCATCTTTTGTGCCATCTCCGATCGGTGCCAAGCCCGGAATCGCTGAATGGAGTTGCGGTTTATGTTCAGCTCTTCCGCATTCCTTCCGAGACTGCTAGCAGCTTCCGTCAGTATGTAGGCGGCTCTCCTGGAGGAGATCTGTGTTCTGTCAAATGTGGCTGCCAGTCCGGCTGTCATGATGTTGGTCCTCCCCCCTACTTTGCTTCGGAGGGCACGCTCCTCTGCAGGCACCTGAGTCATCCCCTGTCTCCTCTTCAGATGCATAGGAATAAGACAACTCTAAAACTGCTCGGCTGGTAAATGCTTTGCACTCCTCAGCAGCTTTCTTCTTCCGGAGCTTCTCCTGAACATTCCTCTTCACTGCTGCTTCATTCCTTCTCATTTGCTCCAAGTCCAGTCCAGTGATGTATCCAGTCCTGTCCTTCTGCCTCTGCATCTGGAGTAAGACCTTGTCTTCAGGGTTCTTGATCATCTTCATGGCATCTGCATGCATGATGTCGAACAAATCGTTCAACTTCTCCTTAAAATCTTCTTTTTTCTTGTGCATTGCTGGTCCTGGTCTTGTTTTTTCAGCCCTTTCCACTTGTCGAAGGTCTCTTCAAGTTTGGCAATGCAGTGCTGTTCAGCCTGAGTGGGAATGCTTGCCAAATGCCAGAATTCCATTATGGCCCTGATGGTGTTGCAGCTTGCCTCATGGACAGGCTGCTGCTGCTCCTCGTGAAGGAAGAGGAAATGGCCAATGGCCTGACCAATGGAAGGAAGCTTCCTTCCCCTGATTTCTTCCACAAAATAAACACCAATGCTTCTGTTGCCTATCCATCATGTATCAATCCTGCAAATGAGTGTGATTTAGTATGAGTGTGATTTAGTATGAGTGTGTGATTTAGTATGAGTGTGTGATTTAGTATGAGTGTGTGATTTAGTATGAGTGTGTGATTTAGTATGAGTGTGTGATTTAGTATGAGTGTGTGATTTAGTATGAGTGTGTGATTTAGTATGAGTGTGTGATTTAGTATGAGTGTGTGATTTAGTATGAGTGTGTGATTTAGTATGAGTGTGTGATTTAGTATGAGTGTGTGATTTAGTATGAGTGTGTGATTTAGTATGAGTGTGTGATTTAGTATGAGTGTGTGATTTAGTATGAGTGTGTGATTTAGTATGAGTGTGTGATTTAGTATGAGTGTGTGATTTAGTATGAGTGTGTGATTTAGTATGAGTGTGTGATTTAGTATGAGTGTGTGATTTAGTATGAGTGTGTGATTTAGTATGAGTGTGTGATTTAGTATGAGTGTGTGATTTAGTATGAGTGTGTGATTTAGTATGAGTGTGTGATTTAGTATGAGTGTGTGATTTAGTATGAGTGTGTGATTTAGTATGAGTGTGTGATTTAGTATGAGTGTGTGATTTAGTATGAGTGTGTGATTTAGTATGAGTGTGTGATTTAGTATGAGTGTGTGATTTAGTATGAGTGTGTGATTTAGTATGAGTGTGTGATTTAGTATGAGTGTGTGATTTAGTATGAGTGTGTGATTTAGTATGAGTGTGTGATTTAGTATGAGTGTGTGATTTAGTATGAGTGTGTGATTTAGTATGAGTGTGTGATTTAGTATGAGTGTGTGATTTAGTATGAGTGTGTGATTTAGTATGAGAGTGTGATTTAGTATGAGAGTGTGATTTAGTATGAGTGTGATTTAGTATGAGAGTGTGATTTAGTATGAGAGTGTGATTTAGTATGAGAGTGTGATTTAGTATGAGTGTGTGATTTAGTATGAGTGTGTGATTTAGTATGAGTGTGTGATTTAGTATGAGTGTGTGATTTAGTATGAGTGTGTGATTTAGTATGAGTGTGTGATTTAGTATGAGTGTGTGATTTAGTATGAGTGTGTGATTTAGTATGAGTGTGTGATTTAGTATGAGTGTGTGATTTAGTATGAGTGTGTGATTTAGTATGAGTGTGTGATTTAGTATGAGTGTGTGATTTAGTATGAGTGTGTGATTTAGTATGAGTGTGTGATTTAGTATGAGTGTGTGATTTAGTATGAGTGTGTGATTTAGTATGAGTGTGTGATTTAGTATGAGTGTGTGATTTAGTATGAGTGTGTGATTTAGTATGAGTGTGTGATTTAGTATGAGTGTGTGATTTAGTATGAGTGTGTGATTTAGTATGAGTGTGTGATTTAGTATGAGTGTGTGATTTAGTATGAGTGTGTGATTTAGTATGAGTGTGTGATTTAGTATGAGTGTGTGATTTAGTATGAGTGTGTGATTTAGTATGAGTGTGTGATTTAGTATGAGTGTGTGATTTAGTATGAGTGTGTGATTTAGTATGAGTGTGTGATTTAGTATGAGAGTGTGATTTAGTATGAGAGTGTGATTTAGTATGAGTGATTAAAGGAAAATTTTGATGTGCCAGAGTGACCTCTAAATGTTTCTCAAAAACTGTCATATTTCGCACAGTGCAGTTAGACGAGTAATGGAACAAATTGAGTGGGTGAGAGGATACAAAATTGACACTTTAGTTTTAAGGGCCACCCTAATATTCCCCACTCTTTGTCAACAGTGAATTTTAAATATAGTAAATACTGGTGGAATGATAACTGTGCTGAAACTCTTAGAGTTAAAAAGAGAGCATTTAGACTTTTTGTTGGTAATCCCATACAAAAAAACATTGCCCATCTATCAAAAAGTAAAAGCATTGGCTCGTAGGGTTGTCAGACTATGTAAGAGGAACTCCAGGATGGATTTTGTACAGTCTATATCTTCAAATTCCACAGTGAGTGAGGTTTGAGATAAAATAGTGTTTTAGTGCCAATAGGAGATCTAGGGGTTCTTTGGTTTTAAAGTCTGAAGGTGTTTTATATGCTGATCCAGTTGATACTGCCCAGATTTTAGGCAGCAGTTTTGCAAATACCAGTAACCTCTCCTTTGTTGAACCTTTTTTTTCTATCATATGATGGAATCTGAGTTTGTCCCTATTCATTTTGAATCAAGTGATACGGTACGGTACGGTACTAACTACAACTCTCCATTTACCATATATGAACTGGAAGGAATTCTTTAGGATACTAAACTAACAGCTCCTGGTGGAGATAATATTGTATCTTCTTTTCTATCTAATATGACCTCACAAAATAAAGAAATTTTACTCAAGTTTTATAATTTTTTATGGTTGAGATGTCTTCCCAGATTGCTGGAGGGAAAGTATTTTAATCCCTCTGTATAAGCCAGGTAGACCTTCTACTGACCCTACCTCTTTTAGGCCTATAGCATTAACAAGCTGTTTAAAGTTATGGAGAAAAGGGTATCTTTTAGACTTAGGGAATTTTTAGAAGAGAAGAATATCTTGTCTCAGTTTCAGAGTGGGTTCAGGCATAGATTTTCAACAATAGGTAGCCTTGTTTGATTAGAAAATGATATAAGGGAGTCCTTTTTGAGAAATGAGAAATGATTGAAAAGGTTTATGATACTGTCTGCCATCATGGTTTACTTCAAAAACTGTATAAATCTGGGGGGTAAAGGCCATCTTCTAAGATTTATCCAAAATTTTATTTCTCACTGACGTATTAGAGTTTTAGTTGGAAATCACATTTCCAATAGCTTTAATGTTAAAATTGGCCTCCCACAGGGAAGTATCCTAAGTCCAACACTATTTTTCTTGATGAGCAATGATTTATTTGAAGGAATTGATGACATTGTCAGTTATTCCATGTATGCTAATGACTGTGCCTTGTGGGTGGTTGCAGATGATTTGAATTTTCTGACATATGTGATGCAAGGTGTCCTAAATTATATTAGTGAATGGTCAGAGGAATGGGACTTAAAATTTTCATCTTCCAAATCAAAATGTATGATTTTCTCAGACCATGTGGAGGAATGTTTGATGTAATAAAGTTTCTAGTGGAGTGCATAAATGATAGAGCTAAGGATTTCTTGGATGCAAATCCTCGGTGTAAATGTTTTATAAACCATTTGAAGTGGTGATGTAACTGAAAATTATATATACAGGGAAACCCCGATTATTGCGGTTAATGCTGCCAAGAAAAAACCGCAATAAGTGAAACCACAATAATCAGGAACCATACCCTATGGGGAATAGGTTATTGTTGCCAAAATTTCCAAAATGATAACTAAAACTTTAATTATCAATTTTTTGTATCAGGTATTTATTCATGTACGTATTTAAATAAAGAAGGTAATAAATGAAACGTAGTTTTTAGTTTTAAAAGTTTATTGCAGTGCACCAGCATGTGCACAAAAAATGCATGAAATGTTTTATTTTTTGGCAAAATATTTTAGATTTGTTTGCTTCAAATTTTTCTTCTTTCCATTATTTTCTGCTTGAGAGATTCACAATCACGAAACATTTCATCAAGTTCTTTTAGCGTGAATTCTTTTGTTGCTGTTTCAATTTCATTTTCTTCAGCATCATCATCCTGAACATCATACGCCCACTCTTGTTCTAGATTAATAAGGTCTTCATCATTAAGGTCATTACCATGAGACTGGAGCAATTCTTGAACACTTCCATTATCTATTTCTGTTGTAGCTTCACTATTTCTTTTAGAACTCATTTTATATCAGGGGGGTTTCTTGTCAATAAAACAACACAGAATAAGTAGTGAAACGATGTGCATGCTATGGAGGCAGCAGCGATACTGAAGCTTGCTTGAATTCAGTGTGTATATACATACATACGAACATACATAGTGTCTGTGAATTTTTGGTTGGTGCGAAAATACCGCAATAACTAATTATTAGCGCAATAATCAGTTTTTGGTATCAAATTGTAAACTGCAATAATCGAAACCGCAATAATCAGGGTTTCCCTGTATGTATATATATATATATATATTTCTGGCATTTTTTTTTTATTCTTGACTCATCAAAATGAGTGAAATGAATCAATATTGGTCTCATTCAGCAATGTCACCTGGTGTGTATTTCTTTTGCTCTAAAGTTATGAGTAGAGATGAGACAGATGCTATTCAATTATGAAATTTCTGAGATTTGACCTTGTAAAAAATAAATAAAAGGGATCCATCATCTTGTTTAGATAGATCTTGCAAAATGTTACCAGACAACAATAAACATATTAGATGCTGGTGAAAATATTGCAATTGATTTGGTATAAAAGTGTTTGTAATAGTGATGATAAGTGGAAAGGTTACACGTGGAATTTTTGTGTTTATTATGGCAAAGACAAGTTTGCTACCATGGTATCCAGGGACTGCAAACATGATTGTGTCTGAATGCATAGTGGTCTTTCTGGCACAAACTGTTTTAGATCAAGGACATCACATAATTGTAGATAATTGGTATGCCAACTTATGACTCACTGAGTTTTTAGACAGCCAGAAAACAATGATGACAGGAACCATTCATGCTGATCAAGGGCCTCTAAAGGAAATGATGAAGGAAAATCTAGGAAGATACACTTCCTCATTTGTGAGAAATAAACTCTAATTGTGAAGTGGCAAGATAAAAAAGCTGTGAATATTATTATTAAATATACTGCAGGAGTTGCAAAAGAAAAAACATTCTTTGGAGGGATGCATAAGGTGTATAACAAGCCTTTCCATATTGAGAAGTATAATGAGCTTATGGGGTCTGTTGATATGGCTGATCAACTTTTAGAACCATATGGTCCCTGCTGGAAATCCCATGCATGGTTCAAAAAACTTGGACTTCATTTTATAATGAGAATGGTATTGAACAGTTTTCTTCTGTATAATAACACTAGACCAGCAACAGAAAAAAAAACTTTCAAAAAATACCTAGAGCAATTGAGGCACTCCATGCCAGATGTTCGTAAGTGCCAAAAATAAAAAATGCCAGAAAATGCAGTTAAAGTTGGGGAATGAATATTAGACTGTATCTCTTGAACCATTGAAGATAGTGCAAAGATGTTTATATGAAATTTATAGCTTTTGAATTATCTCAAAATTGGATAGTATGGGAACTGAGCTTCACGCTGGTACAAAAGAGTTTTAGCCCAGGGTGGTACTTACGAACATCTGGTGCAGAGTGCCTCAATTGGTATGCCAACTTTTAGAAAACTACTGTTCCAAATTCAAGGAAGTCCAAGAAGAGTACATGAAGCAAAATCCTCATGTTGAAAGAAAGAAGAAAAAGACAGAAACAGTAGTTCATAGCTTTGTTCCTATTCCATATAAGGAAGGGAGCTAAAAAAGCAATCCCAGAAGCATTGTTGAGAATGTTATCCAAAAGTAAAATGGACTAGAAAATGTTGCTCTGGATGCCCAGAAAATCCTGAACTTTGCTGAGATGAGCATTTTTGAAGCTGGCATACTAGAAATGAACAAGCTGAAGGAAGAGATGATGGGGCTATACCTAAGAAGAAAAAATTTCCAACTAAAATTGCGTGGAGTAAGTTGAAAAAAATGTTAGATAATAAAAAAAAAATATTAAAAAATAATAATAATAAAATAATACAAAAAATATTGTGAAATAACTCGTAATGATAGCGCATACATGTATTGGCCAAGCTGCTATAAAATTGCAACATCACAGTGCGCATCATGACTTTTGACTTGCAAGTCATGCAGAAGGGCTTAAATTGGGGGAACTATAACAATAATTCATTGTGCTAAGTATGGGCCCCCCCAAGACACCCCAAAAATTAAATAAAATTAAAGAAAATACAATAATAATAATAATAATAATCATCTGCCCCAAAAATAATAAATAAATAAATACAAAACTCATCTGTAAAAAAAAAAGCAAAAATTGGTAATAACAATTTTTTATTTATAAAAAAAATTTAATATTTTTTGGACTAATTAATCTGAAACCATGCAAATGGGGGTGGCTTAAATTAGTGGGTTACTATACATATCTGGGGACAATAAGGACAGATGCCTCCCCTGCCCCATGGACCTGGTCTCCTATTAGAGCCACAGATATTGCTATTACTTATCTTCATATTGGTCACACACTATAGATTAAGACTGGAGGACTCGCCTTGCTGTAAATGGTGCACTGGAACCAAAGATGCCATGGATCAGGGGTGGCCAACCTTTCCAAGTGATGGGCCAACAAATTGGTCAGTAATTTTCAGCAGGGTTTCGGAGTCGGAGTCGTGGAGTCGCACGTTTCAGGGCGGAGTCGGAGTCGGTAAAAAACTTCCGACTCCGACTCCAATTTCTGTCCTGTGTCACCCTTAATTTCTAAATCCTAAATACTAACATTTAGGTTATTTAGTTTTTTTGGTCAATAAACCTTATTCATTGATAGCCCCTAGATTAAGTTTTTTTAATATTTTTTTTTTACATTTTCAGAATATACAATTAATATTTATTTAAATATAAAATATAAAATACAAAATTTCACACTTAGTGTGGTGGTGATGAAATGTCTTATTATTATGATAATTATAGAGTGAAACACTAGAGGAGTCGGAGTCGTATATTTAAAATGTGAGGAGTCGGAGTCGGATTTTTAGATTTTTTATAATGTGTGGAGTCGGAGTCGAATTTTTGACAATGTGTGGAGTCGGAGTCAGAAAATTTTGGACCGACTCCACAACCCTGATTTTCAGAGGGCCACTTTTCTGAAATCTAGACTAGAATAATAAGGTAAAATAAAAAATAATTAATAATTTAAGTACACTGAAATTTTTATTGAAATACAAACACATGTATATGTGAAATTATGCTCAAAAACTAATAGAAGTAATATAATTGTTCAAAAAATCAAACTGAAAAACTAGAAAATTCAAACATTGAAAAAAAAGTTATTTTTTACATTAGCTGAACTGTGGTGTGATTTTTTAGCCTGTTTTGAGCATCAGTTAAAGCTGATTGGTACTTATTCTTAATAAAATTCATTAAGGAAAATGCTTGTTTGCCGACGTAAGTTGATCCAAATTTGCCACCTGATGGTGATGGGTAGTTCATTTATTGGCCTGCAGGCAAGGGGTTGGCCACCCCTGCCATAGATCATTGCCTAGTGGAGTGAACTTCCCAAGAGCAAAACTTGTGGATGAACTGCAGGGTATTAGTGTGCATACCCTCAGTTTACCCACAAAAGCCTTTTTGAAAGTAATTCTTCAAACAACTGTAGTATGACAAAGTTTTATGTTCAAAGTAGTTGTGTGAATTCTCTCTGGGAGAAATAGGTAGCCGAGTGATCCCCTATCACGAGTCATCTTTAGTGTACAATTTCTAATTCTTTCCCTGTAAATAATAGTTACAATGCGGGAAGAACGACGGTATTCGCGCGTCTTTTCGGTGAGGTACCCACACCACCCAAGAACTTTCATCATCATCATCATCATCAAACTTTTGAAAATAATTCAGTTTTTGTTGTTGATATTGGCTGGTGGGTTGTCCCATTTATGTAGGCCAATTGCAAGCCACTTACTCATTAAACATTATTTTTTTCAGTATAATATATAATGAAAGTATAAAACTGAAAAACTTTGAAAAGAGTTAAAAATCCTCTATCAGTTTCAAGTGTATTATGTCATTGAAAATAACTAATGATGGAGAAGGGTTAGATTTGAAAGAAGAGAATTTGAACATTAAAACTGAAGAAATTAGAATTGAAGGACAGGAAAGAAGTTTCTTTAAAAAAGAGAGAGACTTATTTGGGCATGAAAGCTTGAGTCATGAGTGTCAGGTAATTATCATATGCAAGTAGTATTTGCTATTTAGATTAATTCAGTTTCATATTTCAGAAATAAAAGTTGGCTTTTGAATTATTTAAAATAGGATAAATTTATGTTTTAGTTTTTAATGCTTTTTAAAAACTCCATTAAACTTGTATATATAACATACATTTTATTTTTTATTTCCTAAATTGATAACGCTGCCTTCCTAGTACAATTTGCCTTTAAAAATCTTTATCTTGATATGATACAAGATAAATATAGAGATATTAGTCAAAAGAATAAACACATTTCTACCTAGCACCCCACTGAGAGGTAGCAGAAAATTATTTTAACTGGTGTTTTTGAATTATGTTTTTAGGTTTTAATAGCTATGAGAAAGAATTGTGTTGTATGTATAATGAATTACAGTTTTACTGTGCCAGTTTTTAAGACAAAGCACTAATTTCAGAATTATTGTGTGAAAGATGAATTGATGGAAAATGCTGTATTTAAAGAGGAAACATTGGGCCCAAGTGATTATGAATCTAACATTGAGGCAAGTCTATTTCATTTCTTCTTTAAATGAAGTTTTTGGCCTGTTAGAGTAAAAATAAATAATTTTAAAGTTTGTTTTATTCAAATATATATATATTAAAGGAGTGTAGTAGTCAGAATGGTATTAATATTTCAGCTTTAACAAAATGCATGTGGTAAATGGCATTGGTTTGGTATAATTCTCATAGTGCATGTCTTGCTTGTGTAACTTGATCAGTATATAGTAAATATCTAAACTACTAATTTCACTGCAAACACTTGATCCATGCAGTTTCTTCCACCTCAGAGCCCTCCTTACCCATCACTCATCAAGCATTCTATAACACCAAGACCTCTTTCACTATCTGATCATACACCTCTCCAATAAAACTCACTAGATTTGTATGGTACCTCTGTAAATCTTACATTCACTCCTTTTACCTTTCATTTTCTTCAGAGGGGACAGTTATTGTTTTCTTCTAGTCTTCAGGCACACACCCATTTGTCCATGTACTTTGATATGCACCAAACCACTCAAACCATTTCAGTCTCCCACACTTATTTCTCCATATATTCCATCCGCATGTACTTCTTTTCCACTTTCCAGCTTGTGAACCACCTCTTTTCTTTCACCCCTTGTTATACATACTATCAAGCATTCTGTCACAAGTGATTTTCACACCACCAAATCCTGCCATATTTATATTTGCACTTCTGTCATCTCTTCCATCCATCAAACCTTTGATATATTTCTTCCATCTATTCTATAGCTCTACATCATTTGTGAACATTTTCATTTGTTATAGCTACTGAAACTTCCTTTCCATCATTTCTGCACTTCCTTCTAAGACAACTTTCTATTCTCCACATAATTCTCATTCATCCTCCTTCCAGACTTATTGTTTACCTTCTTTTGTGTGTGTATATCATAATAATAATAAATACACATGGGATGACTTAAAAAAAATTTATTTCTCAATATTACCATAACTTACCTACTGTCACTTCAGAAACAAAACATTCCAAAATTTGGAAGTCAGTTCAGTATCTTTAAGCCAATAAGTATATTAAATACAGTAAAAGCTCTAAATTATGGGAAGCTCTGGACTGACTGGTGTTTGTAAAATCAAATATTCTATAAAGTTGATGACTTCCAAATGGATCAGATCAATATGTACCATTATGGGCATGGTAATTGAACATTATATTATAATTTATTTAAGTGGGTATTAATATTGTAAGATCTTCACAGTAATAATAAAAATGTAATAAAAATTGCACCCTTATGTGGACAGTGCCATGTTATGGAGGCTTCAGATAACTATTTTTGGCAGGCTGACTTAACCCTCTAACGCTGACTGGGTCGAATACGTACTGTTTCAAATACATGCATTTAGACTTAACCCTACAAAAACATTCAGCATTAAAGGGTTAAGATGATTCAAAATGTTTTGCAAAAATTTGGCAGAAATTCCTTAATGTTGAGATCTGGAAAATTAAGCTTTTACTGTGTTATGTTAGAATTTTAATTTTTTTTAATTGAATAAACTTTATTAATAATAAAATAAATACATTGGTTTGACAATTTACAATGACATAATTGTGAAGCTAGACTACTTATTTTATTTAATTTTTTAATGATTTATGACCCTAAAATTGGTTGGAGTCTCGCAAAATTCTGGATTCTGGGCTGAACAAAATTTAAAGCTTGGATCATGAATGTGTTTAAGTAAATATAAAGTGTAGCCTTAATAGCCTTAATTCAAATGAATCTCTCCTTGGCATTTATTCACATGGCCAAGAAATTGGAATATGGTATATCTCAAATTTGTATGGGATAGAAAAGATGTCTAAAAGTGAAAAATAAATATGCCTATGGGAAATTCAGTATTAGAAAAAAAGCAATCTTGAGCAAAAACTCAGTTTGTTGAGGATATTGTCTGATTTGCAAGTTAAATTGTAAATTGCTGAATACACACACGCATAACTGTATCAGATATTGTCACCTGGTTAGAGACTAAGGGGAAGCAACTAATTAATTTATTATTATAAAAACTTTAGTGATTGCCTATTGTATAAATGATCCATCAGAAATTTCCAATGGAGTTGATGTTTAGATGGCAGACAAAAAAAAACCTGTTTTTCATTATTTTACTATTAAATTATAACCATATATGTGTGTATTTAGTCTTGGCTCTAAAGGGAACCCATGTCTGTGGGTTAAATTTAGGGCCTTTGCTGGAAGATAGAGGTGCTGGTGATTGGGGGTAAAGGTGCCCAGAGTCAAAAGTAGCACCATGACCCCATAATTCTTCTTCCAGGCCTTGGTTAAATTACCATATGTACCTTCTGCTCTGATCATCTCAATATACCAGTTAGGTCTCATGGACCTCTGTTGTTATCAGTTGCTAGTGCTTACTTTATGATCTGTTGATGTAGGTTAATCTTTAGCTGAATCTTTAACCTTGTAGTTGTTTTTTAATTTATATAGGCCATTGCACCTACAGCTTTTGGGTAGGCTTACCTACTCAGTCACTTGTTTGTTTTCACTAATTAACACAGAATTTGAAGGGAAGTTTAAGCACATCCCTATACAGCAATACCTTGCACAGTGTGGTTAATTGGTTCCGGAATTTGTCCATGCTGTCCAAAACCGCACTGTTCAAAGCATTATTATAACGGGTTTCAATGTAATACGTTCCAACACCCCCCCCCCCCCCCCCCCCGATATTTTTTTTTAATAGTGAAAAAAAGGGGATAAGAAATAAAAAAATAGCACTTCCGCTTTTCACTCATAATTGCGTATGAAAGCGGTATGTAATTCACAGTTTAGAGAGTGGTCACGTGCTTACTCAAGTGAAGTGGGAGCAATACTGAAATAGTACTGAAAAGAAATTAGAAAACAATAGGAAAATTGCGTGCTAAATTAAGAAAAATTGCTGAAAATACAAACCGTACTACATCAAAACCGCGCTGTTCAAGGTATTACTGTAATTTTTTAGCATTGCTTCCATCTAGGGCAAGCTCCATAAATTCTTCTTTTGTTGTATTTGCTGAGATCAGCAGATGGAAAATTTCATATATACTGTGTGTGTGTGTGTCACACACACACACACACACACACACCATATGAAATTTTCCATCTACTATATACTGTCATCCTTCGGTATCCGTGGGGGATTGGTTCCAGGACCCCCCATGGATGCTCAAGTCCCTTATATAAAATGGCGTAGTACAGGGTGTACATAAAGTCAGGATCTATTTTTGTGAAGCACTTGGAAATTATATGGAATTCAATCATAAAATGATAAAGTGGTAACATTTATTAAATAATTAAGAGTAGGATTCGACGTGACGCCCATCAGTATCCCTGCACAGCTCAAATCGTTCCGCAGTATTTCTAAACATATTCTGGAGCATTTGCGGGGTTATGTTATCTGCAGCAGTTCGTATACGTGTACATAAGTTTTCAAGACTTGTAATCTTCATCTGATAGACGTGCGATTTGATAAAGCCCCATGCAAAGAAATCTAAAGGGGTTAAATCTGGTGATCTCGCTGGCCAAGGTCTGTTGCTTCCGCGTCCGATCCAGCGATTTGGAAAACGTCCATTTAGATAATCCTGAACAATTTTGGCATAGTGACAAGGAGCACCATCATGTTGATAGACGACGGTACTAACAATCCTATCCCCGTCATCTATATATATATGCATATATATATATGCATATATATATATATATATATATGCATATATATATATATATATATGCAATAAACGGAGAAAAAAAGTAAAAATAAAATTAAAAATTAGAGATTAGAGGATTAACAAAGAGGCATACAGATTTGTAAGGAAAAATATCGATTTTTAGCACAAGATCAAATGAATTAAAAATACAAATTTATACTGGAAATCTACCCGGGTTTTAACACTTTGCCTTTTAGATTCAAGATTCGATATATATAAAAATAAAATGAAGATTAAAAGTTAATAAAGTAGCGTACAAGTTTACCAAAGATTTAGCGTCCTACCCTTTTTATCTAAATTTGTTTTGAAGGAATTCAAAACAACAGGATCGAGTTGAAAAAGACCTTTGCTTATGTTGAAGTTATTTGAAAGTTGGATAATGGCAGACTGAAGAATATTTCTATTGACAATGTTGCTAGAATGAAATAAAACTGAAGCATTATTCCAATCAATACAGTGGGATATAACTGACAAATGGACAAAAAGAGCACTGGACAACTGTCCTGTTCTAACGGAATATTGATGCTGTTTTATACGTGCGTGCAAATCCTTTCCCGTCTGACCTATGTAAAAGGAATCACATTGTTTACACCCAATTTTATAGATAATGCCTGAATTATTGGTAGGGCTATTTTTTACTATGATATTTTTCACAATATTGTTATATGAAAATACTACATTAATATCCAAAAGTTTAAGTACATTAGCAATGCCTAAAAAGCCCGGGAAAAATGGAAGTACTAAAATATTTTTTGACAAAGTACGAGTGTTATTATTGACACGATAGAAAGTTTGTTTTGCCTTGTTGAGACAAGATTCCATAAACAGATGGGTAACTCAGATCACTTCCAATACCGTTGATTTTTTAAAATTCGGCATCGATGTATTCCGGACTGGCGATCCTAAGGGCGCGGAGAAACATTGATGAAAAAATGGCCGCCTTAGTGGGGGTGTCATGTCCCGAGTAAAAGTGTACGTAGGACAAATTGTTTGTTGTTTTCCGATAGATACTAAACTTAAAACCTGGGCTTCCCTATGTACCCACACATCCAATAATGGGATTGAATTGTCTTGTTCCACTTCTAAAGTAAACTTAATGGAGGGGACTTGATCATTTAACTGAAGGAGGAAGTTATCCAGGTCACGATTCATGGGCCAGATACACAAAATATCGTTGACATACCGCAACCAAGGGATGCCAACCCCCAGGATTCTCAGAATGTAAGTAATTTCGAAAAACTCCATATAAATATTGGAGAGGAGGGGCGATAAGGGGTTGCCCATGGCCATCCCAAACACTTGTTGATAATACTCGTTATTGAAAGTGAATTTACAGTCTTTGATGCAAAGCTTAATAAGTTCCAAAACAATGTGTGAAGGTAGTGGCAGGTCATACTTATGTAATTCTTGGGAGAGAAAGTCAAGCATATCATCAATTGGCACTTTTGTAAACAATGAACAAACATCAAAACTGATCAATCTATCGTTAGTTTCAGTACGTGCATTATTCAATTTTTCAGTAAGATCCATGGAATTTTTTACATGTGAATCAGAGATAGTTCCGAGAATGGGGGACAAGACTTTGACAAGCCATTTGGAGAGTTTATAAGTAATAGAGCCCACCGAGCTAATAATAGGGCGCATAGGGTTGCCAGGTTTGTGGGTTTTAATAAGACCGTAAAGGTAGGGCAGAGAAGGTGAAGTGGACATGAAAAGCGGAATTAAGTCCTTATGATCTTTGAGAATGCGTTTCAAGCCACTATTAAATGATTTGATGAAGTCACATATAAAAAATTCCATGGATCTTACTGAAAAATTGAATAATGCACGTACTGAAACTAACGATAGATTGATCAGTTTTGACGTTTGTTCATTGTTTACAAAAGTGCCGATTGATGATATGCTTGACTTTCTCTCCCAAGAATTACATAAGTATGACCTGCCACTACCTTCACACATTGTTTTGGAACTTATTAAGCTTTGCATCAAAGACTGTAAATTCACTTTCAATAACGAGTATTATCAACAAGTGTTTGGGATGGCCATGGGCAACCCCTTATCGCCCCTTCTCTCCAATATTTATATGGAGTTTTTCGAAATTACTTACATTCCGAGAATCCTGGGGGTTGGCATCCCTTGGTTGTGGTACGTCGACGATATTTTGTGTATCTGGCCCATGAATCGTGACCTGGATAACTTCCTCCTTCAGTTAAATGATCAAGTCCCCTCCATTAAGTTTACTTTAGAAGTGGAACAAGACAATTCAATCCCATTTTTGGATGTGTGGGTACAGAGGGAAAGCCCAGGTTTTAAGTTTAGTATCTATCGGAAAACAACAAACAATTTGTCCTACGTACACTTTTACTCGGGACATGACACCCCCACTAAGAAGGCCATTTTTTCATCAATGTTTCTCCGCGCCCTTAGGATCGCCAGTCCGGAATACATCAATGCCGAATTTTAAAAAATCAACGGTATTGCAAGTGATCTGTGTTATCCATCTGCGTTTATGGAATCTTGTCTCAACAAGGCAAAACGAACTTTCTATCGTGTCAATAATAACACTCGTACTTTGTCAAAAAATATTTTAGTACTTCCATTTTTCCCGGGCTTTTTAGGCATTGCTAATATACTTAAACTTTTGGATATTAATGTAGTATTTTCATATAACAATATTGTGAAAAATATCATAGTAAAAAATAGCCCTACCAATAATTCAGGCATTATCTATAAAATTGGGTGTAAACAATGTGATTCCTTTTACATAGGTCAGACGGGAAAGGATTTGCACGCACGTATAAAACAGCATCAATATTCCGTTAGAACAGGACAGTTGTCCAGTGCTCTTTTTGTCCATTTGTCAGTTATATCCCACTGTATTGATTGGAATAATGCTTCAGTTTTATTTCATTCTAGCAACATTGTCAATAGAAATATTCTTCAGTCTGCCATTATCCAACTTTCAAATAACTTCAACATAAGCAAAGGTCTTTTTCAACTCGATCCTGTTGTTTTGAATTCCTTCAAAACAAATTTAGAAAAAAAGTTGAGGACGCTAAATCTTTGGTAAACTTGTACGCTACTTTATTAACTTTTAATCTTCATTTTATTTTTATATATATTGAATCTTGACTCTAAAAGGCAAAGTGTTAAAACCCGGGTAGATTTCCAGTATAAATTTGTATTTTTAATTCATTTGATCTTGTGCTAAAAATCGATATTTTTCCTTACAAATCTGTATGCCTCTGTTAATCCTCTAATCTCTAATTTTTAATTTTTATTTTTACTTCTCCGTTTATTGCATATATATATATATATATATGTGTGTGTAGATATGTATATATATATATATATATGTGTGTGTGTATGTATGTTGTTATTTTTATTTTTTTTCTTTCTGTAACCTATATATAGGCCGTAAACTTTTATGTACTTCAGTGTTCCTGAGGATGTCATTAGATGAAAGCGCTTGAGTACCTTTTTGTGTTTCCTTTCCTTCGTGGTTTTATTCATCATAAATATTTTTCACGTGTTACTTTCGTGAAATAATTTTCATATATATATATATATATATATATATATATATATATATATAATATATATATATATATATATATATAGTAGACACAACTTACGCGAGGGTTACATTCCTGGGACCCCGCATAAAATCAAACCAAAAAAAAAATCCCTTAAATCACTATATATTGTAACTGTTATACGTATAACATAACTATAACACAAAAGTGATGCAATTGGCAATGTTAAATTCCTTCCAGCATGCCATAACACTCTTGTTAGTGCTGTCCTCCATGGTGTTGCAGATGAAGGTGAGACATACGCTGCCTTGAAGCACTGAAATTGTAAAATTATAACCCACATATAGTTGAAACTGTGTAAGAAAAATCCACGTAAGTTGTGAGTCTAATGTATATTTATTTATTTATTTTATTTATTTATTTATTTATTTATTTATTTATTTATTTATTTATTTTCCTTTGTTTTCTTACTGCAATGTTTTCAGTAACATCAGTACCATAGATGGAAAGTTTTTAATATATTTTCTGAGTACTTTTGTTTTTGACATGTTGTTGTATGTGAAAAATTTCATATGTATATTTCATTCATTTGGTTATCAACATAGACCTTAATGGCCTTATATCTCTGATGGAGTTTATTTACTCTAAAACTGAGGCAATTCATGTTAGTTTGTATTGAAATACAACTTGTAAGTTAAATTGTACAATAGGCTTGAGGGTCATTCCATATCAACTCAGCCACCCAAAACACTCACCATCTCGGATTTTAATGATATTTGGTATATTAGTATACACACAGGAGAAACTGAAATCCCCCAATTTTACAGCTGGTTGAGAAATAAGGTCACAAAGTTGTGAACTTTGTTTTTCTTTTGTTTGTCACTAGCTAATTTCAGATTGCCATTGCTACATAACTAATGAAGCTGAAGTACTGATTTTGGTGTCATTTGAAAGCTCTTGAGTAGTCCTTTCTGCTATATTCCCTATAAAAGATCTCTCAAATAAAAAATATAAAAATTCTCCGTAACCTTGACCTTTGACCTTGAATAAAAAAAATATACTATCTTGATTTTGTACATGCATGCTCTCAATAGGGTTGGCAAAAACCCAACCAACCTATATTTTTAGGTTTTATTGGTCATTTTCATATTTTCAATGCTCAAAATAGTATATGAATAGAACTACATAACTGAGAGCTTATTACAAAAATAACTATTTACCATGAGTTGTATTTTCATTGGACAGTTAGGTATATGTTTTGCTTGAAAATAAAATGCTCAAATAGTTAATGTTTGTAATACAGCAATACCCTGCTTAGTGTGGATTTTATCAGTGGAATTTGCCATAGTGTGGATAATAATTTGTCACCATACCTCGCTTTAATATGGGCCTGGACTAACTATAGTGTGGTTTTTGAAATTCATAACAAACTTTCCCATTTACTTGCATGTGCACACACTGAAAATACTGTACTGTTAAACACAAGTGAGGGCGACAGACACATTGGTGTATCAGTATCGTCAATGATGGACTGCAGTTGGGGTGTGTTATAAAGTTCTCAGTTATCTACTGTACATTACTTAATACACCACTATTGTTACACCCGTGTAATTATGAGTGAAAAAAGGAAATTACTGAAGTTAATGAATCTAAGAAAAAGCGTAAATGGCTAACATTAGAACAGAAATGAGAGGTTATAAAGTGTCATGGAAGTGGTGCATCATATGCTAAAATTGCTTGAGACAAGGAAATGAATGGGTCATTGGTACAGAGAATTGTTAAGGATCCAGACCAGTATAAAGAATATGGGAAGGCTGCAGGATCCTCAATTTCAAAAACAATCACTAAAAATAGAAGCACAACACTGGTAAATATGGAATGTCCTTTGTCAATATGGATTGAAGTTTGTAATCAAAAACGAATTCCCTTAAGCCAAATGGCAATCCAATTTAAAGCACTCTCTCTCTTTAATGCACTTAAAAGAAATGAAGATCGAGAGATTAAAGGGGGAACTAATTCAACTGATGAAACATTTAATGCAAGTCATGGATGGTTTGATTGTTTCAGAAAATGTTCAGGGATCCATAATGTCCATATTGTGGGAGAGAATGCAAGTGCAGATAAGGAAGCTGTGTTAAAATTTCCAGATGATTTTAGAAAAATTGTTGAGGAAGGCAGATACAAAGATGAAAATTTTTTTAATGTGAATGAAACAGGATTGTTTTGGAAATGGATGCCTTCGAAAACCTATTTAGCAGAAAATGAAAAATCTCAGCCAGGATACAAAGTTGCAAAAGACTGTTTGACACTTTTATTAGGAGGCAATGCATCAGGTGACTTCAAATTAAAACCATTGATTGTATATAGATCCCAAAATCCAAGGGCTCTTAAGGTTATGCACAGAGCACTCTCCTAGTAATATGGTGCTCAAATAAGAAGGCATGGGTAACAAAGTCTTTGTTTGAGGAATGGTTTGCAAATTCTTTTTGTCCTGCAGTTGAATTACTGCAAAGATAATAACATGGATTTTAAGGTTTTGTTGCTATTAGACAATGCACCCGGTCATCCCACTGGACTTGATGACTTAAATGAGAATGTCAGAGTGGTTTATCCACCACCTAACATGTCATTACTGCAACCAATGGACCAAGGTGTTATCGCAACTTTTAACGCCTATTATTTGAGACAAACTTTTTCTCAAGCAATAAAAGCAACAACAGAAGAGGACGCACTTTCATCGCAAGTTTTTTGGAAAAAATACATAAAAAATGTGATTGAAAACATTGGTGCATCTTGGCTTGAAATCACCTCTACTAATATGAGAGCAGTTTGGAAATTAGTTTTGTCGCACTGTTCAAATGGCTTCACAGGTTCAACAACTTTCAGAAAATATTGCAAACCTTGGGAGAGATCTTGGATTTGAAACTCTGGGTTCTGCCAACATTCGTGAGTGCATTGAATCGCATTCAGAGGATCTTACTGGCAATGATCTCATAAATTTAGAAGAACATTGTGCGTATGAAGAAGAGTCGTTGTCACCTGGTTCAAATGACACTCCAACACCTTCTAGAGAGTTCACAACAAACGAACTGGAGAAAGTGTTCCATTTGATAGAAGCTAAAGAAAGAATTATGGAAGGTGATCCCAACTTAGAGTGTAGCCTTAGAGTGTAATGAGAATTAGAAAATACTATTAGATGCTACAGAGAAATGTACTCCAAGAAAAAGAAAAAAGTTGTGCAAACGTTGTTGATGAAATATTTTTCAAAGCAATAAAATTCTTCATAAAATTTAAAAAAACATGTAAATTCTTAATAAAATTTACAAAAATGTATGTAAAAATTTTTCTTGCCTCTTTTAAAACTTTGCTCATTCATTACCTAACCAAAATAAATTTGATTTTCTCAATGTTCAAAAGCTAAACAATGCATATATGTTGGAAGTTTTTTAATAAGGTAATGCTTTAAAACATAAACATAATAACCCGCACTGTATTTCAGTGAAATTGTGTGAATGTGGAATCTTTTATTGATGCATATTTCTCATTTCAATGTATTTCA
The DNA here is from genome assembly GCA_023014485.1 of Bathynomus jamesi. NCBI lineage: Eukaryota > Metazoa > Arthropoda > Malacostraca > Isopoda > Cirolanidae > Bathynomus > Bathynomus jamesi. Next base: position 167,006 of record JAJOZX010000152.1, read on the forward strand.
GTAATGAGTACTGTGCAAGAATTACTCTATTACATTATTTTATTAGTGACTCATTGATTTATTTTGAAAAACCTGTAAAAACCTAGTTGTGTACGTTTTTTTTTTTTTTATCAGGTGGTTAAAAAAAAATAAAAAAATAAAAAAATAAATATGGGACAACTGGTTCAGGTCCAATCAGACCAACCCTGAATCTCAGGCAGGTGGAACACATGTTCAAAAGTTTGAGTGGCTGAAGTTCTTCTTGGAGATAATCTATTGTGTGTGCACCTGAAAAGTAAAAAAAAAAAAAACCCATTTTTAAGTTTCAATCAATTATTTTTATAGAGTGTCACAGTACTTCAGCTACGTATGTTATATAGCAGTAGGTAGTTATATTTATTACATTTATATGCAGTTTAAATGCTTGGGCTACAGGCTAGTAAATATATTATGTACCTAATTGACTAAATGATCTTGAGGAAATCTACTAGAATCTACATTGTAAATTTATATCCCATACATTCATATATGCACAACTTATAAGTGTAACATTTTTATCTGCTGTAATTCTGTCGGAGCTTTGGAGGCCTTTGCAGTATCTTCCTTGGTTAGGTGGTATTCTTCCAGTTGCAGTAGATGCCACAACCTTTGTCAAAACATCAGAGTAAGTAATTGTAAGCACATCTGGGTGATGATGGAAGAAGAATGATGGGTTGGGGCCATATGGATAAAGAAAGGATAGCTTTACTTCTCTCTTCTCAGATGTGTTACCCAAAACACATGCCAACCACCAAAAGTCATCATATGCAACAGTGACAGAACCATGTATTCTTCCTCTTCACTGACCTTCTCAATACATGAACATCCTGATGGGGAAAAAATGCTTAACCTCAAGACAAGTTAATGAAACTGGCTTTAAATGGTGTATTTTCTGAGTACTAGCAATTGTTCTTGCTTTTGAATGTCTTGTTTGAAGGAGCAAATCTTCATTTTCATAATCTTCATTGGTTGAAAGATGACACCTGATATTACTAATATTATCTTTTGTAAATGTATACAACTGCTGTGCAGTAAGGATCTGTTGATCATAAGGCTATTGCATACTAGCTTTAGCAGCTAGTCTCTTAACAGTACCTCCTATACCATCACAGGGTCCCTACCCATGACTTGTAAAAAAAAATTTCACTGCATTAATTCCAAAGTCATCTCTATGATGGCAAAGATTCAAAAAGTTCTTAGTCTTTATATTGTCCTGCACAGCCATCTGGAAAGTGTATGATTTTGTTGATGGATGGGATGTTCTCTTTTATGAAGCATATCAGATGCTTTTGAAGCAAATGTACTGCAACTGTTATGGATGTTGATCTATGACAACAAAACTCTGGTGAGCAATCTCATCTTGCTTGTTATAACACACAACAAATAGATGAATAGTTGCCATCTGATTGTTCCAGCAAAAGCTCTGCACCTTATCTAGGAGGAGAAAAGAGTAATTTTCTGCGAAAAACATTCTGAACTACAAGGACTTCACCACTTTCAAAGACATTTTAGTTTCACAGTAATAAGTTGCTTGCATCCAGGTTATGAAGTCATGCATTTGGTATTCTTGAAGTTTGCTACAGAAATGTTCAACATATACATCTGAACTAAGGTGAATTGATTCAAGATTGGACCCGTCTGTATTGGTCCACTTCTTCAATTGTATCAAATTGATGCAATTCCCATAAAAAATATTTTGGAGTGTCTCTTTCAATCGTAGTCTTCACATTGTTCACATTCCTTGAGGGAGAATTGCACTCCATCAAAGTAAGACAATGTACATGCTTGATAGGGTTTTCATGATTTTCTGTGAGCTTATCTAATTTAGCTCCTATGAACATAAGCTTAGCATTTTGATTAATGGTACATACTAGTGATGTAGCGGATGTCATTTTTTTCACATCCGCGGATGCGGATGTTTGATTTCAACATCCGCGGATGTGGATGTCTACATTTTCGTTATTTTTTAGGATATATTCGAGATTTGTTGTGTTTAACGTATATAATAAGTTATTATATAGAGAGAGCTATAGCTATAATGTAGTATAATTGATTAATTGTACAATAATTGCTGTACTTTTCTCTGAACATATAAAATAATATCAAGCATCTAACTAATATAGAAATCAATTAGTGAATTCGTCTGCAAATAAATTCGTTATATTTTGTCGAGTTTCAGCCACAATTAGAAACCATAATTGTGTTACCAGGATGCGGGACGTGAACCCAACTCAAATGCCCCACCGACTTCTTTCCCCAACCTCCACCCTTATAGAAATAGATCTTTAATTAGCTTGATAACTATTTATATTAAGTTTAAAGTTTTATTAGGCATATTTATAAATGAGTAATTAAAATAAAGTAAACTAAGATATTCATCGTTTAATGTTCAAACTTAATTATAGGAAGGTTATGCTTAAGGAACATTAATTTTTCTGCCTTTTCTGCTGCCAGTCTGTTTCTTTTCATCATATATTAATCCAGCACTGGTAAATAATCTCTCGCTTGGTACGTTTGTTGGAGGACAGGCTAAATGTTTCCTTGCAAGTTTACTCAAGTATGGATAGATATTCTGCGTATTTTTCCACCAACTAATAGGATTGTCACATGCAGCCAGGCATTTTTCTTGGTGATAGCTCTCGATCATTTTTACTACATCTTTTGACATCGCGTAGGTCTCATCATTGCTGCTTGACTCAAGAAACTGAGAGACAGATTCTGTGATAGATTTGCTTATTGAAGGTGTTGGTTCTGTCACAAACTTTTATTCTTTTGGTGGGTGGCGAAGCGACAGATTCAAGAGATTGAAGCTCTTCAACTGCTTTGCCAAGTGATGATTTAACTCGTTCTAATGTACTAGGTGAAAATAACTTAGCTTTGTAACATGGATCTAAGTAGGTTGCAAGAGAGTAACTTCATACAAGAACAGCCTCTCGTCTTGTCGCTTGCATCACTTTTGCGCACAATGAACTAGTTCTATTAATATAGTAGAATTTGATAATTTCCGCTTATTAATGACATTTTATCTCAATGGTCCACATCTGCACGACATCCGCAGTCCAAAGTCGGGATGCGGGTGCGGGTGCGAGAAAATGTGCGGATGTTCCGCGGATGCGGATGTGACCTACATCACTAGTACATACATATACCAAGTGTGTTCCTGATGCTCCAGCATTAACACATTGCTTTGGACACAGCTCTGCAAATTTGCTGAAGCCCACCTTCAAAAAGAACAAATTATTATTAATTATTCTTCAGCACATTTTGAATTATATTGTGTACACACATTCTTTTTTACAACACACTGTCACAACAGAAAGGACTATACAGTAGGGCGGCTCATTTTTACACTTTTTTCAATATTTGATTGGGAGTAGTGCGGAAAAGTTGTGATGTGTGTAAAATTTTTTTGATCTACGTCAATACCTTCCGGTGGCGGCGAGTCCTTAAAAATCGAAAAATAGGCCTAAAAACACACAAATTTTATATAATTTTTATATAATGTTCATTGTTCAATGACTGCTATTAATTTATTCAAGCCTATAATAGTGTTCTCAGGGTTGTTTGCACAGAAATATACCGGAATTAACATTTGTATAACATCTTGTTAAAACTTACTTTAAATCAATATTTTGGATATTTTAACGGCTAAGACGCCACTGGAAGTTATTAACAGATTGTGCTGAAATTTTTATTGTTTATTTTGTCTTTAAAACCATTTTACAATCTACCCCGTTAGGCCTATTTTTCGATTTTTAAGGACTCTCCGCCACCGGAAGGTATTGACGTAGATCAAAAAAATTTTACACACTTTATTTTCTCTCCAAATCGCAACTTTTCTGCACTACCCCCAATCAAATATAAAAAAAAGTGTAAAAACGAGCCGCCCTACTATACAGGCAGTCTCAGGGTTACGAATGTCTGACTTACGACATTCCGTACATACGAACAGACTGCCGTAAAGTCTATTATTTTAAAAATCCGAGTTACCTACAATGGTTTGTAGCAACGAATCAGCGTACTACTTACACCCCCGCCATTTTAAGTCAGATTTTGTACTTGTGAAGATGTTCGTGTGAATTCATATTCAATTTCTGATAACATGCAAACCCCTATCATGGCTCCTAAATGAAAATCTGATGCAAGTGCTGGTGATGCACTTTAATTACTGTTACAAATTATCTTTTTTCATGTTTTCTATGTTTTAGTAGCTTTTATAAATTGGGAGTGTGTTTAAAGTGTTTAAGTATACAGTAGACTCACAACAAAGAATATGGGGTTGATTGTGGTGGGTGGGTGTGCTCTAAAAGCCTATAAGAAATACGAAAGAAGAATATGGGGATGTTTGTGGTGGGTATGTGTGCACTAAATGCCTAAGATATACACATCTACTGAGAAGTCTATTATTTTTATAATGAAATTTTAAATAGAATTAAAAGAAACGACAAAAAAAACATTGTATGAAATCATTTTCTCCCACTACTGACAACTCATTCAAACTGAATTCCCGCCCTACAGCTATGGTGGACATCCCACTTTTAAGCTTTTTAAGACGTTAAGTACAAACTGTTCGTATGGGTTCTGACTTACATACAAATTCGACTTAAAGACCATTGTGAGAACGGAACTCGTTCATAAGCCGGGGACTGCCTGTATATGCAACTGGCAATTTGCTAGGGTGCAGCTTGCAAGCTGGTCAATTAATGTATTTTAGGAGATGTGGCTTTTGAGTCAGATTGGAATATATGTATGGAAAACTGATGAGTGGGTAGTTGGGAGGTAACGAAAATGGTTCACTAAGTAGGTAGGTAGTTAATCTAACAATCATTAAATTCCTTTTATGTCAATAACTGGGTGGATGAAACCAATTGGTTGGTCACCAGAGTTATTCTCCACACTAGTATTTATATACTGTGTGGGAGGAGCGTGCTCGGTAATAAGGATACATTACCGCTCAACCAACCGAGGAATAAACCAAGACAACGCTGGTACGAGAAGCCCCGCGAAGAGGAGAACAAAAGGAAGAACGAAAACGAAGAACGGGGCGAGAGGACGTACCAGCAAAGTACGCTCTCGAATGAGACAACCGGAGAAGGGAGAGACTGTAATAACTAAAAGTAAGTGACTAATATGAGTTTTAACACCAAACAGTTAAGAACATTAAATTAAGCTGGGTCAAACAAGTTAGGCCTACATTGTGACCTAAGACCCAACATCAACTCATAGCTTAACAAAGGTGAAGGTAGATTGCCCTAACCTAATCTTGTGAGGAATCCTACTGTGGACCTCAATTTTATCTGCCCGCTCTGGACCATTTCCGGAATCTCTAGGCTGACCCCTCTAGGCTAGACTTGATCTACTCTATAGTTAGACTGGAGATATAAGGGGTGGGTTAATTGTGGACCAATTCATACAGAGCATTTTTCGCATTGGTGGTCCGGTTGTGGGGAATTACAAACCTTAACCTTACTAACAAAAATTGCAGAATTAGGCTAAATGGTCTAGCCTAAGCCTAACCTGAGCAAGCCTAATTAGGTCTACAACCTAGGCCTAACTAGGAAACATTTACATTTAAGGAGTCTCATTCTCTTATAAGCTTAGACCTGAGTGACACATAAGTACTTGGTGGGATTAAACCAAATTTAAACTTGACTGTTTTGTCTGTTCTCTCTCTTCTCTGGTAATTTCTTCTTGTCCCCAATATTTCATTACAATCCCCAGTTAAACAACATTAGTGAACAAGCATTTAAAATGCATACAACTCCAAGCATCCAATTCTTCTTTTAAGGAAGAATCACTCAACAGATTTTTTCAACAGGCACATGCATTCCTTGCAATCTGTGTATATATATGTATATATACACTGTACTCTTGACATGTGCCACAAATACACTCAACCTATCTGAACATAAGCAATGATTGCATGGGTTACTCAAAAGGGTCTTATGGCCTACTTTGGCCATAGCCCAAACACTGAACCTTGGTCTTGTGGCCTACCTTGGCCATGGGCCAAACAATAAGGGTCTTATGGCCTACCTTGGCCATGGGCTAAACATTTTCTTATGGCCTACCCTGGCCATAGGGAAAACAATTACAAGGGTCTTATGGCCTACCTCAGCCATGGGCCAAAACAATAAGCCTTGGTCTTTTGGCCTACCTTGGCCATGGGCCAAACATTAAATGTCTTATGGCCTACCTTGGCCATGGGCTAAACATTTTCTTATGGCCTACCTTGGCCATAGGGAAAACAATTACAAGGGTCTTATGGCCTACCTCAGCCATGGGCCAAAACAATGAGCCTTGGTCTTTTGGCCTACCTTGGCCATGGGCCAAACATTAAATGTCTTATGGCCTACCTTGGCCATGGGCTAAACATTTTCTTATGGCCTACCTTGGCCATAGGGAAAACTATTACAAGTGTCTTATGGCCTACCTTGGCCATAGGGAAAACTATTTGGGTTACTCACTCTCCTGGCTGAGATTGAGAACATCATTAACAATAGACCACTCACTTATGTGAGTGACAACATTAATGACCCAGAACCATTAACTCCAAATCATTTGATTCGGGGAGAACAAGTTAGTCTCCTGCCGGACTACAATATAGACTCTTCAGAAGACCCAAACTGGACTCAACGACATGATGAGCTCCAGACTAAGTTACAACATTTAACTAGAGTTAAAGCTCATTTCATTAAACAGTGGAAAACTGAGTACTTGATGGGTCTAAGGGAGAGACATAAACAAATGACTAAGAAGGATTGGTCTGACACAATTAAGGTAGGGACCTTGTTCTCATACATGACAGTACTCCAAGACAATACTGGCCTCTGGCTAGAGTTTCAGAACTCAGACCAGGGCAGATGGGTAACAAGAGTGGTCAAATTAAGGACTTCAACGGGTGACACAACAAGAGACATTTCTCTTTTGTACCCTTTAGAGTCTGGACCCAAAACAGTGGACTTTGGAGAACCTTCTCCACTGACAGTAACAACTGGAGACACTGAACTTCCAGTAACTATTCCTTTGACAGTAGGAGTGGTAACGCATCCTACTACAACATTGACAGACACAAGACCTCAGCGACAAACAGCATTAAAGGCGCGACTATTTTTACAACAAAAAATAGATGCTGGGGAATTGTAATTTTATCTTCTAACTTTCATTTTTCTTTTCTTATGGTAAAGACCATAGACAGTTTCATCCTATGGATGTATATTTTCTCTTCTAATTAAATGCTACACCTTCTCCATGAGAAGGTGAGGATAGGCACTGTTAATCAGATTAACAGGCATTTACAGTTAAATAGTTAGCTAGTCTACACTCAGACAAAAATTGGTGACAATGACACCAAAATTTTTATCTCCCGGGGCCCCCAGTATATGGAAAACTGATGAGTGGGTAGTTGGGAGGTAACGAAAATGGTTCACTGAGTAGGTAGGTAGTTAATCTAACAATCATTAAATTCCTTTTATGTCAATAACTGGGTGGATGAAACCAATTGGTTGCTCACCAGAGTTATTCTCCACACTAGTATTTATATACTGTGTGGGAGGAGCGTGCTCGGTAATAAGGATACATTACCGCTCAACCAACCGAGGAATAAACCAAGACAACGCTGGTACGAGAAGCCCCGCGAAGAGGAGAACAAAAGGAAGAACGAAGACGAAGAACGGGCCGAGAGGACGTACCAGCAAAGTACGCTCTCGAATGAGACAACCGGAGAAGGGAGAGACTGTAATAACTAAAAGTAAGTGACTAATATGAGTTTTAACACCAAACAGTTAAGAACATTAAATTAAGCTGGGTCAAACAAGTTAGGCCTACATTGTGACCTAAGACCCAACATCAACTCATAGCTTAACAAAGGTGAAGGTAGATTGCCCTAACCTAATCTTGTGAGGAATCCTACTGTGGACCTCAATTTTATCTGCCCGCTCTGGACCATTTCCGGAATCTCTAGGCTGACCCCTCTAGGCTAGACTTGATCTACTCTATAGTTAGACTGGAGATATAAGGGGTGGGTTAATTGTGGACCAATTCATACAGAGCATTTTTCGCAATATGTATCTGGTCCTGTGCAATAATAATGAAATGTTAATATTGATATAAGTAGGCATATTACTAGGTATGGCACCTAGATATTAGATTAATTTGACATCTCAGTAAAAACAATTTTAACATAGCATTAATTAAAATAACTTCATAATCATACCCTTCACTGGCCACTCATAAACTTTTCAACACATGTTCCACCTGCCTGAGAGTATGGATGTACAAAATCTTGAATAAAATTAAGATGGTATATTTTTATTCAAGGTCAAAGTTATAGAGAACTTTTATATTTTAGAGATTATTTATATTAAAGGTAGCAGGAAGGGCTACTCAATAGCTTTCAAATGACACTAAAATCAGTACTCTAGCTTCATTAGTTATGTAGCAATGGCAATTTGAAATTAGGTGGTGGCTCCAAAAAAGGTCAAAGTTCACAACTTTGTGACCTTGTATCTTAGCAAACAAAGGTCAGCCAGCTCTAATAATTGAGGGATTTCAGTTTCTCCTATATGTACATTAATGTACCAAATATCATTAAAATCTGAGATGGAGAGTGCAAAAATTACCATTTTGTGCCTGAGTTGACATGGAATAACTTTAGTTTTCCATAATTATTATTGTTAAGGAATTTTTCTGTGTTGGAGACCTTTAATATGTAGTGAGGTGACACTGCTAAACATGTGATACTCAGAAATCATGTTGAAGTGGAATGACAAAGATAAAAAAAATTAACTTATTCCTTATGTTTTGAAGTTAAACCTTCCATCAAAGGTGGTTTTGATACCCAGTTGTAAGAAGTGTTTGAAATGATGTTTGGCTAATTACCAGACACAGATTGATAAATATAACATTGTTAGTGAGTAAAAATATGCTGAAGGATGTATGAAATACAAAAGCTATTTGGTGGTGGTTAAATCATATGATTTTGTTGTGTGAAGTTAAGTTGATTGGTGTAACAGGAACAGACTGATGCACTTGATGCAGAGAATAAAAGTTTAAGTCAATTTGAATGAGGTAGTAAAGAAGGAGAGTGGAGCAAGCCCTTGGGAGAGAGAGAGAGAGAAGAGAGAGAGAAAAGAGAGAGAGAGAGAGAGAGAGAGAGAGAAGAGAGAGAGAGAGAAGAGAGAGAGAGAGAAGAGAGTTACAAGGAGTTACAAGGAAAAGAAGTACCTCAAAAGGCCTTGCGGCCCATACCGAGGAGGTACCAATGGCAACGGGTGCCAGGGAAAATTTTGTCTTTCAAACTATGCTAGCAGTAGTAGAAAACTGGATAGAAAAGTAGAAGGCTCTCTCCCCACCCTCCGCTCCCTCCCTGCCAGAGGCAGGTACGGAAAAAGGTTGAAGAAAATACCTTGACCCTGGAAAAGTAGCCAAGGAAATTTTACAGGAAAGTGGAGAATATATAAATAGCTCTATATTTAGCTTGCTCACAGAGACACCGAGCAAGCGAACTCCTGCAGAGTTTTCTGAGGTTTTAATCTTAAACTATGAGTGTGTTCTGTACTTTGTCTAGCCTATTTTTAAACAGATTTACACTTTGACTGGAAACATCCTCTGAGGGAAGTTGGTTCCAGATATCAACTATTTTACAGGAAAAGAAATTTCCGCAGACTGAGGTCCTAAATGTCTTTACACACTCAAATAGTGTGCAAGATTTCGTCTAACCTTTTCTTGAACTGATCCACAGAGGAACTGTTCACAACTTCCGAAGGTAACCTGTTCCATGTGTCACAGATCTTATACGTAACGTAATTCCCACACACACTAGTCCTAAACCGTTTCAAATCCAACTTCCAACCATTGTTGCGAGTTGGGTTATCATTTAAACTAAACATACTTCTAAAATCGACATCGTTGAACCCTCGTAAGAGCTTGAAAACCTCGATCAGTTGACCGCGCAGCCTCCGAGTTTCAAGCGAAAACAAGTTCAGGGCGCGTAACCGTCGATTGTAGCCCATATGCCTAACGGAAGGGATCAACTTTGTGGCCCTCGCCTGCACTCGCTCCAGCCTCTCAATATCTTTCCTGAGGGTGGGCGACCAGAACTGCACAGCATACTCCAGGTACGGCCGAACAAGGGAATTGTACAGTGAGAGCACAATCTCCTTGTTCCGAAACTGAAATTGCCTCCTGATATAACCCAATAGTTTCTGGGCTTTCTTTTCCATCTCTACACACTGTTTCGTAAACTTAAGGTCGCTGCTAATTAGCACACCCAAGTCCTTTTCTAAATCAGTCACCTCGATATTACTGCCCAACATCGAGTAGTCCGACTTGGGATTGGCGTAGCCAATGTGCATCACTTTGCATTTACCCAAGTTAAACGGCATTTGCCATTTTTCGGACCACTCTCCTATCCTACCTAGGTCCGCACGCAGTTCCTCGATCGCTTCGGGCGTCCCAACATTGGCCCCAAGCTTGGTGTCATCAGCGAATTTGGCGATCCGACTGACGATGCCACCGTCGATATCATTTATGTAAATGGTAAACAACAGTGGCCCCAAAACGGAACCCTGAGGAACCCCACTAGTGACCGAGGCCCAACCCGAACTAGCCCCTTTAATTACCACCCTCTGCCGCCTATTCCTTAGCCAGTTTTCAATCCACCTACCTATTTCCCCACCGATACCCAGCGCGCGCACTTTCGCCATTAGCCGGCGGTGAGGTACCTTATCAAAGGCTTTCTGAAAGTCGAGATAAAGTATATCAATCGCCCTACTCTTATCGTACTCACTCAACATGACGTGGAAAAACTCGAGCAAGTTGGTGAGACACGACCTATGCCGTCTAAACCCATGTTGGGAGTCCCCAAGCAGCTTGTAGGAATCCAAATGGTCAACGATTCTATCAGCTATTATCCTTTCTAATAATTTACCTACAACTGAAGTGAGACTAATAGGACGATAGTTCCCTGGACTTTCGTGATCCCCTTTCTTAAAGATAGGGGTCACGTTGGCCTCTCTCCAGTCACCAGGCACCTGGCCCATCTCCAACGATTTGTTGAAGACTGTAGCCAAGTGGGGAGCCACCTGGTCGCGCACTTCTCGCAAAACACTGGGGAGAAACTGGTCTGGCCCAGGAGCCTTAAACGCGCTCAGTTTGTCTATTCTATGAGCAACGACTGTCGCGGTACATCTAACACTATCCAGGTCAGCACCTTCGTGCCTCACAGCTGGCTCGGGGATGACGCGGGTATCCTCCCTGGTGAACACTCCCGCAAAGTACTCATTAAGCACCTTAGCGATGTCCGCGTCGGAGGTCCGCAGAACGCCGCTTCCGTCCTTTAAAGGACCTATCATGCTTCTAATAGGCTTTCTACTATTAACATAACTGAAGAACTCCTTAGGGTTCCTCTTGCAGAGGCTTGCCACCCGTAGTTCTTCGTTACGTTTCGCTAGCCTAACCTTCGCCTTCACTTCCCTACACAGGCAGACATACGCTTCAGTGTTCTCGTGGGAACGATTGGCCTTCGCCCTCCTATACACTACTTTCCTATTTCGGATAGCCGAAGCGATGCCACGATTGAACCACTTAGGCTGCGTTGAAGCAGGGGTGACCAGTTTTGAGGGTATGGCAGCAGACTGCAGCACCATAAACTCATCCCGGAATGCACTCCACACTCCCTCAACATCGCCGCCAACCTCTAACCCCATCTCTGCTACGCTATCCCTGAGGCTAACAAAGTTCGCCCGCCGGAGATCGAGCTTACTGCCTCTCGAGTTACTACGCTTCACCCGAGGGACGCACACACGGAACCTAATAATACCGTGATCACTCCCGCCCAACGATTCGTCAACGGTGAGGCCAGTGACGAGGTTGTCTTCGGTCGTGAATACTAAGTCTAGAACGCTTTCGCCTCGTGTAGGCTCGTTGACCCACTGAGTGAGGAAGTTCTCATCAGCAAAGTCAACTAGCCTCCTCCCTTCAGCATCGGCAGTCCTGTTTTCCCACTTTATGCCGCGACAGTTGAAGTCTCCTAAAACTACACACACCCTATCCCCTAGCAGGCTACTGAGTTCGGTGTACAGGGCTGTATCCTCCTCGAGGAGGAGATGCGGAGGTCTGTACACCAAGATTAACCTATAGTTCGTCCCTCCCACGTTCAGATCGACGCCAAGCAGCTCCCGTTCCGACCGGAACTGGCAGTCAACTGGACTCAACGTGTCTCTGACGTATATTAGTACCCCACCCCCCTCCCCACGGGTGCGGTCTTTGCGAAACATTCTATACCCGGGAATTTCGAACTCCCCAACGTAGTCCCTACGATCAGTATGAATCCAGGACTCGGTGATAGCAACGATATCCTGGTATTCTGATGCTAAGAGCGCCCGTAGCTCGCGAAACTTGTTCCTAATTGACCTAGCATTAAAAAGCATTGCACGGAGGGAGCCTTCCCTATTCTGACCGCCCCCTAGCACGACCCTTTCCCGAACAGCCAAGGCTGTCAGGAGTTGAAGAGCCCCTCACTAACGAGGGGGCAACTTCCACAGGAGACTGAGCCCCCTCCAACGTAGGAGGAGGGTCACCCATCTGTACTTCGCCGCACCCTTCAGTCGAAGGTACGTCCGCCACCGGCTCATCCTCATCTCTCCCCGGTGGGGGCCCATCATCTCTCCCAGGACTCGACCTCACCATTCTGTATAGGTGCCGGTCGAGCAGCGCGCCTAGCACACCTTTACCCTTGTCATTGAGGTGGACACCATCCCTCTGGTAAAGGTCCCACCTACCCGAAAATGCATCGAAGGGGTCAATAAACTTCACGCCCAGCGGAACGCACAAGTCTTGTACCCTCTCGTTGATGCCAATGACCTTACTGAGCGAGTGGTCACTGACATTCATTCGCGGTAAAATACCCATTAACATTCCCCTGTCTGTCTTCAGTTTTAGATCATCCGCAAGAGACATGATCTCGGTGATGATCCCTTCTGTAAGACCTACCCCACCGCCTTTGAGGAACAGGTCATTGCCACCAGCGTGGACAACGATCGCAGTCCTCCGACTATCCACGCGCACCTTCTCTACCTCCTTCCTTAAGTGCGCCGTTCCCCGCCCAGGTAAGCACCTTACCTTCCTCCCATCCCGGTTTGCAGAAGCAAAGTACTTCTCCTGGCCCCTGATCTGCGAGTCCCCAATCAAAACGGTGTCTTCCTCCTTCGAGCACAGGAGACTAAAGCGGTTAGAGGTCTTGACAGGGGCAACTGGGGTCTCAGGCTTCGGCTTCGCAGCCTTCTTGCCCGAGACCTTTCGAAACCCGTCGCCACCCATACACGCAGTTACACCACCCGACCCACCCTGACAGGTAGCTACATCCTTCGGTTTCTTTGGGCCATCAGCAGGCCCCTTCCCACCCTTCTCTATCGATCCCTTCCCACCCTTCTCTATCAGCCCCTTCTTTGAGCCCTCCCTTTGTTCTTGATACTTAATCTTACAGTTTGAATCTGCTGGTGTGTTTTTAATTTGATCTTGTCCACTGGGTTGGATTTCCAGTGCTACGACCCTAGCTTCAAGCTTTTTTACTAATTCCTTTAGCTCTTTAACTTCCTTTTCGTGGTTGAGAGAGAGAGAGAAGAGAGAGAGAGAGAAGAGAGAGAGAGAGAGAAGAGAGAGAGAGAGAGAAGAGAGAGAGAGAGAAGAGAGAGAGAGAGAAGAGAGAGAGATAGAAGAGAGAGAGAGATAGAAGAGAGAGAGAGAGAGAAGAGAGAGAGAGAGAGAGAAGAGAGAGAGAGAGAGAAGAAGAGAGAGAGAGAAGAAAGAGAGAGAGAGAGAAGAAGAGAGAGAGCCTCAAAGACCTTTCGGTCCACTCTGGGAGGTTCCTGTTATTAAAAGTTTATTTTTGTTTCAACTATCCTAATAGTAGTAGAAAAGTAGAAGGCTCTCTCCCAACCCTCCGCTCCCTCCCTGCCAGAGGCAGGTACGGAAAAAGGTTGAAGAAAATACCTTGACCCTGGAAAAGTAGCCAAGGAAATTTTACAGGAAAGTGGAGAATATATAAATAGCTCTATATTTAGCTTGCTCACAGAGACACCGTGCAAGCGAAACTCCTGCAGAGTTTTCTGAGGTTTTAATCTTAAACTATGTGTGTGTTCAGTACTTTGTCTAGCCTATTTTTAAACACATTTACACTTTGACTGGAAACAACCTCTGAGGGAAGTTGGTTCCAGATATTAACTATTTTATAGGAAAAGAAATTTCCGCAGACAGAGGTCCTAAATGTCTTTAGTTCCAGTTTAAACCCATTATTTCTTGTTGGATTGGCATTAAGTGAGAATAAGTTTCTGTAATCTACCCTGTCTATTCCTTTGAGCATCTTGAAGACTTGAATAAGCTGACCCCGCAACCTCCTTGTCTCTAAGCTAAACAGATTTAGGCGCTCCAATCTCCGTTGGTAGCTTTGCATTCTCATTGAAGGGATCAATTTTGTAGCCCTTGCTTGTACTCTTTCTAACCTTTCTATGTCCTTCCTGAGGGATGGAGACCAAAACTGCACACAGTATTCCAGTTGAGGTCTGACTAGAGAATTATAGACACACATTACAGTCTCCTTGTTCCGAAACTGGAACTGTCTCTTAATATAACCTAATAATTTTAAGGCCCTCTTTTTGACTTCTGCACAGTGCTTCGACGGTTTCAGATCGTTGCTGATATAGATTCCTAAGTCTTTCTCTAGATCGGTCTCAGTCAAGTTCCTTCCCAAGAGAGAGTAATCGGTCTTTGGGTTTTTATAACCTATGTGCATTACCTTACATTTGTCCAAGTTGAATGGCATCTGCCAAGTAGCAGACCATTCGCCCAACCTGTCAAGATCATTCTGAAGCGTTCTTACGCCCTCCTCAGTACCTACACTACTTCCTAATTTCGTATCATCTGCAAATTTGGAGATTGCACTTAGAAGCCCGATGTCTATATCGTTAATATAGATGATAAAAAGTAAAGGACCCAGAACGGAACCCTGTGGGACACCACTCGTGACGGGCGCCCACTCCGAAGCCACTCCGTTTATTACCACTCTCTGCCTTCTATCTTTTAACCAATCCTCAATCCAGTTGGAAACGAGCCTGGTGATTCCTAGTCCTTTGACTTTAGCTATCAATCTAGCGTGAGGGACTTTGTCAAAGGATTTTTGAAAGTCGAGATACACTATATCTATTGCCCTACTTGCATCGTACAGTGTATGCATATTATGGAAAAACTCTAACAGGTTTGTCAGACAGGATCTATGTCGCCTAAACCCATGTTGAGAATAAAAAATTAGATTGTTAGATTCAAGGTGATACACAATACGTTTTGTAATGATGGATTCCAACAGTTTGCCGATAACTGATGTTAAACTGATCAGGTGATAATTACAAGGATTTTCCCTATCACCCTTTTTAAAGATAGGTGTTACATTTGCTAACTTCCAGTTGGTTGGAACTTTCCCTAACTCGATTGATTGTTTGAATATGGTTACTAAGTTGTCAACAACATTGTGCCTAACCTCTTTTAATACCCTTGGAAGAAATAAGTCGGGGCCAGGTGATTTGTATTTGTTCATCTTATCAATTAATTGCTGTACCTCATTTCTCGTAAAACTTATGGTCTCTACGGGCTGGTCACCATCATATGTAATCCGAGGACTTGGCACTTCTATTGTGTCTTCCTCCGTGAAGACTGTAACGAAGAACTCGTTTAACGTATTAACTATATCTTTATCACCGAATTTCAGTACGCCATTTCTATCTTTTAAGGGGCCTACAGAATTTTTAATTGGCTTTCTTCAGAGAGAGAGAGAGAGAGAGAGAGAGTGAGAGTTACAAGGAGTTACAAGGAAAAGAAGTACCTCAAAAGGCATTGCGGCCCATACTGAGGAGGTACCAATGGCAACGGGTGCCAGGGAAAATTTTGTACACACTCAAATAGTGTGCAAGATTTGGTCTAACCTTTTCTTGAACTGATCCACAGAGGAACTGTTCACAACTTCCGAAGGTAACCTGTTCCATGTGTCACAGATCTTATACGTAAAGTAATTCCCACACACACTAGTCCTAAGCCATTTCAAATCCAACTTCCAACCATTGTTGCGAGTTGGGTTATCATTTAAACTAAACATACTTCAAAAATCGACATCGTTGAACCTGCGTAAGAGCTTGAAAACCTCGATCAGTTAACCGCGCAGCCTCCGAGTTTCAAGCAAAAACAAGTTCAGGGCGCGTAACCATCGATTGTAGCCCATATGCCTAATGGAAGGGATTAACTTTGTGGCCCTCGCCTGCACTCGCTCCAGCCTCTCAATATCTTTCCTGAGGGTGGGTGACCAGAACTGCACAGCATACTCCAGGTGCGGCCGAACAAGGGAATTGTACAGTGAGAGCACAATCTCCTTGTTCCGAAACTGAAATTGCCTCCTGATATAACCCAATAGTTTCTGGGCTTTCTTTTCCACCTCTACACACTGTTTCGTAAACTTAAGGTCGCTGCTAATTAGCACACCCAAGTTCTTTTCTAAATCAGTCACCTCGATATTACTACCCAACATCGAGTAGTTCGACTTGGGATTGGCGTAGCCAATGTGCATCACTTTGCATTTACCCAAGTTAAACGGCATTTGCCATTTTTTGGACCACTCTCCTATCCTACCTAGGTCCGCACGCAGTTGCTCGATCGCTTCGGGCGTCCCAACATTGGCCCCAAGCTTAGTGTCATCAGCGAATTTGGTGATCCGACTGATGATGCCACCGTCGATATCATTTATGTAAATGATAAACAACAGTGGCCCCAAAACAGAACCCTGAGGAACCCCACTAGTGACTGAGGCCCAACCCGAACTAGCCCCTTTAATTACCACCCTCTGCCGCCTATTCCTCAGCCAGTTTTCAATCCACCTACCTATTTCCCCACCGATACCCAGCACGCGCACTTTCGCCATTAGCCGGTGGTGAGGTACCTTATCAAAGGCTTTCTGAAAGTTGAGATAAAGTATATCAATCGCCCTACTTTTATCATACTCACTCAACATGATGTGGAAAAACTCGAGCAAGTTGGTGAGACACGACCTATGCCGTCTAACCCCATGTTGGGAGTCCCCAAGCAGCTTGTAGGAATCCAAATGGTCAACGATCCTATCAGCTATTATCCCTTCTAATAATTTACCTACAACTGAAGTGAGACTAATGGGAAGATAGTTCCCTGGACTTTCGTGATCCCCTTTCTTAAAGATAGGGGTCACGTTGGCTTCCCTCCAGTCACCAGGCACCTGGCCCATCTCCAACGATTTGTTGAAGACTGTAGCCAGGTGGGGAGCCACCTGGTCACGCACTTCTCGCAACACTCTGGGGAGAAACTGGTCTGGCCCAGGAGCCTTAAACGTGCTCAGTTTGTCTATTCTATCGGCAATGACTGTCACGGTACATCTAACACTATCCAGGCCAGCACCTTCGTGCCTCACGCCTGGCTCGGGGATGATGTGGGTATCCTCCCTGGTGAACACTCCCGCAAAGTATTCATTAAGCACATTAGTGATGTCCGCGTCGGAGGTCCACAGAACGCTGCTTCCATCCTTTAACGGAGAGAGAGAGAGAGAGAGAGAGAGAGAGAGAGAGAGAGAGAGAGAGAGAGAGAGAGAGAGAGAGAGAGAGAGAGAGAGAGAGAGAGAGAGAGAGAATCATGTGTGGAATATTAATAAGGAATATTTATTGAAGACAGCATGTGATGTATGTATGTGAATATGTACAAAATAGATTGAAGAGAGGCAGCTGCATGGTAAAATGATTAGGTTGAAGAACACAGTGAAAGAATGTTACCAACTTAGCCTGGCACTGATGAAAGATTATATGCATTATACAAAGGAAGTAGGAAGAGTGTTAAGTAGTGGTAAAGAGAAGGCAAATAGAGAAGACCAGAAACAGATAAATGAGCAGTTTGTGAAGAACAATGTTATTCTGGAAAGAAGATAGAGGAAGTTTGCTTAGGGGTATTAAATTTCTAAAAAGCACAAAAATTACTAAGTGGTATGTTTATTATTTTTTAATAGTAATAAAATTATAAAAACAAAATCCAATTGTTACTGGTAAGTAATTTTTCATGCTTTTTAGAAATTTTGTTTCTAGGCAAAAATTTTCCCAAAACTACAAAGGGATTTGAAAGTAGAGTGAAGCAAGTTATGGGTGCAATGAAAGTCTTTGTAGGAAGGGATTGAGTGCAGATTCAGTGTGTTACATGAAAGTATATTGGTTCCAACAATGATATATCAATGCGAGATGCTTGTTTGGCAATAATGGCTGACTATCAAAAGTGAGAGTAAAGATGAATACTTTAAGAAGTATGATTGGTATAAAGCAAATTGGCTGTATGAGAAATAAAGATTTTTGGTTAATGTGTGGAGTGTAAAAGTCAGTGTAGAGTAGAAAAGGAGAGTATACTTTGTTGGTATAGTTATGGGAAGAGAATAATGATAGCATTGGAAGAAAGGTGTATAATGGTGAAAAATAGAGGAAGATTGTGTAGAATGTAGAAGAATGTAATGAATAAATAAATATAGAGTTTATATAATGTGGCACAAGAGTTAATGAGGAAGAGAAGTGGTTTGTGAGATGTGTAAATGGTGTGTTAGTTTCAGCTGATTTACCACAAGAGGTGTACTCCAAACTTTGGTATAAATGGTAAGTGTTAATATTTTTGTATCCTTGTGTGTAATTGACTTGAGTGTCTCCAGTTTCAAATTGAAGCATTGTTCCCACCCCATAGAGAAAAGGAAATTGGTTCTTAGAAGTTTAGTTAATAAAGACAAATCCTTCATTCTAACATTACATTTTAGTTACGAAAGATGTGAATTCATTAGTCTGAATCAGTATGCAGTACCATAAAGACCAGGAAGTAGTAATATATACCAAGTATGCAACTGCAGGTATCTTTTATATGAAAAAAAGTATTTCCCTTAGTTGGATTGAAAATAGACTTTAGTTCAAATTCATAATTCCTTTCATGATAAATAAAACCTTTGCAGTGGCGGATAGCCCTATAGGCTGCACAGGCTGAAGCCTAAGGCCCGGATGTCTTAGGGGCCCGCCAAAAATATGTGTATAAGTAAAAAAAAACAATCAAACAAAAGTATTTATTTCGGAAAATGAGATACATAAAAATTGAAATACATATATAATAATAGAAATATTTAAAATTGTAATTTGCAACATTTTTTGCCTGCGAATTCATTAATAATATCCTGACAGTCAATTTTATGCAAATGCTCCCACTCGATGTGCATCAATTATGATATTTGTAGCCTAGCCACAAGTCACAGCGCTGTAAACACGTTCAACCACGTTCACACTTGTTTTGTGCGCTATTATGCATTACTCCCTCAATGAAAATTAAATTTTTATAGTACAGGGTGTCCGAGAATTATCTGTACAAGTTTTGGCTGTTATTAAAAGTCAACCATGAAGTGTAGAAATTCCAGTGTTGTCCCATTTTACAGAGAATCTCATTAAGTTTTTTCTGATACCAAGTTTTGACAAGTTTTTCAGAAATTCCAGTGTGTCCGAAAATTATCTGTACAATTTCATCTTTTAATAAAATTCTTGATAACACACGTAAAATTCTTAAACAAGATTATTTAGAATCTGTATTTTCAAAAGTTTCTTTTATTAAAGTAACGTTGTTACAAACATTCGATATGTGCACCATCAGTGATTCGCAAAACATCCAATCGATAATCCAAATGTTGCCATGTACGCTGCAGCATATCCACATCAATTCGCTCAATAGCAGCTGTGATTCTTGCTTTTAAATCATCAATGTCTGTCACCCGCGTACAAAAAAGAAAAAACTTGTCAAAACTTGTTATCAGAAAAAACTTAATGAGTTTCTCTGTAAAATGGGACAATACTGGAATTTCTACACTTCATGGTTGACTTTTAATAACAGCCAAAAATTGTACAGATAATTCTCGGACACCTGGTATATGAATAAAAGGGCCCGATCATACATACTAAGCCGAAGGCCCAGAAAATGTTAATCCGCCCCTGAACCTTTGTACATTGTACATTTTAATCAGTGACCCATTTTACAAATATTTTCCCCTTCATGCTTACATAAATTAGTTTTTAAATTTTGAGTGAAATTTGAATCTCTTGTCAGTGAGCCCAAAGTCATTATTCTAACTATGTTGATTTGAATGGCCAAGTTATCCACTAGCGTGTAGCATCATTGGGCAAAGTGTAATGGATCAAGAGGCACATTTCAGGTTTTGTACAATTGACCTCCCTAAATTCAAAAATGAAAACAAAATTTTTTTGTGACAAGTGCAACACCACCTTTTTCACATGTGAAAATCTTGAAAATTGCTAGTTACCCATAACTTTGGGACACTTGCTTTCCTAGGGTTTGAGCTATCATTTGACCCCTTACAAGGAAAAATAGAAAAATTTATTTTTGGAATAAACATATATACTGTAGGTAGGTAGGTAGGTAGACTAGATAGTTTTATTTAGTAAATGATACATTAAAATCTTTAGTTTTGAATGATGGCATAAAGTCACAGGATTTAAGTACTGCTCTAATGTAACCATCTCTTGAATCCTTTCCATACACTGCCCCAGACGCTTCAGTTACCATCCTAACACAGTGTTCTACGCCTTGGGAGTGACATGGTATCCGGACAACAAGGGGCTCTTCAGTGATCTTATTGAGTTCAACAGAGAACTGCTTCGTGAGTGGTGGTTCCATTGTGCACTCCTCCACTGGTGGAAGTAAATCTCAAATTCTGAGCACTTTGTTTGATCTTTGGTGGCTGAAATTCTCTGACTTGCTGTTGAGCAGGTTTGGGAGCTCGTCGAATGGTCTTGATTACATTGATGGCCAATTTCCAGTTTGCATGATCTGCATCTGCAAGCATTGCCAGTAGAACATTTTCAGGGTGAGCCCAATATGCATTTCTTTGGATCACAGGCCATGTTACAGTCTTGCTTGCTGGTGGCAGTAATTGTAGCAGCTTGATTTGCTCCAGAAAATGTTTTGGGCCATCTGTGCACCTTGGATGGCACTTGATGCTAAACCACTTGGGTCCATAGTGGCACACGACAAACTGTGTGAGTGAATACAGTTCATCACTTGGCTGCGCCATCACTACATATAGCCGACAAATTCTGCTGGCAGTTGTAACCCATCTTGCATGGGAGATTGGTCCAGGCTTCTCTCGTAGAAGATCTTCATTAATGACACCAGTCCTTATCGCTTTCATCATTCTGTAGAGGTAGGCTTGGTCATGACTCAATTCAGTAAGGTCAACATCCGGGAGAGTGGCCATCAGCAATACATTGAATTCCTCTAGAGGAAAGTGGCAAACTTTCACATGTGGCCAAAGCTTTTCCAATTGGTCCTTTCCATTGAGTTGCAGATTCTGTTGGGCCAATGAGTTCCTTGCACAAGTGGCGCAGTGGGAGTTCATTTAAATGCAGACTACAGATGAACCAGTGCAAAGGGCAACCCAGGTGTATTGCTCCACTTCTGTGCCCTGTGTTTGTGGCTGTGCTGTCGGCTCCCACTGCAATTATCTTGTCTGCAATACCCATTTCTTCAATCGCATTTTGAAGTCCATCCGCAATGACAGTGCCAGTTCCTCATTCCAGTGTCAGATGGCTTAGATAGAAGGTTCCAGGCTCTCCAACCAGCACATAGTGGTCCTCAACTTTCTTTGTGCTGTACCATTTGTTCCCCTTTTTCTCTTTGACAAGTGTCATGTCTTTCTGCCCATCAAAAAGTAAAGCAGTGACTTCCACATCGTGGTAAGTTACTGCTTCCTTCAGATCCCTCCGTACCTTCTGCTGTGCTCTCCATACTTTGTGGTGGTCAATTACGTTTATCTGATCATCAGAACTAATGATTCCATAGTCAACTGATGTTGCAGTGCTTATAGCTGCAGCAGCCCTGTTCGATACACCATACTGGTCAGCTTCCAAAGCAACAGTGGGAATTGGTGTGATGTTCCTGTCCTCCTGGGCACTATCACCCATCCACTCATCACCAACACTTTCACCACTGGAGTCTGCTTCTGCTTGAGCTGATTCGACCACATCTGCAGAGGATGCTACCTCTTGCTGTTCCATTTTTCTTCTATTCTCTTCTTCTTGTCTTTCTTGCATCCGATCCTCTCTTGACTTCCTTCTCTCCATCATCTGAGTCACATTTGTATCCACCCGACTGATCTGCATGATCCGCGTGGTTCTCTGGTTGATCAGAAAGGCATGCTCTCATTGTCTCATCGTGGAACTTTCATTTCTTTTTCACAGTGGCATGCAGACAGATCATCACATCAGCAGACAGCTATGTCAAACAATTGATTCAGGCTTTCCTCAAACTTCTTGGTTTTTGTGGCCTACTTGCCTTGCTTCGATGCTTGTGAGCCTTTTTCCATCAATTGGAGCAGCTTGGTCTTCACATTCTTGATTGGCTGTGATGGAATGTTAGCACGATTCCAAAGGTCAATGAGTGTTTGGCATACCTCCGGAAGAATCTCCCTGTTGCTGGTGTACTTGTTCTCCTTCAAGAAGAGGAAATGCCTCGCAACTTGTATATGGGTTGGAAGTTCAGACAGAGGAAGCTTTGATAGTGGAGAACCAAAGACAATGTGGCTGGCAGATCCCTGTGTTCTTTGCTTGCTCATTGTACCAACAAAACTCAACAAGTATCACACAGGAACACTGAAACACAAACATATAAATAAAAAATATATATGATTATGAGTGTGTATATATATATATACAGTATTCCCTCGAATATCGTGGGGGTTACGTTCCAGAACCCCCCGCGATAGGTGAAAATCCGCGAAGTAGAAACGATATGTTTATTACGTATTTTACGCCTTTATAAACCCTCCCCACACTCTTATAAACCTTTCCCACGCTCTTATAAACACTTTCTACACTCGGAGTATGAAAGAGACTAACAGTATTTTAAAAGAAAACATTTGTATATACAGTATTTTTTAATAATTTTACCAACATTAAAATTTCGTATGGGTACTCACCAGCGAAGATACTAAAACTTGAATGATGACGATGACGATGAATTAGCTGTGCAGTACTGAACGATGAAGGTGATGATGATGAGATGAATGTACTGCACAGCAAAGAAGAGCATTACATCTCTTCTAAATGAATAACACGTGGAAGTGAACTGAGCAAGGCGAGATGCTGAATGCTTCGGTAGGCTGCAGATCGAGATGCGACGAACGCTAAGCCAATCAGCGCCCAGGATACTGAACAGCGTGCTCTGATTGGTCGCGTCTCATCCATCGGCCAATGGTGTGCCGTGTACGGTATCATATAGGCAAAGTAGCTCAAGCAGCACAAGCTTCGCTGGTTTTCCTATCTCGCGGTTCTTTGTCAACTCAATTAGAGTACGTATTTTATTTCGGCTAGAAAAAACCGCGATGCACCGAGTCCGCGAAATGTGAACCGCGATATGGCGAGGGACTACTGTATATATATATATATATATATATATATATATATATATATCCCCGCAAGGGGGTTCTAAGCTCGTGCTCTTTGTGCTCGTTTGTACGTGCTTGTTCCTGGAGGTTTCACGTGCGCCCTCCCGGCCCTAGCACCCAAGGATGATGGGGCTCGACCCTGCAGTCATTGTCATCCTTGGTCTTTTTCCACTTCGACTGTCCCCTCCACCCTTTCTTTTTCCTCTGTCTTTCCTCTCACTTTTTCTTTGTTTTTCCGCCGAGATATGCCCTTTTAAATAGAGGCGAATCGGTTCTTCCCAAACTTAAAAAAAAATATATATATATATATGGCTTGGTTTATTGGTAAACAATAAGTTTACCAATATATATATATAAAAATATACTGCACACACGTGTATTATGTATATAAATATCCATAGGTGTATGTATATATATATACAGGGTGGCCCAAAAAAAATGGCACCAATTTTCAGAAGTGATATCTCAATAACCATTGCAGTTAGGGATTTTAAAAAAACCAAATGAAAGATAATTCTTTTCTCTTTAAAGACTTATTCAATAGCTTGATGGTTATAAACCCATGTAATGCCAAAAATTGGCTTATAAGAAAAATATACAAAAAAAAGTTGCGCATTTATATTTATTTATTTTATTTTTTTCTAATTAATTATCTTCTAATTTACGGTCTTTAAACGAAGTTCTGTGGTTTTAAGTTAAACCTAATTTTCAATAAATGGCTCAATCTGCCCTCCATTATGGTCAACCACAGCCTGTAATCTCGCCCTCCATTTTGAAATTGCCTTTGAGATCGTCACTTGTGAGAGATTTTCCCATGCAGCCTGAATTTGTTCACGAAGATGGTTCACATCACGGATTTTCTGACCATGGTAGACTTCTCTCTCTAAGGCAGACCACACAAAGTAGTCAATGGGGTTTAGATCTGGGCTGCATGGTGGCCAATTATTTGGTTCGATAAAACCAGGACAATTATTATTGAGAAATGTTATTGTTTCCTTGGCTGTATGAGATGGGGCTCCATCTTGCATGAACACAAAATCAGTGCTCGTCTCCTTGATCTCTGACAACATTGGAGACAAAATGTCATTACAGTAGTAAATTGAGTTAATTTTAACGCCTCACTGAATAAAAATGATGGATGTTTTGTTCTCAGATGACGCTGCAAGGGAAACCATTATCGAATCTGAAAAGTGTTTTTTTCACGCAAAAGTCGTTTTGGGTCAACATGAGTTTTTGTCGCCACTGCTGCACGAACCCGATCATTTTGGGTATTTCGTGGTGTTTCGACCGTAAATCGTTTCTCATCAGAAAACCAAATTTTTTTCACAGACTCATTTGACCGAAATCTTCGCAATAGATTTTTACATCGATGGAAACGTCTTTCTTTCACAGGCTCCGATAAAGCAGTAACCTTCACCCTCTTAAATGTTTTCAACCCAAGATCTTTTCGAATTATTCACTGTACTGATGAACGTGAAACCCCGGTTTTTTTCGCAACTTCACGTTCACTTTTACTTGTTCCCGGTTGTTCCTCTTGACTTAAAACCATTTCATTTACTTTTTCAATGTTTTCTGGCGTTCTAATACTTTTTGGTCGACCACTTCCCGGATGCCTTTGACTGCTGCCGGTTTCTTTAAGTTTTTGTAAAAAAGGTGCCACAGTTCTTTTTTTCCAAATTCTATTTGGAAATTCGTAAAGGATTCTGTTTAATGAATATCCCTTTTCTTCACGTAGTGCTTGTATAATGTTCTTATCAGATTCTCTCAATCCCATCTTGAGGGGTCTGGAATAGAAAAATTTCATTTAAAATTAGGATCAAGGAATAAATATAAATGCGCAACTTTTTTTGTATATTTTTTTTGGAAGCCAATTTTGGGCATTATATGGGCTTATAACCATCAAGCCATAGAATACGTATTTAAAGAGAAAAGGATTATCTTTCATTTGGTTGTTTTTTTAAGTCCCTAGCTGCAATGGTTATTGAGATATCACTTCTCAAAATTGGTGCCATTTTTTTTGGGCCACCCTGTATATATATATATATATATATATATATATATATATATATATATGTACCCTAAGACATATAACAAACTTATAAACAATGTAAAACACAACAAAACAAAGAAATGTGTATAATGTATATATCACAAAACGCACGTTTTGTTAGTACCTTGGGGTTTTTGAACACCTCATCCACGGAAAAAACACTTTTCTCTCAAGTGAGCTAGCATAGAACTAAGAAATTCCAGGGGATGACTCACTGAGAATAATTAGAAAGCTGCCAGAAGTACCATGTCAGTCAGTGTTGCCAACTGTAATTAACAAGAATTTTGTATTTTGTACATGTGAAAAAGGTGGTGGTCTGCTTGTTGCAGAAAATTTTTGATTTCTTTTCTGAAATCAGCAAGGTTGATTGTACAAAACCTGAAATGTGCCTCCAGATCGCTCATGATGCTACATGCTATTATCCACCTGAACTCACTGATTCAGATTAGGACATAGGGGCATTCCAGGAGAGATCACCCAATGCATGTCACCACTCCGACTCGAATTTTGATAAAAATTGACATATGGGGTTGTTGTTGTTGTTGTTGTTGTTTAGCCGATCAGCCCACCCTGATCGAGCAAGCTGGCGGCATGCAGGTAACTGATCGCCCTCTCCAGAGTGGACCAGAGGTTCAGCACACTAGTGATGTTGTGTTGTGTTCGTTGTTGTGCTAGAGTGGTACAGTCTGTCATAATGTGTTCAATTGTTTGTGGTGTGTCCTGGCACAGGTGGCAGGTGTCGTCTATGGAGTTGTCTAGTCTGTGTTTATATGTCCATAAGTTGGGGTGATGTCCACATCGGAATCATGCTAAGTTAACTCAATCCGATCTGCTCAGGCTGATCTCTGACCTGTTAATGGGTGGTGGCTTCGCACCTAGGACCGCATTTGGACCGAGTCGTGTCAGTGCTTTGTGGGTTAGGTGTGTGTGTGTGTGTGTGTGTGTGTGTTTTCTGTACTGTGTGATGTCTGTGGGGCGTGGTATGGAATGGAGTATTTGGTTATAATGTGTGTCTGGTGTTACCTTAATGGTGCGAGGTGTTGGTGCATGATTGTACATGTAGTGGCAAGGGTGTTGTGGGTTAGTTGTCATTGCTGCTATGAATTGTGTTCCCCTCATGTCTAAATGTTCCATAACTCAGTATTTTTGTTTCTGTGTGCAGGTGTGTGTGTGAGATAATGGGTGCCCAGCATGGGCTAGCATAGTCCATAACTAAGCGAATATATTGTTTATATATTAGTGATGATGTTTCCTACTGGTGTCCAAAGTTTGTTCCTGTTAGTACCCTAAGCATGTTAAGTAGGGCGGATCGAAAATGAGGTTTTTAAACTTTTTTTACGAAATTCAAATATGGCTAGTGTGGAAAATATGTGGGTGCTATAGATAATGACTGTGCATAAATATTAGTCCTGCGAAATTATATCTTCAGGTGCCACAAAGTCGTTGAAAAAAGTGAAATATAATGATTTTCTTATATTCTGCATTAGTACAATAACTGAAACTTACTTGTTATTATTATATATTAAGTGTTCCAATTACCAAAATAGTTACTGAATTACGCAGCTCTTAGTTTATTTAGATCAATGTTCTTTTGATTAATGATCTAAATAATCCAGAACTCACCACGAGGAGGTGGCTGCGTGTCAAGCTCCACCCATGCCCTCCCAACCACCCATCCTTGCGCATGTTTTTTCTATTAACGTTTTATTTAAACTTTATATTCAGCTTTACTTTCGAATGATGGCATTTTTTACGTGACTGAAGTGTTGATCTTATGAAGCCATCTCGCGCGTTCAATCCAAATACTTTTGATGATGCTTCAGTCACTAATTTTACCATTCTTTCTACTACTTGTGTATGACAAGGGAATTTCTCGAATGGAGGGGTACTCTTGTTTTCTATGAATTCTTCAATCTCATTTTCTGTCAGGTGTCTTGTCACAGGTGGTTCAGTGACAATGCATTTTTGCCAATTAATTAAATCAGTATAATCAGTAGCTTCAAATTGAATAACAGGTTCTGTGAAATGCCTCAACTTTTTCCTTGTTTGTTTGCCTTGCTTTCTTTATTCGTCTCCACGCTAATTCTCTTATGGCACTGTGGTCATCATGAATCATTGATGCTAGAATATTTTCTGGATTTGCAAAAAATGCATTTCTTTGTATGACCGGGTTTACAATATCCTTTACTTCGTCATTCAGTGTTCTTGTTAGTTCAATAGTTTTGAAAACATGTTTTGAGCCATTGACAAAAGACGTACTTTGCTTAATAGAAAACCACATTGGGATGTAGACCTTCATTATAAAAGAAGCAATGTTCATGAGGTTCTCAGATGGACTTACAGTTGAAACGTATAGATGAAGCAAACGATTTGCTGTAGTCAGCCATCGTGAATGTGCCATTTTGCCTGGACTACGATGAGCAAGATCTGGAGAGCAATATCCCTTTGTTATGGCCTGATGAATATCAATTAGATATTTTTGGTGGTGCTAAGATCTTCACAGTCTACAGTTGGTTCCTCAGCATCAATCCTTTCAAACTCGACAATAGGAAGACTCTCACAGTTCTCTAATTCCCTGCCAATAGGACCGGTGAATCCGCGGGGGCCAGATGTTTTTCCATCCAGCTTTGCAACTAAATGGTGTAATGGCAATTCATTGGCATGGAGCTGGCACACTAAATGTTGAACTGGCTTCTTCAGCTTCAATTCTATAAGCCTTATAATGCCTCCCTTTTCTCCAGTGTTGACTGCTGCACCATCGCATCCAATGGCAACAAGGTTTTCCAGGTTCGTGTCATTATTTCCAATATACTCAAACATTCCTTTACATATTTCTTCAGCTGATCCAGAATTCACAGAATAATGGCCCAAATAATCTGAACCAGGTTCTCTCACTAAAGTGATATGTTCTTCTGTTACCTTCTTCTGATATACTTTGGACTCTTTTTTTTCTTGGAAGAGTGTAGAATCTTTTCAACCATCAAAATAGATTCCTCTGATTGGGACCTGATTTTGATCTTTCATAATTTCTGATCTCTTCTTTTGTCTTTCTCTTCTGATTTTACTCCTATCCACTACTTCAGATGTATTGTCAATAGAAACTTCTCCAATATCTTGCAATACTGCACTAACAATGAATGCTGCAGCTCGATCTGAAACTGCAGTCCTGTCACAAGCAGTAGCCACTGAGGGTAGATTTGTAGTTTTCCTTTTCTTGAATAATTGTTCTTCAGGTTGTTCGAGCTTTCTCTTCGAGCTAACTGGCTCTGGAAATGTATCGTCTGATATTTCGCCAGATTCACTTTCACTATTTGATGTCGATGATGATAATTCAACATTTGTATCCTGCAATTTCTCCTGTGAAGATTCTTTGGTGAGCCTCACAGCTTTTTTTTGCTTTCTTAGCAATGTAGATGCTTTTTTCTTTGAGAGTGTAATATCTACTCTATCAATAAACAGTTTTCTTTCACTCCTTTGATCTAAGAGGAATGTCACTTCTTCCTTTGGAACCATTTTTTCTTTGGGACAAGAACATTGTGTTAGTACGTTGCACTTGCACGCTGCAATGTCAAAACGTTTCGTGTGTGCTTCTTTTTTGAACATATCAATCTTTGCTTTGTAAGCTTCAGAATTTTTTCTGCTTTGGTATGGCTTCATAATGACACGATACTTTTCGTGGTAGCTTCTGAACATTGTTTCAATTCGCCTGTCTGACAGAATTGGGACGGAAGCACTTTCCCAAATTGTTTTCAATTTATCAACAACTTGTTCTAATATTTGAGATATTGAAGGATCTTTTTTAGTATTCTGTTTCAAATCGTTTCTTACAAACAAGTAATATTTAAAAACTCCTTCGTATGTAGGAAGATTCCTGTGCCACAAATCTTCCCCAATACCAAACATGGGGCACTCAGTTGAGGCCCTGGTTGATTTTGCACAAACTCGAGACATTTTGAAAGTATACAAATCTGAAAAAGAAAGAGCTAATATCAATTATACGTTAATTTCAGTTAATAGTACATGGCAAACTTAGGGCAACACAATACAGAAATGCAAAATATATAAGAAATATAGTTTAGACTATCTGAGTAACGCCAACAACAGAACACCCACCTGCTATGAGAGCGACAGCTACACTGAACCGAGGTACTCACGTGACAGCTGAGTGAGCTGACTATAGAAAACTGTTTTTAGAGAATAGAAACTTTTTTTAAAGGTTGACTGAGCTATTTTTATACAAGTGTGAATAAATTCTTGTCTATTGTGCATTGTGGACTCTTCTGTAATTATTGGTTAAAATCTGCTTTTTTCAATTTTTTTCAATATTGAAGTCATTGTGGCACCTGAAGATATTAATGTTATGATTTTAAATTTATACCAGCTTATTTCCTCACTACTCCACACATTTTCCACACTAGCCAATTTGAAAATTCGAAAAATGAGTTTTTCACTCCGCCCTAATGTTAAGTCTTGACGTACATTTGTTTTTAATGTCCTGAATGTGGTTTGCAAAAGATAATGATGTGTTGTATGTGACCCCAAGTATTTTGGTCCTGTGAGTTTGGTTCTGTTGATGTTGTTTAGTGTAAGCTGTGGAATTACCTGGTGTTCTTTTGTGTTACTTGTAAGCAAGGTGATGGTTGATTTTGTGGGCACTACTTTGAGTCTATTGTGTGTGAGCCAGTCTTGTATACTGTTTATGTATGTTTGTAGGTTATTTGTAGCGGTGTTGATGTTGTTGTGGGTGGATGTTAGAGTGATGTCATCTGCATATGATGATAAGGTAAGCTTGTTATCTATGGGTGTTGGAATGTCATGCATGTATAAGTTGAAGAGTGTTGGTGAGAGAACAGAGCCTTGAGGGACCCCGTTTGGAAAAAGCTTGTTTTTGGATGACTTGCCATTAAATGTGACATGTGAGTATCTTCCTGAGAGAGAGTTGCTCAGCCACCTTTTGGTGTTATTGTGCATGTTTGTGTTGAGTATTTTGTTTATGAGAGGGAAGCATGGGATAGCATCAAATGCTTTACTAATGTCTATTGTTGCTAATAGTGTACGTTGAGCTGGTCATCTGGAGTTGATGCCATCCATGATGTGCTGCATGAGGTTAGTGAGTAATGTCGTGGTTGAGTGGTGAGGTCTGAATCTATGTTGAGTAGGCGATAGTGGTATGTGTGGGTTGGTGATTTGTAAGATTAGTCTTTCTGTTACTTTGGAAGGTGTGCATAGTAAAGTAATGGGTCTATAGGAAGCTGGTTCTGTTGGATTTTTGTTTGGTTTGAGTAGTGTAATAATTTTACCTTGTTTCCATGTCAGGAATAATACAGTGTTGGTATGAATATGTGCTGATATTTGTGAGAGCTAGTATTCCTTGTGGGGCCCAAGTGTTTAAGGTGAATGTTAGATATGTTGTCTGGTCCAGTAGCCTTCAAATTCTTAATGTTTTTTATCTTCATGGTCTGGTCTGTATTGAAGGGTGTAATGGTCGTGTCGAGTCTGTAGGTTTTCTTGTGTCTGGCTGTTTGTCTGTCTGCGTGTTTCTGGTTGTTGTCTCTGTTTAAGTGACTTATCTTTGCGTAGTGATTAACTAGAATGTTAGCTTGTTGTGTGTATGTTGGGATATTATTTTGGCTGCGACAGATAGCCGTGTGTGAGGTGTGAATGCCGCTGTTAGAGTGGGTAATGCTGTTTATAGTCTTGTATAGCCTGGATGTATCTGTGGAGTGGTTTAGTGTTATGAATTCCCTGAATGTTTCCGTTTGTTTTTCTTTGAGTTTTTGTTTATTTCTGTGTTGAGCTGTTGTATCTGCTGTTTTATGGCTTCTGTGTGTGGTGTTTGTGTTATATTTGAGGTTGTTACGTTGCCTTATGAGGTGGGCTATTTCTCTAGTGTAATTTGGGTTGTATTTCCTAATGTTGCCCTTGGGTATGTATTTGTTTGCATTATTGATAATCTGATTAAATGTCTTGAGTGTTGTATCGATGTTTATGATGGGTGTGCTGTTTAATGTGGTGAATTGTTCCTCAGTCTGTATTTTGAACTGTTCCCAATCAGCTTTCTTGTAATTTCTGTAAGTGTGCCTAAGGCTGTTGGGGCAGAGTGTAGAATGTGTTGTAATGATGATGGGCAGGTGGTCTGATGACAGTTGTTTTTCTGTTCTCCATTGTGTACGTGTTGCTAGTGAGGGGAACAGAACGTTATGTCTGGGGAGGAGTTTGAGTATCCTGCTTGATGTGGTGTGTGTGTATGTTCTTCTGTATTGTTAAGAATGAAGAGGCTGTTTAGTTGTGTGGCTATGTTGGTGCCTCTGGTGTTGTTTTGGTTGTGCAGGTACCAACTAGTGTCTTTGGCGTTGAAGTCTCCTCCTAAGATGACATTAGTGAGAGAGGCAAGATTGTGTAACTGTGGATTGTAATTGGCTGGCACCTGAGGTGAACTATCTGGTGGGATGTAAATATTGATTAGTGTGGTGTTGTGTTTTGCGCGTGCTTTAATGTTAACTGCCTATATTTCTATCGTGTTATCTGCTTGGATTGTGTTTGTAATGTTTTGGGTAGCATCAGTGTAGCTAATGCTTTTACGTATGTAAGTGATGAGTCCACCCCCGTTACCCCCAGTATGATCTTGACGGATTGCCGTGAAGTCAGGGATGGTGGGTGTTTTGTGTGTGCGTTTTAGTTTTGTTTCTTGTATAAGTGCTATGTGAATGTTTTGTTTGTGTACAAATTCCCTAAGCTGCATTATTTTGTTTGTGAGGCCATCTACGTTGTACTGTAATATGTTAATATTATACTTCTGTATGTGTGTCATGGTGCTATTCAGTGGCGTGCAGTGATTTTTTGTCAAGGGGAAGCAATTCAAGCAAAAACAACAAAGATTATATAAAATAAAAATAAAACTTTAAAATACTCGTATATAATAAAAACAAAACACATATAATCATCTACTTACTTTACTTATAGGTTAATTCTATTCTTTCTTTTTTATTAAATATATCTATTATTTCTTCATAAAAGGCATCGGTTTTCATATCCTTAAGAAGCTTTTTCTCAATTGAGATTAAGCTAAACTTGCAAGCCTTTCTTCCCCTTGCGCATTTCTAGCGTAGTTATGTATTCACTTTAAATGAGAGAATGACAGCAGACCACGTATAAGTTGCCAGATATTTCAAGAAAATTAACTATAAGATCTGGACAGTGAAATCTAAATTGCTTCCTTTTTGATATAGGGAAGGATAAAATAACGATAAATATATATTCTTTTTCGCTTAACATGGCCATGGAATTTTTTAGTAGAAAAACTATACAGTCATACCCAGCCTAACGTCAGTAATTGGTTCCAAGGACCCTGACGTAAGTCGAAAAATGACGTAAAGCGAACAGAGGTGCCCAAGTCTACCGAAAACTGATTGTAAACACTGTAAAACACTCCGACGACAGTAGCGATTAGATACAACTATAAATAAACACTTTATGGTTATGTTTTTAATACTATAGATAATAAATATGAAAATGAAAAGTAAAAATAGCCTATTGTACATAAAAAAAAAGTATAAAGAGCAACAAGGGAAAATTGCCTTAGTATACCTGTACCGAAAGACCATGTAAACACCAAATGTAAAACACAGTGAACACCTAACAACGTCGCGGATAAATATCACTACCAATTAACAATTTACGGTTTTTTGTTTTCATATTAGTTTCTAATCCTTAAAATTAAATTAAAAAAACAATAAATTATTTTATTTACCTTGAAACCTGTGTCACCCTGCTTGCTCGGCCCTGGGAGAGGTGGAGGTTGGAGGAGGAGGAACTAGTTTGAGGAGGAGGAAGGTCATATCTTTTAATCATTTTCAACTTGTCATCAAGCGAAATGACACTATGTTTAGCAGCACTAGCTTTAGCACTGGACGCTTTCATAGGACCCATGGTGTATTAATTATTTGGAAAATTGCAAATAAATGCACAGAAACCATCGTATCGAAACACAGTAAAAAAACAAATGGCAGCATTGTTTTGAATCTAGCGTCTACGTCATTGAAAAGCAATATGGCAGACCAAAAGTGTTAGTTCTTATTTCTTATTGTAATGTACGGTAATTTTCAATGTTTTTAATTGTATATTATTGTATTTTATTGTTTTTTAATATTTTTAGTTGTATATTTTTCTGTCTTAATACCTTCTTATACAGTTTTAAACAGAGAACTTTTACTGTTTTTAAATGTTTTTAATTCAATTTCAAAATTGTAAATAAAACTATTTTATATGCTTTTTATGCTTTTAATTGTATTTTATTATATTTTTATGCTATTTTCAACTTAATTATATGCGTTTTAGACGTTTTTCTATATTTTTTAACCCTTTTCAACACCGATGTAAAGTCGAGTAAAATGACGTAGTGTGAACAAAATCTTGCTCTTGAAAACCGACGTAAAGTCGAATTTGACGTAAAGTGAACCGACGTAAAGCGGGGTATGACTGTATATGAAACTTGTTGTATTCAATAAATACTACATTATTAAACATTAAAAGAGTTTTTAGAATGGAAAGAAACAATTTGTAACAGTAAAAAAAAAGCGAAAGTCATTGGGAAAAAGGATGCATTTCGTCAATTGTTGTCCAACTCGAGATTTTTTGCATCGGCTTTCTTAAAGGTTCTTGCACGAATGGCAACCAATGTATATACTATGTATCCACCTGATTACCAATCAAATGCTATAAATAGTATAATAAAATGATTTTGTACAAATTATTAACACACATTGAACTGTTTAAACTTTAAAGTATAATACAGCATTTTCTTCTTTCTTTGAATAGGGAAGCATTGCTTCCCTTGCTTCCATGGACCGCACGCCACTGGTGCTATTGTGTCTATGTCTTTGTGTATGGTGATATGTGTAAGCTGTATGGGGTTCTTTCGGGTCCTGATTTCACTGGTCAAAATAAAAAAGTTCTATAACCCATAGCTTTTGAGATACAGGCCCCCAAAATTTTGGGGGACCCACTTTAACCACCTAACTTTAATGGGCAATAACTCCCAAACATCTTACCATAGACCTATAAAACTATACATTTTTAGAATCAGCATGAAGATATCTATTAAATGATACCACATTCAAATGTGTAGAACAATAATGAAACACCCCCCTGGCAGTGAAATCCCCCAAAAAATTTTCATTTATTAAACTTCCATTAATTGTTGAAAGATAAAAACAATAAAAAATGTGGGTATCAAGTTACAAGATATTTTTAAAATTATTGAAAAAATATGTACATTGTGAAATTTTGACATTTTTACCCCTGCAGACTAAAATAGAGAACTACAAATGATATATTCACATGGATGAAAATAAACAGCAAAAATACAAATTGAACACACACATTACATAAAGTTGATTCATAATTACATGAGTTTTTTTCAACTCATTTTCTGGGAAAACATATTGAATACGCATTGTTCCTGGCTTTAAAGTTGGTGTGCTTAATAAACCTAAAATTTTATCTATTGATATGTGGCATGTATCTCTAATTTGTGGAAAGTAATAGTAAACACTATATCCTGATGGGTGCAAAAAGCTAATCTCAGTCATCAAATTCCTCATTATAGGAATGTACAAATCCCAACCATTTCTGATCATTGTAAGTACAAACTATGTACTCTCCTATTTTTGGATTAACTTCAACATTATATTCACCCAGAAAAGTTTTGCTTATAATCCTCACCTCACCAACTTCAGAAGATAATTCAAATGTTTTTGTTATTTGCATTAATAGGTACAAATCTGTGGAATTTTTGTGTTCCTGTTAGCCGCATACTTTTTCATATGTCACTTAAAATTTTTTCCAGTTTCAATTTCTTCAGAATTTAATAAAAGAAAATTTATGCTGTCACTTTTATTGTTTGAATAAAATTCAAACGTGTCTTCTGGTGTTAATATTTGATTTGTGAATGTTCTCTGCATACTTGCTCTGGCTACAGATCTTTTCACTGTACCCCCAATCCCATCACAAGCGCTCTTACCATGGCTTATGGCAAAGAAATGCCACTCATTCCAGCCCAAAATCTTCATGTTTACAAATGTTAACAAAGTTGAAATGATTTTTATATTGTCCTGCACATCCGTCAGTAAAATAATAATATTTTTTGATATGAAGGTGGGATTTTCTAATAATAGGTATGAGTGTATTTAAAAAAGTGTAAGCCATTGTAGTGTTATGTTTTGTATTTGGAGATAAAAACAATAACTTGAATGTTTTGTTTCATTACTTTCTGGTTCCTTATAATATAACACAAAGGAATGCACTGTGTATTGGGTATTTTCCCAATGAAAACCTTGGGCTGCATCCTGTACTACAAACGAGTAGTTTCCTGAAAAGTCACCAAGAACTACAGCTGTATGGCTATTTAAATTATTATTCAAGTTTTTTAGAAATGTACTCTGATTCTTTGCTATAAAGTGATGACATGTCAATTTGACAATTTTTGTGCTTAATGAATTTATAAAATCAATTACAGATTCTGTTTTTTCAACCATATTGCATCGATCTGTAGTAACCCATTGTTTGTATTTTATTTCCTCACATTCCAACCCTTTGACACCCAAAGCTGAGAATTGTATTTTGGCATTCTGGTGGTATGTACATACACACACACTGGGTACCAGCAGCTCCAGCTAAAGCACAATGTCTGGGGCGAAGGCTGGCAAAACTAGAGAAGCCAATTTGGGGACTATCTGGATTATTTTTATAGAGACTAAAAGCTTCTTTCAGATTCATTAACACCAGTCTTTTCTGCACAGATTCTTCATGCCCACATTCATTTCTGATACTCAGGCAGTCTTTTGTATCTGGGCACAAATGACTAATTTCATCTAATTCGAAAAAATTTCTGTACAGAATCTTTAGTACCTTTAGTTATTACTTTTCCTTTTGACATGGGTTCAATTTCAGGAATAATTCCAAGTCTTTGTTTTATATTTCTGCTTTTCTTAACTAAATATTCAGTTGTCTGAAATAGATTTATAGTTTTTGATATGGTAAATGGAGATAATTTCAATATTTTGAGTTTCCTCTCATAACTGTCAGTAGAATGGAAAGCTTCAACCAGTTCATTCATGAGATGAATCATTGACCTGAAACAAATTCATGAAAGTATAATAGCTATAAACAAAACATTACATGTGCATATATAATTTTTTGGATTATAATAATGATTTCAAGTGGAACAAAATGAGCATTCTTTGAGATAGTCAAATTAAACCCAAAATTATTTTGTGACCAAATGAATTCCAAATGATTTAATGGGCCCATTGATCTCCAATCTTTAAGGAGTTGTGCTTCTGGTTTCTACTATCAAAGGTGAATACCTACATTTTGTTTTTATGCTTCAGTTTTAGTTTAGGTATATTCCTACTTAATAATAGCGTATCATTTTAAAATTCATACCTTTTGAGTTTCATGATCCAACTTTGTAGCTTTTGATGGGCTTGGGATCTCAATTTCTAAACTTGTTTCTAGCTTTCATTTTAAAGAATGACATGCTTTTTCTATTGTTTGAATAGCTTTTGCTTCTTTTCTTGAGGAACCCAAACCATCTGAAATTTTTTAATTAATAAATATTTGACTCCATTTGATATACCGTATATGGACAATAATAATTAATATGTCAACATATTATTTTCATAAGTTTAATAAGTTTAATAAATTTAATATGTCAACATAAGCACACCGGACAAAAAATTAGTCCCCCCTCTCAGAATGTACCTAATAACGTGTGACGGCGCCTCTGGCCTTGATAACCGCACTAATCCGGCGAGGCAGAGACTCTATGAGGTTGTGCATGTCCTGAACATCAATTTGCTGCTACTCGTTCATCAGCCGGTCCCAAAGTTCCGCCAGAGTCTGTGGGTGTCTATTCCTGCACTTCACTTTCTGTTTCCAGCCTGAACAATACCTTCGACGCATTCAGGATTAAAGGCTTCATTGGACCTGCGATGTACTCGTCGCCTCCCATCATTGGAGAACAAACAAAAACGGGACTCATTGGACCAAATTACACGTTTCTAATCTGCCGCAGTCCAGTTTTTGTGCCTCTGAGCCCATTTATAACGTGCCAATTTGTGACTTGCTGTTAACAACGGCCTCTTCCGTGGTACCCTGCTCCAGATGTCCATCACATGCAGTTCTCGTCGCAATGTCCATTCGGAAATTGGTCGCTGGAGAACCTCATTGGTTTCTTGGAGCAATTGTTCTCTGGTTTGAAAACGATTTGCAGTTACTAGACGAGAAACATGGCGGTGGCCCCTATTGTCGAGAAATGTTTTCCGGCCACAGTTACGCCGTCGATTGTCAGTTGATTGCAAACTACACCACTCTTTGTAAACTCGCTGGACAGTACGCGTTGACACACCAACAAATTGGGCTACTTCAGACATTTTGTGTCCGTGGGCTCTGCCAAACACGATGGCTCCTTTTTGCCACTGAGTAACGTCTGCCTCACGACCCATTTTGCAGACTATATCCAACACACACTTTATTCTTCACCACCTCACGAAACAGATCTGATCCTGTGTGCTATGTCACCGCTACTTGTCATTTACCAATGCTACATCAGCGCCCTCTGTGTGACCTTGAACTTCCTACTATCGGTGCTATTAGGGGTGACTAATTTTTTGTCCGGTGTGCTTATTAATTTCATTAAATTTTTCAGCAACTGCTGAAAAACTGTCTTGAAAGTAAATGCATTATAAATAAATAATATAAATAAAAAAATTATAAATATAAAGTACCTATCATTAAATACTTACGCTTCTTCACTGGAGTCACAGCAAGACTTTCTAGAACTTGAGAAACCTCTTCTTTGGCATTACTTTATATACTTGGATCATATTCATTGCTTTCTGAAATAACATTCTCAGAAGACTAATTGTGATCAGACTCTTCACTTTGTGATGTTTATAGCAACTCTGGTCTCTCGGTCAATAATTTTCTACAGTTGCTACATAGTACAGTATTCCTTTGTAGTTTCCATTTACATCGATCATAAAGTGATTGGCTGATGGTTCTTATATCCTTGTGTATCTTTTTCTTATGTTTTTGTAAAGGATCATCACAGTATTTAACCATTTTTCATTACTAAAATTACACAATTGTAAATCTCAAATATAAGATATGATTTGACTCAAAATAAGTACATCTGTAATAAAAATAAGCATAATTAACAAACACTTGAGAGAGAGACTGTGTGAATATGAGTTATACATGGGATGTAAATATATCATTTGTAGTTCTCTATTTTATTCTGCGTAAAAATTTCAAATTTTCAATGTACAAATGTCAATGTACATATTTTTTCAATAATTTTTAAAATATCTAGCAACTTGATTACCTACATTTTTTGTTGTTTGTATCTTTTAACAATTGATGGAAGTTTAATAAATGAAAAAAAATTTCAGATTTCACTATCTAAGGGGGTGGGGGTCAAAAATAAAAATAAAAAAGGGAGGAAAATTTTTCATTTTTGTTCTACACATTTGAATGTGGTATCATTTAATAGATCTCTTCATGCTGATTCTAAAAATGTATAGTTTTATAGGTCCATGGTAAGATGTTTGGGAGTTATTGCCCATTAAAATTATGGGCCCCCCACTTTACCACCTATCTGAAAAACTATGGGTCATAGAACTTTTTTATTTGAACCAGTGAAATCAGCACCCAGAAGAACCCCATATGTCAATTTTCATTAAAATCTGGGTTGGAGTGGTGACAAATTTTCTAATTTGTGGGTGATTTGTCCTAGAATGCCCCCATACAGAAAAGGTGGGTAATGGAAGACTAATTACTATACTGTACAGTAGGGTGTTCCACTTTTAGCAAGTTGTGAATTTCACTACATTTTGCTCTTCCCTGTACAGTGTACACCTTATGATCTGTAAAGCATATGTGTCAAATTTGAAGCAAATTGAACACCATTTTGAGGTTGCACACTTATGTCACCTCTGATACCTTAGCCCTTTGTAACCAAATCTCGAGAACGTCCCAACTTCCAACATTTTGTAATGTTTTCTTTTCTTTCACAAGTGCAAAAAGTGTTGAAAATGGAAAGAAAGATGATCTGGCTGATTGAAAAGACTGGTCGAAGAGCTCTTAGGAGCAAGATTGCCATCCTGGGAGCAAGTCCTCCTCTGCTTTATGTACCATCACCTGGAGCTGAAGGAAACAATCCCCCTTGCCATCAAGTCTCGATTATCAAGCTTCAAGAAGTTTGGAAGAAGGCGAATATCCCTGTGAAGACAGAGGAGAACATTAGAGCTGCTATACTAAAGCTGTACAAAGAGTACCAAAACTTGAAGAAGTAGTAGTTGAGAGAAATGGACAAATCCATTATGAAGCATCAGGTGTGGAAGAGAGACCTTGCTGACCTTTTTGACATTGCTTGTCAAGGTGTGATGAGCATGAGTTCAGTTCCGGAGGCTGGGGCTGGGGTCGCTGGGGTGGATAGGAAACACACCATGACTGTCAAATGGAAAGAAGAAGAAGCTAAGAAACTTGAACTACGAAAGCATGCTGAAGAAGCTGAAAAGATCTCCAAGAAAATGAAGCTGGATAGCACATCCTCTAGCTCAATGGCGACAACAGATGATGATGATTATGATGAAGATTTTGCTGCTCCATTGGCCTGTAAGTCACCTCGTCATTCCAAGAACACACATGATCCAACACTCGTGGCTACTTGGGATAGAGAACAACTCTCTATTCGACAAGCAAGCACTTCCTTCATTGCAACTGCTAAAAGTCTCAGACAAGATGTATTGCAGATTATTATTTCACCATCAACTGTTCATTGAGCGCGTGCCAAATATCGAGGGAAAATGGCCAAACAACTTGAGGAGTCGATCTTCAAAGATCCACCTCTCTCAGTTCTGTACTGGGACAGCAAGCTACTACCCCAAGCTGCTGGTGGAAGCTCTAGAAGCTTGGAAGACAAAGTAGCTGTTGTGGTAACAGGGAAGGAGTTCGAGCATCTTCTTGGAGTGCCTGTTGCCCAGGATAGTACTGGTGAACAAATGGCTTGAGCTGTCATCCAGGAGCTGCAATGATTTGGAATTCAGGACTGCATCATTGGCCTCTCATTTGACACTATGGCATCCCATACCGGACTTCTGCAAGGGGCATGTATGAGGATTGAACAATTCTTTGGTCAGTCGCTCTTGTGGTTGCCTTGCCATCACCACATTTATGAGCTCATTTTGAAGGAGGTCTTTCATAAGTCCCTGGGGCCAACAAGTGGTCCTGAAATCCTGTTGTTTCAACGATTTCAGCAGTGTTGGGACTTTATTAACAAAAATTGTTTCAAAACCATGATTGATGAAGAAGAGCCAGCCACTAGGTACGTACTTGGAAGATGAATGAATCAGGATTAGTGATGTAGGTCGCATCCGCGGAACATCCGCACATTTTCCCGCATCCGCATCGGCACTTTGGACTGCGGATGTCGTGCGGATATGGACCGTTGAGATAAAACGTCATTAATAAGCGGAAATTATCAAATTCTACTATATTAATAGAACTAGTTCATTATGCGCAAAAGTGATGCAAGCGACAAGACAAGAGGCTGTTCTTGTATGAAGTTACTCTCTTGCAACCTACTTAGATCCACGTTACAAAGCTAAGTTATTTTCACCTAGTACATTAGAACGAGTTAAATCATTACTTGGCAAAGCAGTTGAAGAGCTTCATTCTCTTGAATCTGTCACTTTGCCACCCACCAAAAGAATAAAAGTTTCAGTGACAGAACCAACACCTTCAACAAGCAAATCTATCACAGAATCTGTCTCTCAGTTTCTTGAGTCAAGCAGCAATGACGAGACCTACGCGATGTCAAAAGATGTAGTAAAAATGATCGAGAGCTATCACCAAGAAAAATGCCTGGCTGCATGTGACAATCCTATTAGTTGGTGGAAAAATACGCAGAATATCTATCCATACTTGAGTAAACTTGCAAGGAAACATTTAGCCTGTCCTCCAACAAACGTACCAAGCGAGAGATTATTTAGCAGTGCTGGATTAATATATGATGAAAAGAGAAACAGACTGGCAGCAGAAAAGGCAGAAAAATTAATGTTCCTTAAGCATAACCTTCCTATAATTAAGCTTGAACATTAAACGATGAACATCTTAGTTTACTTTATTTTAATTACTCATTTATAAATATGCCTAATAAAACTTTAAACTTAATATAAATAGTTATCAAGCTAATTAAAGATCTCTTTCTATAAGGGTGGAGGTTGGGGAAAGAGGTCAGTGGGGTGCATTTGAGTTGGGTTCACGTCCCGCATCCTGGTAACACAATTATGGTTTCTAATTGTGGCTGAAACTCAACAAAATATAACGAATTATTTGCAGACGAATTCACTAATTGATTTCTATATTAGTTAGATGCTTGATATTATTTTATATGTTCAGAGAAAAGTACAGCAATTATTGTACAATTAATCAATTATACTATATTATAGCTACAGCTCTCTCTATATAATAACTTATTATATACGTTAAACACAACAAATCTCGAATATATCCTAAAAAATAACGAAAATGTAGACATCCACATCCGCGGATGTTGAAATCAAACATCCTCATCCGCATCCGCATCCGCGGATATGAAAAAAATGACATCCGCTACATCACTAATCAGGATGGTGAGTTATCTTGGCGGAGTCATTGAAAGTTCATGTCACCTGAGAGAAGATTATGAGGAACTCCTCAAGCTGTCACTCCTTTTCCTTGGAGGCTGGGGTGGAGCTGAGTTCTCCTTCAGGACACCAGGAGCCAATCATCAAGCCAGGTGGATGGTGAAAGCTATCTATGTGCTGAAAATGGTTTTGTTCCGGGAGCAACTGGAACTCACCAATCGAGAGGTGAAGGGATTGTATGATGTGGCCCTTTTACGTGTGTCATTTATGTCCAGTTCTGGCATGAGGCACTGGTCAGTAGGTGGGCCCTGAAAAATGACCTAGACATGATTCAACTGTTGATTTCATATTCAAACAAGGACTTGGGCCAGGCTGCCTTGAGAGTTGCCAAATGGCATCTCTGGTATTGAAATGGGGGCGCGATGCTGGTGTGGTAGGATTTGGTTACCCTAATGGCCGCACCAGAAAACAAGATTTTTTTAATTTAAGGCCTCCATGAAACCAGGCTGCTTACCTTGAAGGGTTGTTGGATCCAGGCTCGCTGCCCAGACCTCCGATTCCACGACTGCTGGCTCATACCACCAACAGTTTCTCACTTGTTTACAGGTTGAATTTAGTTTCCTCCTTTATGTTCTTTATTCTCTTAAATTAAATACTTAAACTATTTATTTTTCTATTTCTTTACATTTGCACACACGTGCCAATTGGTTCCCCCATTTCTCAAAATTCGAG
Source organism: Bathynomus jamesi (assembly GCA_023014485.1). Classification (NCBI taxonomy): domain Eukaryota; kingdom Metazoa; phylum Arthropoda; class Malacostraca; order Isopoda; family Cirolanidae; genus Bathynomus; species Bathynomus jamesi. The sequence goes on from JAJOZX010000152.1 coordinate 210,021, forward strand.
TTTTGACACACATGCTGATTCTCAGAATTTATTAACTGTTAAACACTTTTAAACCTCAGAAGCGTCTCTTTTACTAAATTGTTTATTCCTTTTGCTAAAATGTTTTAACAAAAAAGTACTTATTTTCTATTTACTAACAGGGTTTAACAAGCAAGAGCCATTTTTGTGCGGAGATCTTTCATACTAATAATAAATTGCCTTCCTATACAGTAGGGTGGATCACTTTTCACTTTTTTTTAAAAATTATAGCTGGTCAAAGTTTTTCCCATGATTTGGTTCAGTGGAAGTACACTGACACAATTTTTACCAAAATCGATCAATATTTAGGGGTCGCGCATTGACCTTGAAAATTTCAATTTTGGAAATTTGGCCAAATTGACAATTTTTTACTGAATAAAGATAAATCATCAAATGACCATATTTTCTGAATCCTCTCAGTGAAAAGAATCCTCTCAGATACTTACCAAGTTGATCGGACAAGTGGTTTAGAAGTTACACTCACCTAGAAATAACATTAAAATTTAAAATATCGTATTTGTCCCCTGTTATGGATGTAATCATAGCATCAGTAGCTGGTGCATCCTAAAATCCCAATCACACACACACACGCTATGTCTATGACCAATATTTTTACTAATCACAGTTTGCTTTTTACAGATCAACTGTGTCAATTGATTCTTGTTTGATAAGTCTAGACTTTAGTACAATGGATAAACTGTTAACAACCAGGAGTGGGAAGACTCTGAAAGTTACTTATTCTGGAAAAGAGAAAGCAGCAACAACAGCACCACCTTCTCTAAGGTCAGCCACGGACGTCTTCTTAATTGGTCAGCCATCTTCCTGGATCGGTGGTGCCAAATTGCCACCCACCCATCAAGTTCTCCAGTACTACTTCTATGCCAAGCAGGAAACTACTGACAGGAAGGCTGCTGTAAAAGACACGGTGGCCAATGTTCTGGCATTTTGGTACATGGCACGTATAAAGACGATCATGAGGCGTAACTGCGAAAGAAAACTGGAGTTACTGTGGGAAGAGTGGCGCTCGCTGCAGAAGAGCAAGATGAGAGAGAGTGATGCGGGAAAAGGCAGGGAGAAGTTTTCAAAAAATCTGAACAAGCTCTGGGACATTGGAGCTCTCGATGCTATTGAAGAGATACAGAAAAGTCGACTGCTCTCAGACAACAACAAACAAGAAGATATTAAATTTTATGAGGATCAACAGGGCCTGCGCCAGGCAACAATGAGTGGGAATGATAAAGTGTTTGTTGTCAAGAGAAAACAGCAACTCTCAAGACAACAATCTCATGATGAGCCAGGCACCTCAAAAACAAAATTAGGAACTGAAGCTGAGAGCGACGATGAATCTATAGAAAGCAGATCATCGAGCAATTCTGAATCACAGCTAGAACCACCATACCGACAGCCGAGAGAATCAACTGTATCAATCAGCCTTCCTCACCACATCCTCAATGCACTGGCTGTTATTGAAGTGGCTGATCACTTCCGGATGTCCAATAATCAGGTGTGTATATATCAGTAATGATCTTTCCTTGACAAAGATATAATAGACGTAACAACGGAAAATTTAGTGATTATTTTGTCACATAAAAACCATACGCATCCTTATCAATTTCCTTTCAATTTTGCACATAGGTGGCAAGTGTCGTGGTGGCAGTCCTACGTTCGGCAGATCCGCCTGCAGACCTGGGCAAATTCAGTATCTCGAAGGACATGTCTCGCTGTGGAAGAGTGGCACACCGTTGTGAAGTGTCAACAGCTGTGCAGAAATCCTTCGTATCTCCGAGGCATGCTGTCATCCACTGGGACAGTAAAGTAATCAAGGTCAGTTTTGCCCTCACTGTGGATGACAGTGAATTAACATGTGCCAGTGATGACAGTGGATTGACATATTCCAGTGGATGATAATGGATTGGCATGTATGACATATGTTTCAGGACACTCTTGGATCATTGGAGCACCGCCAGGCGATTCTCATCTCCGGAGCTCCCCAATGCACAGAAGGAAAGTTGCTGGCCATTCCGACTGTTGCTGATGGCACCGGTCTGTCCCAGGCGACCTTTCGTGCTCTCAAAGACTGGGGATGTGAGAACAACGTGATTGGACTGCTTCGACACAACTTCCTCCAATATGGGGAGGGTGCAGGGTGCGGTGGTCCAGCTGGAGAACATGCTTGGTGAACCGCTCTTCCAGCTGGGCTGGCACCATCACGTTATGGAGCTCATCGTGGGGGCAGTGGTCATCACCACGTTTGGAAGAACCACAGCACCAACTGAACCTTTGTTCCAGTATCTGAGGAGAAGGTGAATTTCAAGTCTAAGGCACATTTGTTTTCTCCAATGATTTTTTGCTTTCAGAGCAATTGAGATATCAGCGTCCTTCTACTAATAATGTTAATAGCAGTCGAAAAGGGAAACTTCAGTCGTTTTCATGCAATATTTTCATAACTCCCCTTTCAGGTGGGACAAGCTCGACCTCTCGACTTATCGTGAGCTGGAGATCGAGCATTTGGCGGAGGTGACGTGGCTGATGGAGCTCCGAGTAGAGGGCTGTGGATCGCGAGATTGCAGAGGCTTCACTGGCAGTGATCAGGCGGCACTTGTGGTATCTGAGGCCTCAGACTGTCGTTTTCACCCTCTGCAGTGACAAAGTGGAAGACACTGTGAAGCATGAGATGGCAAAGAAGCTGTGCTGCCTCGCTGTGCCCAAGGACTTCACGTATGACAACGTCTCGGTTGATGACACGACGCGCCTTCCAGACCTGATTGATGAGTCATTGTAGTTCGTGTTCACAGGCCTGCAGGTGTGCGCATCTACGTGGCTCACTCTGCTGGTGAATAAGTGGGATCAAGATAAGAACTACTGTGATCTGAAGAATGTCATCTCGCATCTGAAAGTTACCAACGACGTGGCAGAGAGAGGGATAAAACTGATAGAAGATTACGCGAACACTGTCACAAAAGACGAGTCACAGTTGCAGGGTCTTCTTCAGCTCATGGAAAAGAGCCGGAAAGAACTCGGTGACTTCAAGAAGTTGTCACTTGCCAAGATGACATAGTGCAGAGGGAAAGGGAGTTAGCAGAGAGAGTACATGGCGCACGCCTTAAGATGACGTGTGTTCTAACCACGATTCATATAGTTTTTGAACCTAGTTAGGGGCACCAGAGTAAGTGCCTTTAGTGATATTGGTAAACCATTTTAATACAAAATACATTTGATCTTTCCTTATTCATTTTATCTTATCCTAAAAAGCAGACAATGGCAGACAGCATATGGAGGTACGGGGACAAATATGGTATTTTAAATTTTAATGCTATCTCAAGGTGAGTATAACTTCTAAACCACTTGTCCTATCAACTTGGTAAGTATCTGAGAGGATTTCTTTCACTGAGAGGATTCAGAAAATATGGTCATTTGATGATTTATCTTTATTCAGTAAAAAATTGTCAATTTGGCCAAATTTCCAAAATTGAAATTTTCAAGGTCGATGCGTGACCCCTAAATATTGATCGATTTTGGTAAAAATGGTGTCAGTGTACTTCCACTGAACCAAATCATGGGAAAAACTTTGACCAGCTATAATTTTTTTAAAAAAGTGAAAAGTGATTATCATTGGATTATCTTTATTCTTATTCTTTTTCTTACAATATTATCAAACATTTATCTTTATTCCTCATTCCTTGTTTACAATATTTACAACATTTACTCAATCTTTAACTTTCCTTCTTATTTACTCTTTAATGTTTAAGTTGTTTTTATTCTTTGCTTTATCTTTATTTGCTAAAATAATTATTTATTCTTTATTTATTTACTTCTAATATTTATTGTTTATTCCTCTGGAAAGAAAGAGAGAACCATTAAAATCCTATCTATACAAATATATTTCAATCAAAAAATAAATAAATTTAATCCATAAATAATAATAATCAAGGCCAGGGGGAAAGGGCTGACAACTAAAGGGGGAAAGGGTTCATCCTCCACACCAGTAAGTGTTATCTTGTAAAAATGCATTTGCATTACTCACTCACTGGATACTCTGTTAGTGGGGTCACGGCAGCTGCTGCTGGTTGCTGAGATGGGAGATTGAGCTGCCAGTGAGGACCACCCAGAGGGCCTTCAATTGAGTGAAAATAAACCCTTTTACTTTAGCACCACCCACACTGCTAAGAATGAGAGAAATGAGGTGAGCAAGTTCCCAATTTTAGTATGGTTGAGATTGTCAGATAGGTGGCTCCTACCAATTTGAAACTGGGTTCTCACTTTTAAGATCTCTGGGGCATAGCCAGTCTGCCTCTTTTAAAGACTTACTCTTTGGCTTATGGTGGGAGGATTTAAGAAATGTTAAATGTCCTTTGCCTAATTTAATCAACGAAACAACAATGACACTTACAAGGTTAACTGCATCAGTAGGCAAGTTTTTACAGGTAACTAAAGGAAATATGAACAATTTTATTGATCATACACCAATGTGTATTCAGAACCAACTAAGCACTTGGGCAAAAAAAATATTATTACAAAACAAAAGAAACAAACATCATTAGTCCCATACCACACACAAAAATGTCAACATAAAATAAAACCATTAAATTATTGGCCATCATCAGCCCATTACCACACAAAGGAGACAAGACTTAGAGAGATAAAAGGAACTTACATAACTAATGCAAAAAAAACAAAGAATATTAGTTACTAGGGCAAGGTCAATGAGTGTTTACCCAAATTGTAAAAAACCTGATTAATCCCAGATGTGTCATTTTAAACCACTTCACATCACAATCATTAAAGGTATTCTTGGCTCAATCAGCGCAAACAAAAGCAATGTTTATAACAAAAAAAATATGTGAATACTGGCTTCAGCATTTGTGCAGGTATTGGGGAAGAAAAAGCTTTGTCCAAATTCACTTCAATAAGCAAATGTCCCAGCCAAAAACAAATCCCTGATAAAGAGAAAAACTAATAACATTTAGAGATTATCCTCCTAGCACTGTCATCAGTGGACCCACAGGAATCCATGAGTACAATGATACCAGAAAAGGGAGCAAAATTAACAGACAATAATTAAGGTTCTAAAATTTTGGGATATGTATTTGCATTATGAGGTTGCTCATAAGGTAGTTAAAGGTACAATTTAGTTCACAGCCTGAGAAAGCTCAAAATCCATTGTGATGCATATTGATAACTGAAGTTAGGTTTTTTAACAAGGTCTTTATAAAGGAAATCAGGCATTCAAAAATGATTGATATTTACATGATAATTTTAAGTGATCCAAATATGTGAGACATGGTTCTTATAGCTAATGGTTAAGCAATACAAAACACCAATGGTAAAAACAAGACTATAGGATCACCTACCACACCATCAAGGAGAAGTGAGATGCTTTCCCATCCCTTGAAATGGGCATATGATTGCCTCAAGCTTCTGATTATTCTCTATACTGAGAGAATTTCAAAGCTGTTATAATCAGCCATATGATTGCCTCAATGTGTTTAATATTCTCTATATTGAGAGAATTTCAAATCTATTATAATCAATTAAAAAGAGAAGAAAAACATTTTTAGTAACTCTGAAGGCCTGGCTTTCTAAGAAAGCTCTGGCCCAATGGGGATTACTGAAACCTCCCAGGCCCTACTGAGGGGTTTGGGAGCTCTCAGGAATCCTTCCCAATAGTGAAGTTTCCACCAACTTGGGGTGTTAACCACACCATCTCACTATCTCTCGGAGACTCTAGTTGGCTTGGCTTTCCTTGATGAATGGATATCACCAAATGAGAGAGAAAAGATGTTTCAGGTCTTGAACAAACCTGCATTGAGGAAGGAACTCAAATGAAATGACTCGAGTGGAAAAACCTGACTTTTGAAGGCAAGGATCTGAGCAACTTCGTCACTCAAAGGACAAAGACATTCTTCAACAACTTCAGCATCAGGGATGTCAACAACATAGAGGAGTACACCAAAAATGACAGCTTGAGAGAGAGTCAGTCAATGCGCTAAAAGTTGTAAATGACACAGTGGAGACGGGAATTGCATTAATCAAGCAATTCAATGAATCAGTCAAGGACGAGAAGCAAAAATAATTCTTGTTGCGGATTGTTGAACATCATCGAGAGGAGGTGCCAAAAAGAACCAAGGCAGGAACTTCTTTGTACCAATTCAAAAATTGATTCCGATTTTAATACTAGAGTTTTTCATTTTCCATGGTTCCAAGGGGGAATTTTTTCATAACACTGAAGAAAATTGTTTATTATAAAAGGTTGAAAGTGTGCAACCCCTAAATATCACTTAATCGTTTTCAAAATTGGTGCACCTCTTTCTTACATGAAAAGGAGTAAAAGCACAAGCAAACTGGAGAAAAATATTGACCTTTGATATTTTCCTCTGTAAGAGTGAAACACCCTACTGTACAGCGATAAAAAAAATCTTAAAGGAATTGAAACTGGAATTTTGCTCAGATACCAAAGGTCATCATTCATTGTTATTGTAAACTTTTAAGAAAAATACCCTAAATTAGAAGGATACCCTATGTTAAAGCTTTTGTAATTATAATTAGTATGTAAACTTTAAAAAAATAAAAAATAAAAAATTTTTTCCTTTTTTTTTTTTTTTTAATAGGAAATTCACTAAACGTATATATATTTTTTAATTTAATGTAAGTTTTGGGATTGTGTGTTTTTGTTCTGAAAGCTATATTATTTATTGTAATAATGTATATGTCCAGTCAGAACTCTTCATGGTATTCTAGTTTCCTTTAGTCCAGAAATGAAACTTCAGTAATTGTCTCCTCACAAATAACTCACAATTGTAAGAGAAGATGTTTTAGGTTTACAGTCTTTGTGTTTTGTGTTGACAAAAAACAAAAGCTAAGAAATATTTAGAAATATGAGAAATTTTATCTTGTTGAACATAAAATGTCATGAATTGAATTAAAGATAGCCAAATGTTAGTGACACACAATCATTAGCCAAATAAGAATACTAGTAATCTATGAAGAGTTACGAATTTAAAAGTTAGTACTAGGTCCTTGATTAATGTGAGAGTTGCATTTGTGCATGAGCTCACACCAAAATGAACTTAACAACTTGTGTGAAAAAGAGGATTGAGGACCCCCTCCTCACTTTGGTATTCAAAGGATGACACTGATGATACATTTTCACTCACACTTGGCACACAAGGTAGATGTAAAGGTGACAATGGCAATGGTGTAGAAGGGTAGGAGATGGGTAGAACTAGCCTGGGTGACTGGGAACTTGCCTGCACCAATGTGGTCAGCACTCACCATTTTCCCCCGTGATCTTGATGTTATGAAGAGCTTGCCTCTTCAAAAACTTGTCCAGCCATCTCTTGCTGCTCTCGAATGGCTTGGACACTTCACCCTCTTCAGGAAGGGACATGTACAAGACTCAGGCCTTGTTTCAGAGGAGTGTGTTGGAGAGAGGTATGTGATGCTGTGCCTGGTCCTTGATCCACACAGACAGCATACACTCAATCTTCTCCATAGTTTGGGGTCTTATCCTGGTCATCCTTTTGGTGGCTAACAGCATTGAATGAGTGACTACTGGATCTTGTCCTCATTCTTCATGTCTTAATTGGTCTGCACAGTACCCACAATGCCCACTCACTCAGCTTGTATGAGCTACATGGCATGCTTGCCTCATGCCCAGGGAAATTCACACTATACCAAATTTTTTCATTCAAAAAGAATTTTGGGTTGTTTTTGCAAGTTTGTGCAATATCAAAATTTGCACTATAGATTAGAATTATGCAAAGTGAGGACCTACTATGATTGGTTATGTTGTAAAGCACTTACAGTTCTGTTTTCTCTATTTTCAGGAGGATTCTAAAGAGAACTCAAAAGCAAAATCAGACTTTGACAACATTGAATCTTTAACCATTGATGAACCAACAGAAAATACTACTGTATTCTTTAGAAAACATATCTCTAATTTAGGGAGTTGTAAGAAAAATGGAAATAATAGTGACAAAGTTAAAAGAAAGAACATATTTATTTGTTCTGAATGCACTTATCAAACAAATGAAAGACGAAATCTAAAGCTTCATTTCAGAGTTCACACTGGAGAAAAACCCTATAAATGTGAACTTTGTTCTTATAGTGCTGCTCGTAGTTTTTCTCTCAAAGCTCATTTAAGTAAACACACTGGTGAAACCCCTTTTAAGTGTGCTGAATGTTCCTATAGGACAATATCAAATAGTAAACTTAAAAGACATTTAAAAACTCATACAGGGGAGAAGCCTTTAAAATGTGAAGTTTGTCCATTCAGCACAGCACATAGTTCTTCACTTAAACTTCATTTAAGGATGCACACAGGGGAAAAACCTTTTAAATGCATGTATTGTTCCTACACTGCTGCATATTGTTCTTCTCTTAAATCTCATTTGAGGATTCACTCAAGGAAAGAATCTTTTAAATGTTGGGACTGTTCCTATATTGCATCATCAGATAATATGCTTAAAAGACATTTAAAAGTTCATAAAATGCCAAAGCCTTTTCACTGTGAAATTTGTCAGTACAACACAACCTCAAAATCTTCTCTTGCAAGACATTTAAGAACTCACACAGGTGAAAAACCTTTTAAATGTGAAATTTGTTCTTTCAGTTCAGCAAACAGGTTTGTTCTAACATCTCATAGAAGAACTCACACTGGAGAAAGACCTTTTAAATGTGAGCACTGTTCCTATAGTGCAGCATCAAAGTGTACTCTTAAAATGCATTTAAGATACCATACAGGGGAAAAACCTTTTAAATGTGCAATTTGTTCCCACAGGACAGCATCAAAATATAGTCTTATAAGGCATTTTCGGATTCACACAGGTGAAAAACCCTTTAAATGTGAAATTTGTCAGTTTGCTACAGCAAACAGGTTTGTGTTAACATCTCATATAAGAATTCACACTGGGGAAAAGCCATATAAATGTGATTATTGCTCTTATAGTGCAACTTTAAGATGTGCTCTTCAAGCACATTTAAAAATTCATACTGGAGAAAGACCTTATAAATGTCCAAATTGCTCCTATAGTGGGAGAACAATTTGTCAGCTGAAAAGTCATTTTAGAGTTCACACTGGGGAAAGACCTTTTAAATGTAAAATTTGTTCTTTCAGTGCAGCACAGAATTGTACACTGAAAGCACATGTAAGGCATCACATGGGTGAAAAACCTTTTAAATGTGGGGATTGTTCCTACAGTGCAACAAATCGTTCATCTCTTAATATTCACTCAAAGAATCATGTTGAGAAAAAGCAATACCAGTGTTGGGATTGTTCCTATACTGCATCGACAAACTATAGTCTTAAAAGACATTTAAAAATCCATTCTGATATAAAAGAACCTTCTAGTTGTGCTCCTTGCACCACTTTGGACCCTCCATCACAGTGTTTGGCTGAAATCAGACATGATGAGGTAACTTCTCCAATAAGTTCCAACCCTAACCAAAAACTTTCACAGACCTGAAAATGCAAACAAAACAAAGTAAAAATATAAATGGTGTAAAGAGGAGTAGAAACAAAAGAGCTGAAGCCATATCACTTGGTCATAGGGATGTCAATGGGCAGGTACCCTTTGATCATCATCAAGCCACTAGCACTACAACAACTACAACTTTTGGGAATGGGATGAATCCCCCACCACCAGAAGCCCTGTATGAAAACTCACTCAGCCAGACAAACACTGGTCCTGGACTCCAGCAACAACACCAATCTAAGAAGGGGGGGTGGGGCCACAGAAGAAACTGAAGGTATTGTCAAAATAAAGTGGACCATAGAAGAAGAGAAAATCCTGTTCTGCTTGAGGAATGGAGCAGGAACAAAAGTGAAATTCTCAAGAAAGAAATCAACAAAATGGATCTACCACAAGAAAAGATAGAAATAACATAAAGTGCAATGTTGCATGTGGAGTGAATTTTTGCATTTTTTATGAAAGTTGTTCTAATGATGCATCATTATTTCAAAGTATGTCACAGTGGACGCATTGAAATTTGTCAAATGACATATAATAGATCATCAGTTAGGCCTTTATAGCTGATAATTTTGGGGCCAATTTTTTAAAGATTGTTTAAAAAATAAAAGATTAATATTTATTACAATGAGTCTGATTGGCTAGCCAAGCGATTATGCAACCAATAGAAATGTTTTTACAACCAGGCCATCAATCCTGCAGAGTATTGTATTAATTACAGTAAGTTGTGGACCAATAAATTTAGTTAGAAGACTCACTTTTTTTAAGGGAGTGGGCCAAAGAAGCCCTAGCTGCAACACTGCAGAAAACCAGTTCTTTTCCTTTGGTTCATTAACAGAAAAATATATACCCAAGGACAGACATGGGGTCTATTACTGGGTTTCTGTTACTATTACTGTTACGTCTGATTTCTTCTAGTAATTTATTTTTCATCTACAGGGTGTCCCATAAGTCCAGCATCATAGGAAAAATAATAATGAAAGGCAAAACAAAAGCTTTTATTTCTAGAAAGTGCTCAATATGTCCATTGTTTTCAATACACAAATTCAGACGTGATACCCAGTCAGCAAGCACAGGGTGAATGATGTCAGGAGTAATGGTGTTACATGCCCCAATAATGCGCTGCCACAAATGTTCAACACTCCTAATTTTCTCTGCGTATACCAGCATTTTCAAGTGACCCCAGAGATAAAAATCTAGTGGCGTGAGATCTGGGCTTCTAGCTGGCCATTCCACAGGCACTCGATGTCCTATCCAATGACCAGGGAATTGTTGGTACAGGTATTCCCTTGGGTGCTGTAATGTGCAGGAACACCGTCTTGCTGGAATCATGTTGGAAAATTTCCTTCATTCAAGACACTGGGAAATGCTTCTTCCTTGAGCATACATAGGTAGGTGCCTCCAGTGACATGTTCATAGAAAAAGAGGGGGCCTATGATGCAATCCTTCGAAATGCCACACCATACCATCACCCGAGATGCACCTTGTTCCTTTGAAGAGGTATACCAGTGAGGGTTGTTTTGAGACCAGTAGCGGGTGTTGTGTCGATTTACCTCACCATTTCCATAAAAAACAGCCTCATCACTGAAGAGAGTGGTAGACGGGAAATTGGCATCCTGAGCATATTGTTCCGTAGCCCATTCACAAAATTCCATCCACCAGTCGGGATCATCATCGCCTAATTTCTGTAGGATCTGAAGTTTATATGGATGCCATTTGTGAGCCTGAAGAATGCGATGGATGCTACTTTTTGACGCTCCTGTCTCAGCGGACAATCGCCAAAGAGACTTATTGGGACTTCTGTTAACACGAACAGCGGAAATTTTTGCATACCCATAACAGCGAGAGGCGGTCAAATTGACTGCCACCTAATATTATTTTAAATTTACGTTTACATTTGTATTTATCGAAGGAAAATTATACTTTTTACAGGTATTTAATTTTATTTGAAGTAAATAAGTGGTATTTATTTATAACCATATACGATAAAACCAATTACGCTTATAAATTAATAAAACTTTAGGGTTAACTTCGCAAAATAATAATCCTTTTTTCATCTTACTAATAAATCCTAGTTTTTATTTCTGTGCTTTTCTATGTTGAAGAACACTTCTTGCAAATGATTTTCTTGATTACGTGGCTTGTGCATGATCCACATACCTTTTTTTTACATTTGTGACAAATTTCACAAGTTTTATTTTGCTTGCACATTCGCACTTGGCATTGTTTTCTTTTCCGGGACAATATCACATCTGTCTCTGCAGTGTCGTCTTCACTGATATCCTGCTCTGCGTCACTTTTTAAAACCCTGTCATAATTGTAATGCTAGCTGCAGAAGGAAGTTGCGACGAGTAATGTTCTTACCAGTAACTTCCCTATAGAGAACAGCTGCATTGATTCCAGCGAGGTCCAACATATTATAGAAAACATGAACGGGCCACCTTCTTGAACCAGCTTTAGTGCTGTATTTGCGAGCCATCTGATCAACTATATCTACTCCATATTTTGTTGAATTGTAGTAAGTCACAGTTTCAGGGGTTCTTTTTGCATTATCTTCAACTTGAACACAGCTATGCACGCTGCTCAGAAGAATCACATTTTTATTTGGTTTGCATTGATAGACAGTTAGCGTTGCTTGGTCATTTTTCAAAACATGAGTGTTGAACCTTTTGTCTCGCAAATTCTTGATGGCAATTGGCACTTCTTTTCGGGCACGATTCATTGTCCCAACAAGGGTAGTATTTTTGTGTTGTAATTTACGACATAAACTCACTGAAGTAAAAAAGTTGTCAGTCGTAATGTTTCTTCCTTTGCCAAGGTATGGTTCGACAAGTTGAAGAACTACATATTCTGAAGGTGGTTGGTTTGATGGTCGCTTTGCATCTTTACCAAGGTATGGGAATCCGTTCAAGAAGTATTTTGACTTGGTATCAGCAGCTATCCAAAATTTTATACCAAATTTGTCTGGCTTAGTGGCAATGTACTGGGTAAAAGGGCACCTTGCTTTAGTGGGGAATAACTGTTCATCAACAGTTATATATTCGCTTGGTCTGTAGCAAGCAATGCAATTTTGGGTGAACCGATTCCAAACTTGAGATGTCAGTGCAAATTTGTCCATTTTCAGCCTTTCAGATCTGTTAGACTTCATGTCAAAACGGAGGTATCTCATAATTTCTCGAAAGCGATCTCGTGCCATTGTTTCACGAAAGAAAGGAGGTCCCCACTCTTTTGACCAGAGATCATCAGCAGGTTGCCCCTTGGCCAATATTCCTCGAGCAAACATGATGCCAATAGTAGCCATAATTTCTTCCAGTGACACAGTCCATGAAGTAGTTTTCAATCGTCTATGAGCTTCTGCTTGAGTACACTTTTGTATATGTTTCAAATAAAATCATCAATTAGCAATCTAAAAGCACTCAAAAAATCATTTTCAGCAATTTGTCATTTGGCATAAACTGTGGGGCCAGGTTCTTCACGTACAATATTCTGTGATCAGGTTTTTCCCTCATTTCTGTTGCCTTGTTCAATAACCTCCCATTCTGTGCCATCCTTCGCCGTTAAAACTGAACCAACTTCAATCAAAGCAGGAGTTTCGCATCGCTTTTTTCTTCCCATAAAGCCTCCCATCTTTCCTGCAAGTAATAAAGCACAATGGTAAGTTGCTATTACAGGCCCATAGCCAGACCGAATGAGTAGGAGGGGCGGAGAAATTGATAGGGGGGACAATGAAGGATATATATATATATATATATATATATATATATATATATATATATATATATATATATAAGATATATATGGTTCTAATTCAATTTGGCAAACAGTGGTGAAAAGTGCCAAGTTTTTCCAGGGGGGGGGCAGAATGTTTTACAGGGTGGGCTTTGCCCCCTCTTGCCCCCCCCCCATGGCTACGGGCCTGTGCTATTATAATATTTATATATATAACCATAATGGTTCTACAATATGACACGAAATCATTGCTAATCATCATCAATAAACTTATGCACGAATCGCCAAACTGAAACTGACAAAGATGTAAATATTTATTGTACTCACCCGCAACATGAACAGCATTGAACGTTTTATTAGCTGAATCAGTTTGTGCCTGGTCATCACTTTCTTCATTTGACTCAGATGATGAACTTTCTGCCTGAGGAATATAATCATCTTCACCATCATCACTGTCCAATGATATATCACTTCCTTCTGAGTTTGATTCTGAAATTGCTTGCAAAGATCGAAGAATTTCTTCATTTGAAAGAGAGGGGTTTGCACACATGCTTGCAGCTTGGAAGCGCAACACACACTGAACCGCCATGTGTTGTTGTCAACAACATACAGCGAGATTGAACATGTTATGACAAGTCTTTACAGCACTCCTGTATTGCTTTTATGAGAAACGGTCAAAGTGACCGTTTCGCTGTTATAGTAATATCGCTGAATATCTTCTGAAATAATTAGATATATTGAATCATATTATACCACAAAAAGGTTATTGGTGTAGTGAAGGCATTCATGGAATATGACGGCGAACTAATCCGAATTAAGCAAGATATGCTAATTAAATTTGGAAAAAGCGGTCAAAATGACCGCTTCGCTGTTCTAGTGTTAAAATGAGTCAGGATAGCAGTTGATGTATCATCGTCAGTGGACCTCCTTGAAGGTCCACTGCGTGGTTTATCTTCTATGGATCCTGTTTCCTTAAACTTTGCAACAAGTCTGCTAACACAACTCTGTGTTATTGGCTCATGGTCTGGATGCGCTCTGTTAAATTCAGCAGTGGCCTCTCTCTGACTCTGATTTCCTATGAGTAGAATTATCTGGATTCGTTCTTCCTTGCTCACAGACATTATGGCCTGTAGGAAGAGAAAAATATGAATTATGGTTTGTAGAAATAGAAAAATATTAATTTCTCCTATGATGCCAAATTTATGGGACACCCTGTATTACTATTACTTAGGCATCTATTACTATTACTTTGTATGTGGGGTACTTCACTCATTTGAAAAGGATCTTTGTCTATTTAAATGTAATTAGAAGCTGTGTGTTAACAAATATTTGTTTCAACCAAATCATTACAATTTCAGAAACTGTAGGTCTTGATAAATTTTACTTTATTGAAGAAAAAATTTGCCACATTATTAGTTGACATACGGGTTTATTTTAGTTTAGAGTAGATTGAGTTCATTTTTTCAGTGTTGTTTCACACAATATGTCCATTGCCAATGCAATAGAAAAGTAATAGACTTATCTATTACTTTGCCTTGTATAACTATTACAGCCAAAAAATTATGATCTATTACTTTTACTTGAAAAATCCTGTAGTAGTCTTTCGCTATTACTTGAAAAATCCTGTAGTAGTCTTTTACTATTACTTGAAAAATCCTGCAGTAGTCTTTTGCTATTACTTGAAAAATCCTGCAGTAGTCTTTTGCTATTACTTGAAAAATCCTGCAGTAGTCTTTTGCTATTACTTGAAAAATCCTGCAGTAGTCTTTTGCTATTACTTGAAAAATCCTGCAGTAGTCTTTTGCTATTACTTGAAAAATCCTGCAGTAGTCTTTTGCTATTACTTGAAAAATCCTGCAGTAGTCTTTTGCTATTACTTGAAAAATCCTGCAGTAGTCTCTTGCTATTACTTGAAAAATCCTGCAGTAGTCTCTTGCTATTACTTGAAAAATCCTGCAGTAGTCTCTTGCTATTACTTGAAAAATCCTGCAGTAGTCTCTTGCTATTACTTGAAAAATCCTGCAGTAGTCTCTTGCTATTACTTGAAAAATCCTGCAGTAGTCTCTTGCTATTACTTGAAAAATCCTGCTATAGTCTTTTACTATTACTTGAAAAATCCTGCAATAGTCTTTTACTGTTACTTGAAAAATCCTGCAATAGTCTATTACTATTACCCCATGTCTGCCCAGGGACTAAAGGGAAAACATCAAAAGAGAAACGCTGAGAAAAGCTAAAGCTGACTACAATTCCATGAAAGAAGAGGCAAGAAATAACATCATGAAAGTGTGAACTGAGGAAGAAAAGTGGGTACTAACTTTGACCACTATTTATGCAATAATGTACGAAAGGCCAAAGGAAGTTGAAGAAAGTTTGAGAAAGATATTGTTTACACATTGCCCACTTAAAAAAAAATAGTGGTAGAATAACAAAAATCATCAGGCAAAGGCACAACAATGTAACTCACTACAGGGTGGCTACAAAGTCCCTTTGCATGAAAACTATGTTCTCCAACTGTTTTCATTCTATTTTTCAGGTAGGGTTTCAATATGACAGACATCAATGATTATACAATAGAAGACAGACTTACAGCCAGTGTTTGAATTCATGATAGTGTGAGAGAGCACAATTTTTGCAGAGGTTCAATAATCCTGCTCCCTCATGTGAAACATTGTGCACATAGGGGGAAAAAAAAAAGTTTTTCAATCGGGAGTGTTCTTGACACTGTTCTGGTCATCCAACATCATGTTAGGATCATGTGGATATTGTTGAAGCATCCTGTTTAAGATCACTGCAGAAATCAACATGGAAATGTTCTTTGGAATTAAGCATTCCTCATTCGACATTGCAAAAAAATAATGAAAAAAGATTTAGAATTGAAGCCATTTAAGCTTGGATGCATCAATAAACTCAAGCAATGTCTGGAGCAGTGGTTCCCAACCTGGGGTCCCCGGACCCCTGGGGGTCCATGAGCTTTCAATATTTCAAGAGGCTCCAATGGAAATCGTACATTTACCCACGATAAGGGCACTCAGGCTAAAATTTCAAGTTTCCTTGCTCTTGGCTGGAATTATTAATACTTTTTTAATACGCTGTATTTTAATTGCATACTCTCTTATATGTCCTTTATTTGATAGTGAAAAATGAGAAAACGAATTAACTATTAGTCAATAAAAACAGTTTGTTTGGTAGACAGAATCTTTCAAAAACATGGGGTCTGTGGGAAAAAAATAAAAATAAAAGGGGTCCTTTGTGGTGAAAAGGTTGGGAACCACTGGTCTGGAGAATGGAAAGCAACATTCAGATATGCTGTAATTTCATTGCAAAGCTATTTTGTGGCCACTCTGTACATAGACCCAAATGCAATACCTATATGGAGGAGTGTGTGGATTACTCTGTATCAGAAAAACTGCCCTCTTACCAACTATATCCCCTGCTCAGAACAAGCTCAACCTGAGCTTTCTCTCTCCATGGCAACTTGAACTTAATTTAACATGGAAAAGTTTTTTTTAAGATTGACCTAAGAAAACTATATAGACCTATATTGACTGCCTATCAACCTGGCAATCCAATGAACATTTCCTATCAGATTTACTGCCTTGGTCAATGACAAAAAGCCTACACTTTTTGTTATTAAAGTGTGTGTATGAGTATGTCTTCAGAAGACTTTATTGGTTAGTTTTTAGTTAAATTATTAAATTAGTTTGCCTTTGGTATTATGCCCTGGTGTCAATGTAGGCCCCACAGCTTTGTCTGTGATAGTAGACCTAATGCCTACATATTATTTTGTTTAGTTCCACCTTGGATAATTTTCTCCACTTCCCAGTGGATTCCATGCCAAAATCTAGACAATTTGTAGTTATACAATATAGTAATAAATTAATATTTTCTCATAAAAATATTACATAAGGTAGCTACTGTACTGTAGGCTTGCTTAGGCCTGGAGTTAAAGTGGGCCTTGTAAACTAATGTGAACTGTATAACAGGCATGTATAGTTTCCCATAGGTCAGAGCTCAGGACATTAGGTGGCCCATTGCCTCAACATCTGGACTAAACTTTTAAAAAGAAAGGGTTCTAACAATAATTTATCCTGTCCTTTTTGTGGGAATTCTGTTAGCCAGGCAGTTAGTTTAATAAGGCATACAAACTAATAAACCCTGCACTCCTTTATTTGTTTATTAGGGATACCTGTAAACTGTTAGTGAATAAACTGGACTTAACATGTTCCACATATTTAGGACAGCATGGATAGTTTATTTTACATATAGTAAATTGATGCATTGCAAAATTGCAGTGTCCTCTTGTTACTTGTAATATCTTTCTTTTCTTCACTTTTCTGACCTGTTTGTCATACCATAAGCTGTCCAGAGAGGCTTCTAAGGTTTCTACCAAAGCCTTGGACCTCTCAGACAAAGATTCATTCACAGCACTAGTCCCTGGTCCATCTCCACTGCTAAGAATTTTCTTCAAAGCCTCTTGGGGTGAGAAAGGAAAAATGCTGCATGGTTTCTGATATTTTCTGCCAATTTTTGGTTCTAGTATGTTGATAATCACTTCAAAACCTTGGGAAAGTTGTCTTTTCCCAAAGTGGCCTGACATTGGTTTTTTTATCTTACATTCTTCCAGACAAATTCACGATTTTGTTTTCAGAGGTGTAAAAATGGCCACATAAAGCTGTTGGCAAAGGTTGGGTAGTACTGTTTGGTGGCAAACATAGAAATTGAATATTGTTCTTAGCAGCTACTTTCAGCACTTTTGGGGAAAAATGACATGATAAATTGACCCAAATCAACACTTTTCGGCCATCTAAAGCCCTTCCACGTGGAAGAAAGAGTTCCATAAACCAATCCAAAAAGTACCAAGAATCAAACCAATGACTTTTGGATCAATTATAGCAGGCACCTCTTCTGCAGCAATGCTTAGGACAACAGGGTGATCTTTGGACCACCACCTTGCCAACTGCTCCACATGTTCTCTTATTTGAACACAACATACAGTGGCAAGAGTGTTCCATTAGCTTGAGGCACAATACAACACAGATGTTGATGCTTTTGTAGTATTTATGATTCTGGAGACATATTTCTGGCTTCTTCTGCACACTACCTTTTTCTTACCAGGATCATCTGTATGATTTTTGTCAAAATTAAAAATGTTTTCACATGGTACATTGGCTAAGCTGTCTTTCATTCAAGTTGGCAAAATAACCCATTATGTCATTTGCACTTACAAGTGTGTTTTTTTTGGAAATTGAACTGGCCAGTCAGGCACTTTGTTTGTCTTTATGACAGTTTAGAAAAGATAAGGCCCAGTCTATCTTTGGAAAGTTTGATTGCCCAAACTGCCTGACATTATGACTGACTTTGTCCAAATAGGACTTTACTACAAAGCGTAGGTCCAGTTGGGTAACAGGAAACCCCTAGTGCAACATAGTAATAACATACTGTACTATTATTTCCTCTTCATCTTAGTTGAGCATGTGTAGGGCTCTAGGTTTCAGGACTTTGCTGTTCTCTAGCTTAGCCTTGCATCTTTTGAAAAGAGTAGTTCTGTTTACATTGTGCAAGGTTGCTGCATCTGATTTGGTCATTCCTCAAGTCAGAACATTATCAATAGCCTGTTGCACGTCTTCCTTATTGAAGCTGCTATATGTTGAACCAATTTTGCAGCATTTAGAACATGGCATGGCTGCTAATTAATGCTGAAATACACAAAAAAGTGGCATGATAAAAGTAACAATATAAACATGGCATTATGAGACACAATTTTGGGCAGTTTATCACAAACCTTGGGGTAACTTTAACACCTCATATTATAAAACCAAGTATCTGGGCAATTTACAAATAAAAGTTAGACTAATAAAGAGGAAACACTATAAAAACAATATAATAAATATATTGGCTACGTTCCACAGTCCTGGCTGTCCAACAAGCCAAGTGGCAGCCTTGATGTTGCTTGGTGCATTATGCTACACCCCACATCATGCCACCACACACATGGTCTGCTGGGTTGAGGGAATGAATT
The DNA here is from genome assembly GCA_023014485.1 of Bathynomus jamesi. Taxonomy (NCBI): domain Eukaryota; kingdom Metazoa; phylum Arthropoda; class Malacostraca; order Isopoda; family Cirolanidae; genus Bathynomus; species Bathynomus jamesi. The sequence continues at coordinate 229,254 of JAJOZX010000152.1, forward strand.
AACTAGCAGTCAAATTCCAGCATGTTTCATCAAGACATCATGCCTTCTCAAACTCACTCAGTGCTTTGTTTTATTTGTATTTGTCAGTCACAATTCTAGAACTAAAACTAAAGGACATTTATAATTTAATAATAATTTTGCCACTGAATCTGCAGCCATAATGGACAAGTATTTACAAAAGTCATCAGAGCCACTCACCAGAAGACAAAAATGCATTGTCAATCCATCATTTCTTGATAAGTATGGCATAGCTAACATTGATAGAAGAGGTATTTTGTTGGGTATAATAAAGAAATTGCCAAGGAATCATTGAACCCCAACAAGATGCAGAGACATGAACACTCATGCCAACATACTGGTAGCTTCACTGTCAGAAGAGGCTTGAAGGAGAGTTTTTCATCAGTGTAACAGCTATCTGATCTGACCTGACCAGGTCCTAGTCTGTCTTGATCAGAGCTCTGACTCAGAAACAGAAGAAGGAAATATCCTCATACAAGATGGCTTTCCTCATAGCCCAGCAAAAATACTGGTACCCCTTCACAGAGGGAGAGACTGTTATAAAGCCAGCTTTTAAAGAACTTTGTTGAAACATTTGATGGTGAACTATTTGCCAAGATGATCACAGTAGTTGCTGATGAAGCTGCTTTAAGTAGTTTGATTGTTTTTCATAAGAGACACTTAAAAGTTCCATTTGTGTTTGGTAAGAAACAGTGAAGTGGTCCTATCCCAATGAGATTTATTTATATGATGATAAATTTTAAATGTTAGAAAATATGAAGATATTTGCACCTAAAATAAAGATATGAATTGCTTCTGCTAAACAAGCAACAGTTTTCTGACTTAGATTTATAACAGGAAAACAAAAATCAGTTCATTGGCTTCAAAATACAAGGGGAAAAAACATGCTTGATGATTGTACTACTAAAAAAAAAAAAAATCTTATTTATTGGCTACTGTACTCTTTAAAGATAACATGGTTCCTCCAACTTTAATTGATATGGAAACTTTGCCTAACATCTTAGAATTGAAAGGAATGTGTATTTTGTAAGTTTCACAAACACTACATTACCTCCTGAGTCTTACAAGGACAAATAAATTGGTTAGCTGCCACCAAGATGTTCAAATTTGCAATGAGTATTTTAGTTTCAAAAGTGTTGTATCTGGTCATTTTCTCAAAATTTGTCTACACCTCTTCCTGTTAACCCAGTGCTTAATGTACTATAATAATTATTGCCCATTTAGGAGATTTATCTAGTTTGATGCAGGTCATAATAGCCTAACAGATTTTACTATTTATCTGGCCAACATTAAGTTATATGGAGACCAGATTACACAAAGTGAAGTGGTCATTTTAATGTGATCAGTTACTTCCCACATGACCAGTTTTAGCCAAGTGGATCTTTGTAACAAGTTTGAAAGAACTAGTCTCAGGAAAACTTAATATTTATCATTTATGTTAACCTAATTCCATACATTCACTAATATAGGGTCTAGTGTGTTCCTACTTCAACAGATCAAGAAATTATAAACATGTAGAGAAGCAAACACAGGATAATATTATTAAAAGTTTGCCTATAGAACAAGAGTTTAATCATAAAACTGTATTTGCTGCCCACACTGTTATCAAAGATCAATTCAGCGGCTGAAAATTATTGTAGTATAAAGTATATCTTTTTCAAAATTTGACACATTTTCATCAGAGGTGTTTAAAAGCTCCATTTGTGTTTGGTAAGAAATGAAGTGATCCTATCCCAATGAGATTTATTTGTTAGGATTGTTATATTTTAAATGTCAAAAAATTATATTTGCACCTAAAGTAAAGATATGAATTGCCCCTACCAAACAAGCAACAGTTTTTCTACTCCGAGTTACAACTGGGAAAACAAAGCAGTTCATTTGCTTCAAAGTACATGAAAAAAAGCATGTGCTTGATGACTGTACTTCTGAAAAAAATCATACTGAAAAGCTACCCATACCCTTTAAAGGTAACATAGCTCCTCCAACTTCAATTGATATGGAAACTTTATCCGTTTGAAGATGAGTTTTGCAAAAGTGTTGGAACTAAATGTTTTTATGGTAGGTAGGACTGTTAGGATGTATTTATCATATATTCATTACAGCCTATATTCCAGGAAATTTCCAGTGGGACAAATAGGTCCCACTAGGCTTTTGACCTGGGATACATGTGTCCCACTAGTCTCCATGACCATTTTTACTTTTATAAGGGTTTCCCTAAAACCAGCATAATAGCACTTATATCTTTTATAACTGCAAAAACAAAATAATTGAGCAAAGGAAACTTTATTTTTTGCCAAAAAAAACTCAAATTACTCTATCAAAAAGAATTATGAATCTGTTATAAAAAGAAAAAGTAGTTAAACATGATATGGAGTAAAGCAGGATTGGAATTTCACAAGCCTGACATAATATTTTAGTTCTTATCAATTTTTCTCTCAGAACATCGAGTGCATCTTCTTCGAGTGTTCCCTTCAATTGGCAAGTGGTTGCCAACATTAGTCATATATCCTTCATATTAGGAATATGAAACCTTGGAATAAATTTAGAACTTACTTCTGACCATTGAGTTTGCTTTGAACTCATATTGCTTACTATATCTTCACTTGCATCATCTTCATAGCTTCTAATTGAATTCTCACTTGTTTCATTGTTATTTTCAAGTTTAGAAAAGGTTAAATCATCATCAAAGCTTGTAGAACTTTCACTTGAACTAGATGTTTCACTGTCTGATTCCTAATCCTCTACTACTTTTTGCTTAATTTCACTTGTCATTCATTTGGGCATGGTCTGAAATAAGGGCAAACTATTCAATAACTTGCACTTCGAGTACTATTGGGATAATATGATCCCATGCAAAAAGCCTACCAGGATAAATATAGACCAGATATCTATTATGTAAAAATATCCTTTTTGATATGGTAATTATACTCATTTTACACCATAATGTTTCTCAGTTACATAGAATTATTTTAACATTCATATTATTGGTAGTCAAGGAAAGAAAAAGCTTTAAAAACTTGCCCAAATTACAAGCATATGTCACATCCATCAACAAAAAAACCTCTGTAAAAAAAACCCTGGAATGATAATTTCATTGGTGCCTGAAACTAAATCATATGTCTGGCATGGCTGTGAGTGATAAAAGACTGAAGCATTGATAAATTCTTAATTAATGGGACATATACAGGGTGGGCGGAAAGTAGCTCCCTATTTTGGATTGGTAAAAAAATACGTATATTATCCATTTATTTCAGAAGAAATAATATGAAAAGGTAGGCATACATGGTAGGTTTTCTCTAAAATTCAATGTGGGCTCCAACTCTTTCCACCAGCTTCTGGAGCCGCCCAGGAATGGCGTCCACTGACTTTAGCAGGAACTCCGGCGGGATGGAGGACATGACTTCCCGAATTCGGTCCTCCAGTTCTTCCAATGTCCTCGGTTTGGTGCGGTAGACTTCTTCCTTTACCCACCCCCAAAGAAAGAAGTCGCACGGTTACCGCTGAAAAATGGCAGAATCGGTTCAGTGTAACGGTGTGGTGTGGTATGACCTCAGATCAGGTTGTGGGCCCATTCCTTCTGCGCAACACCATGAATGCTGAGCGGTACCTTGCTATGTTGCGAAACGAGGTCTGGCCGGTTGTCAGCACATGGGAGAACATCGACGATCTGATATTTATGCAAGATGGCGCCCCTCCGCACTTCGGTCTTGTTGTCTGTGAGTGGCTGGATGCCCACTTCCCTGGGCGTTGGATGGGTCGTCGTGGTCCACATCAATGGCCAGCCAGGAGCCCCGACTTGACACCGTGCGACTTCTTTCTTTGGGGGTGGGTAAAGGAAGAAGTCTACCGCACCAAACCGAGGACATTGGAAGAACTGGAGGACCGAATTCGGGAAGTCATGTCCTCCATCCCGCCGGAGTTCCTGCTAAAGTCAGTGGATGCCATTCCTGGGCGGCTCCAGAAGCTGGTGGAAAGAGTTGAAGCCCACATTGAATTTTAGAGAAAACCTACCATGTATACCTACCTTTTCATATTATTTCTTCTGAAATAAATGGATAATATACATATTTTTTTACCAATCCAAAATAGGGAGCTACTTTCCGCCCACCCTGTATAACCCAAAAGTCATTTTAATTTTTGGATGAGATGATAATTAACTCTCTAGTATTCAAAGGGTTGAGCCAAACATCTTAGAATTGAAAGGAATGTCCATTTTATAAAAGTCCTTTACAAATACTACATTATATCTTGAGTCTTAGAAGGGCAAATAAATTGGTCAGCTGCCACCAAGATCTCCAAACCAGCAAATGAGATTTACTTAGATTGAGCTACATAGTAGTCAAGATCATTGTTCCTCAAAATGGGATCTAGAAATTATAAAAATGTAGCGAAGCATACACAAGATATGGAAAAAAATTGCCTATAGAACAACCATTTAATTGTAAATCTGTATCTGCTGCCCACACAGTTATTAACCCTTTAATTTCTCTAAGTTTTTTTTTGGCATCTACCTATTACCAAGTGGGCTAAGTAGTTATCCCATTGCATTTTCGTTAGAACTCTATTTATATGCTAAACAAACTCAATTCTGTCTTGAACATATGTGTTACTTTAGCAAATCATTATTTACTGCTTACAATGTGTGCATTTTACAATAACATCCTCTACTCAATGAATTTGGCTGATGGGTTTCTTGCAGATAACACACACGAGTCTAGTTTTTCGATCTAGTTGTCTAAGACAAATTGCACAAAAATTTCTCTCTCTGAAATTAGTAAAGAAAATTCATTTACCTGCCTGTGTCTTGAAAAGACTAAATAACAAATACCTAAAAGGAAAATTATATAAGCAAAATATGCACAAATATACATGCAAAATGGGCATGGGGTAACTTCATTACCCCAGTTGGCAGTAGAGAGGTTAAGGATGATTCCTGCAGCATATGTAGTCACTCTGTCACCAAAAAGTCTAGGTTTTATTGTTATTCAAAACTTAATATTTTCACAACTAGTCACTGAAATGATGCACATTTTTTGTTCTTTCCCAACAACTAAATGACACCTGTAGAAACATTTATTGAAACAAGGCATTGCAGTGCAATTTATGTTGTTATTTCTGGTGGGACATAAAAGTACCTTCCATTGTGAAAGGGTTAAAGATCAATTCAGCAGCTGAGAATTACTGTAGTACAAAGTATATCTTTTTCAAAATTTGACTCATTTTCTTGAGGTGCTTAAAAGTTCCATGTGTGTTTGGTAAGAAGCAATGAAGTGATTGTATCCCAATTAGATTTTTTATTACAAATGATTTTAAATATATTGCAGATTTTAAGTATTACTGAATATATTTACACACACACACACACACACATATTGATGGCAGCTACATTTGTTTATTCCTGGATAGCAACAGCATTTTAGATACTTGTTCCTAGACAAGTTTAAAAAAGTTATAATAAATAAAATTTGAAGTTATCAAGACAAAAGATAAAAGGTGCAGGATAGGAATAGCATGTTTTGCGAGATTTCTGTAAAATAGGTTTTTGCCATTTAAAATGCTTAAAATTAAGTTACCAAACATTAAATTTAAAGGTACAAATTTGTTTTTACCTACAGTATGTTAAATATATTTCCTAGTCAATCAGTATTTTCCTTTTTTTAAAGATTTTTGTTTGAAAATTCAAAGTTACAAAAATTTAAACATGTTTAAAGTTTGTTGACTGGAAGACTTTTTCTCGTAATGTTTTCATGTTTTATTATTAATTATTGTTGTATAATCCAGTTTGGAATACACAGGTTAAGCAGGATTAGAGTTTGACAGAAAAAGTGTTTAATATCTTAATGAGAAATGTCATAAAATAATTGAATTCTACAGAGGCTTGTCTAGTTATGTTTAGTGACAATGTATTAACATTATTATTTGTTTTAATAATAGAAAGGAAAAAAGTTGCATACAGTTAGTGTTTGTAGGTGATCTGCAATTAAGTGTTGATCAACATGAGGCATGTGCAAAAGCTGTGTAAATTGCCTTGAAATTATAATTTTTCTCCCTTGCCAGATTGGATAACCCACGACTGAAATGAAATAATAACTTTACTAAGATGGAGAAGACAATGAAGTGGGAAACTTAGTTAGTTGGACTCGAACCCATGTTGTGTGGTTTCAGAGTCGGTGCTCATACCAATCTCGACATCGAGAACCCCGAAAGAGTTTCATTTAAACAAGACCTGATATTTTTGGGGTTCTGGATAGCTTGGTCAGTAGGAAAGCTAGCGATGTGGGTTCAAGTTCCACAAGCTTCTATAGTTTCCAACTTTTTTGCCTTTTCCATTTCAGTCATATTGAAGTGAGATTATTGCAGTAAAAATAAAATTTGCCTTGGTTTTGTTGAAGTTGCTCTCCATGCTTCTCCAATGTAAAAATTTCAATTTACTTTAACACATTTGTATTATATAAAATATTCTTCAGACATCTCGTGAGTTCATCATTCATACATAGAAATGAATTGATTGAATATCAGTGCTTCAACTGCTGAGGTCTTATAACGCCGAAACTAAAATAGAGAGAGAACGCAAGGAATATGGGGGGGGGGGGGGGGGGGAATAAATATTGGAGAAGGGGCAGCAGAAGAAAGACCATGATAAAAGAGAGGAAGAAATTATACCACAGTCATATTAAATAGAAAGCAGAAGGCCAGTTTGGCGGAGAAAGAAGAAAAGTGTGTCCTTCGGTACAGGCGTGGAGTCACCCAACAAAAGAGAGAGAGTAAGAGTAGAGCCTGAAGAGCAGAAAGGGAGGAACTGGGAGCGAGTGGTGGCAAAGGCAGGGCAAACTAAGATTAAATCATACACAGAATTGTATATACATAATAGTATAAAAACTACCATCACTGTACTTCCTGATACCTTTGTAATCTCATTGTTTTTAGGTATATTGTGTTATGATTCCCTATTGTTAACTATAAGCTGCATAGCAAGTTTAGACTTTTTTCAAAGGCTTTGTGTCACACAGTAAGTGACCTCTTTACATCCGACCACAGCTTGTAATTCTAATTTTACCTCCATCATCCTACACGTTTTACCATTGTTAATATAATGACAAACTGAAATTAACTTCGGCCAGTGTAAAGTCTGAAATTTTGAGAAATATTGTTAACTAATTATTGATAGAAGAAATTATTATGCTGAGTTGTGTTGCCGTTTTTTTTTATTTATTTTTTTTAGCAAACTTAATTTTCTTCACACTTTTGTTTCCTTTAATTTCTCAGGGATGGAACTAAATTTGTGCAAAAAGTGAAAAAAGTACAGGGTGTCCATAAATTATTCACCCCATTATAAGCCTTAATAAATTTGTTATTATAGGAGCTATCTTAAAACGGTTTGTGGCAATTAATAACACAACTCGAGAAATTTTTGTTTTAATTCAGTAAACCTCCACGCGAGCCCCATTGGTAGCACGCAGAACATCAAGACGATAGATGATTTTGTTCCAAACATTAAGAAGCATGTCTTGCGTGATGGAAGCTAATGTCTCACCAATCCGGTGTCTTAATTCTGTGATGTTATTAACCTTCTTTGCATACACTCTGTCCTTTGTGTAGCCCCCATAAAAAGAAATCCAGAGGCATGATATCCGGGGAACGAGGAGGTCATGGAATAGGACCATCTCGCCCGATCCAACGAGAAGGGAACTTTTCATTGAGGAACCTCCGCACTTCTAATCCCCAGTGTGGCGGTGCCCCATCTTGCTGAAAGAACACACGGGGCTGCATATCCTCAAGCAGAGGTGCAGCATAACATTCAAGCATATCTTGGTAATTTGTAGCCTTCACAATGTTCTCATGGAAGAAAAATGGTCCAATCACACGGTTATGGGAGAGAGCACACCATACGTTTATCTTGGGACTGTTGCGTTCGTGTTCAATAAATTCATGCGGATTTTCTGATCCCCATATACGGCAATTGTGTCTGTTGACTTTACCAGACAGATGGAATGTCGCTTCATCACTGAAAACGACATTGTAAAAAAATGAAGATTTGGTTTCCCACAGCATACACATTGCTTTCTCATTCACTGTCGCCATTGTGCCCCTAGTGGATGTTCTGCGAAATAAAGAAAAACATTTCTTGAGTTGTTATTAATTGCCGCAAACCGTTTTAAGATAGCTCCTATAATAACGAATTTATTAAGGCTTATAATGGGGTGAATAATTATGGACACCCTATATTTATCATAGTTTTTAGTCATCCACTGTGTAGGAACGACAGGATTTTTTTTATATAGTGTATTCTTAAAATAAATGCATCACAATTTATTAATACAGTAACTCGTTTCAATATGCATCGCATTTCAGTACTAAATGAAAGAAAACAGAAAATTTACTGTATTTAGCAATGATTAGTTAAATTCATTCATTCATTCATTCACATTGAACTTAATTGACGACTCTGCATGCGTTAATTTCTTCCATACTTCCCTCATTAGTAATGTAACTATATGAATTTGTGAAGTAATTCTTTTGCTTATAAGGCTGCTATAATGCGTATAAAAATCTCTAATAAAAAAACTTGCACCATATCAAATATATCCGAAATGAGCCATTCGTGTATTTTGAAGGCTCGCTCGCCATCCCTCCAAAGAACTTCACTGTGTGTGTGTAATTGTAGCTAGATTGGGTTGACCATTATTATAAATATTTGACTTTTTATGCACACTTTGTAATTATTATATTAGTACCGTACATGTGTGTGAAACTAATGGCCAATTAAAGAAACAACTCCCATTCCAAGTCTGTTTCTCTACCCTCCTTATCAGATATTTATTGTAAATAAGGGAAAGAGGAAGTGATGGTGACAACTTTCTACTAGGTGGACTCATCCTTTTGACTTAATCAAAGTAAACAAATTTCAGATGCACGTCATCAAACCTGGAAGGCTTTCTCCGCGTCTCGCCTATCGTAAATCATCGTCGAGAGATCGTGCGTGCGAGTGTAATTCCTGTTGCTGACAACAAACACACTGCAATATATAGTTATATGATACAAACCCAAAAGGTAAAAAAAAAAAGATTCCACGCCATTTCATCTATTCAAATTGAGTTCACCAAAGACCTTGGAATCATTTTTTCTTTTCCTTGTGGGTTTGCATTATTTGTTTATTTCGTGTTTAAGTGAAATTCATATATATATATATTAGGGTGTCTCTTATTGGGTAGTCAAAAATTGAAATGTTGAATTATTTTATCTGCGCCTCCTAAAATAGTTCCATTTAGCATAAAAACTAAAACTTGAAAGTTTGACACAAATTGGCTCATATTTAGGGGTCGCCCCCGGCTAATAAAAATGGTGACCATGGCATAATAGCTCCTGACATATGATTATGCTCATTATACACATAATTCCTTCCTTCTTTTTTTAGTTTGATTCGTTTTTATAAGTATATAGGCCTTCTTATTTATCATTGATCCTTTTCTAACCTATCCTTGATGTTGTTATAATCCATCCTTTGGTCCTCAATCCTTCTTTATCCCAATCCTTTTTCTCCTATCCAAAATCCTTCCTGGCTCTTTTTTTATATACAATCAGCAATGAAGCATTGCTACAAAAAAAACCATTAGTTTATTATATAGAGATAAATTCAAAATGCCAGTGCTATTTACATACTTTAATTACTTTAATTAGCATTATTTCCTTATACAACATTTATTTAATATACAATGATTATACAGGGTGTCCCAGAATTAACTATCTATTTCAATGAAATCCGACAATTTTTTTAAAAACACACTTTTATTTATGTTTATCATGTTTAATATGTGTTAAAAATGTATAAATTTCTAAATTTTTTTAATAATTTTATTTTCATAATTTTTTCATAATCTGGTCCAATGAAAGACCGTCTGAAGTCATAGAATGGCAAAGAGACTCTCCGAAAGTTAACGTGTGGCTTGGAATGACCAAATCCAAAATTTATGGCCCATTCTTCTTTGCGGAAGCAACTGTAACAGGTACCGTCTACCTTGAAATGCTTCAGCAGTTTCTCGAACCACAGCTTCTTGATGATGGCATTCTTGATAATGTTGTGTTTCAACAAGAAGCATTGATCTTTTGGCGATAAACCTTTGTTTTTATGAAACCCATGCAAAGAAATCCAGGGGTGTCAAATCCGGAGAACGCGGAGGCCAAGGTCGAGGTCCTCTACGTCCAATCCACCGATTCGGAAGGCGTCTGTTGAGGTATTCTCGAACAATTAGAGCATAATGACATGGTGCTCCATCTTGTTGAAACACAACATTATCAAGAATGCCATCATCAAGAAGCTGTGGTTCGAGAAACTGCTGAAGCATATCAAGGTAGACGGTACCTGTTACAGTTGCTTCCGCAAAGAAGAATGGGCCATAAATTTTGGATTTGGTCATTCCAAGCCACACGTTAACTTTTGGAGAGTCTCTTTGCCATTCTATGACTTCAGACGGTCTTTCATTGGACCAGATAATGAAAAAATTATGAAAAAAATTTAGAAATTTATACATTTTTAACACATTAAACATGATAAACATAAATAAAAGTGTGTTTTTACAAAATTTGTCCGATTTCATTGAAATATAGTTAATTCTGGGACACCCTGTACAATATGGTGTATTTTAAGGTGCGACCTCATTGATGGTTATTTTTTGAGAAGAACAGTTTTTGATGGAACTGGGTGACTCTGGCGGTGTTTTGCAACAATTTGGAGCAGGAACTGGAGCTGCTCTTCCCCCACTGTCAATTTCTTATTCAGCTCTTGAACTAAAGCTACTGCACGTTCTGCCCGGTCATTTACAACAGATAGAGCTGCAACAATAGCTCTGGCCCTTAAATATTCACAGTTGGATGTCCAAGTGCTGGGTGCCTTGTTCAGAAATCCTTCTGGCAAATTCAGCTTAGTAAAGAATTCTCTAGTATTTCTTGTAACAAGTTGGTGTAGTCCTTCACCAGAGCAGAAGGTCGATTCAGGAATCCGAGGACGCTTGGGTGGTCTATCAGTGGACTCATCTTCTAATGCCTTTACCATGCGTTTCTTTACATCTGTAGTAATTCGCTCATCAAAGAAAGCAAGACCAACTGCTTCTTCAGACAGGTACCATAAGTGGTTAGAGAGCTTTTTTTTAGTTGCATCAGAAATCTTTGTTAGGATAATTAATCAATGACCTCATAAGGAGCCAGTCATTAAATGGGGTTTCAATAGGGAGTGAGGATGTTGTCCAAGCCTTCATATAGATGAGAACAGAAAAAAGGGAAATCTCGAATTCCTCGTTCTTCAGTCTTAGTCATCTTGAACTGGTTTCGAAAAAGCCACATCTTGATAGAATAGAGCGCTTTGGACATCCAGCGAGCTCGATGTATGGCAGCTGGTGCACGAAACTTGATGCCTTTATTGGGGACACCTCCAAGAAAGATGATGGACAAATCCAAAAGTTCTTGATAGTCATCCCGTAGCATAGGTGCCTGGGATCTAGCAAACTGAATTAGTTCAGTTTTAGACTGGATAATTGCTTCTTTAGTAATCGTGTCTGTCTCACTTGTTTGGAACTGGCTTTGATCAACAGAAGTCCAATTGTCACGAAAACGCTTAAAGATCAATATCTCTGGACCAGTTGATGTAGATCCCAATGTTGCTTCAAATGCAGCTCCCAACAATAAATCTAAAACATGGTGTCTACAAGGCAAGTACAAAAAAACATGTCCCAATTTTGCTTCGATGAGAGCACAGGCTCCACTGTATTGACCCGTGTTTGAAGCTGTTGTATCGAAACAAATTGCTTTTACTCTCTCTGTAATTCCCCATTCATTCAGGCAGTTAAAGACGGCTTCAGCTTGTGCTTCTCCAGTTGAGTTTGGGATTTTGGGGACACCAAGCAGCTGTTCAACACCAGGTCCTGACACAAGTACTGGGAGACGATCAATGTGCTTGTGCGAGGTGAGGTCCTCCATCATCTTGCCATCCCAGTGGACTGTCATAGAACATTCTCCATGGAAATGCTCCTTAAGTTCTTTAGCATGACGAGCTCGGTTCTTATTTCGAAGGCGATGGATAGAATGTTGGTTTATGTTGTAATCTGAAGCGTCCAAACCAAAGCTTTTAGCTGCCTCTGCGAGGATAAATGTTGCCTTTCTAGAGGAAATTTGTGTACGATCCAGGGCAGCAGACATCTGAATAGTCATGATGTTTTTCATGCCTCGTTTTTCCTTAGATTTTGGTAAAGCACAAGCTCCTTTGGGCTCCTCCTCCTCCTCTGAGGTGACGTGTATGTATATATATGTATATAGTCTAAAAGTCACTAAAGAGTAAATATCACTAAATCTAAGCTGAATGGCAAGACGAAGCCATAAACGAACCAACGGGCTGTTCGTATTGCTTTGGTCTGGCCTAGACATGTTTTTTCCTATCTGACCTAATCTTTGGTGCTGAGTAAAATTAGGTGATGAATCTAAGGTAACAAATCGGGTAGGAAGTTGTTCGTACTTAAGTATAGTTAGGGGTAATGTCTATAGCTTCTAAATTGGTAATGTAAGAGAGAGTTAGGTAGGCTGTTGTGGGACACAGGAATAAAACGGTAGGCTTCAAGGAATACCTAATTCAACGCACCGGTAAGTGCTTTTGATTGTTTGCTAGAACCTAAGTAACCTAACTGGGGTGTCTACCCCACGCTATCACATTTGGCGACGAGGATGGGATTTGGCTCATTTGGTTAAATTTTGTTCATTGGGTTAAATTTGGCTCATTGGGTTAATTTGGCTTATTGGGTTCAAGTGGTTGTTTGGAAAATTGGATGCAGACTAGTGGGTCGTCCGATTTGGTTTGTTTGTGTGGGGAAGCTACCGTACTATAGCGTAGGTCCCGCCGCCCTAATTCTAAAACTAATTCCTACTCAGCCCTAACTCTAAAACTAATTCCTACTCAGCCCTAACTCTAAAACTAATTCTTACTCAGCCCTAACTCTAATACAATTCACTATTCAGCCCTAACTCTAATAAAATTCACTATTCAGTAACTAGACCAAATTTAAACCTAACCTAACCTACTTCACGTGAGTTGGTCTAATTCGGTTTTGCTCTAGCATGTCGGTGATTGGCCATATAAGCCCCTACGAAGACAATGGGGAGGACTTCGAAGCTTATGCCACTAGGGTGAGGTTGTTTTTCGAGGCAAATTCCATTCCGGATGCTAAGAAAGTACCTACCTTTTTAACTATAATAGGCCCTAAAACGTTTGGTTTAGTTATGGACCTAGTTTCTCCTAAAGCACCGGAAACTTGCACCTATAATGAATTGGTACAGGCCCTAACCGATCACTACAAACCCCGAGTAGTTCTCATCTATGAACGTTTCAAATTTTATTCAAGGCATCAGACGGGAAATGAAAGCATTGCAGAGTTTGTTGCAGGAATAAAAAGCCATAGCCGTACGTGTAAATTTGGGGACAAATTAGATGAAATGCTAAGAGATAGGTTTGTAATGGGTCTCAAAGAGGAGTCTACCCAGAGAGCCCTATTAGCCATACAGGACCTAACTTTTAGTCAGGCTGTAGAAATAGCTACGGCTAGAGAAGCAGCTGCTAAAGATGTTAGAGCTTTTGGAAATCATAGTAGTAAAGCCCAACACGTAAATAGCTTTAAATCTTCTAGGCCTGGCAGACCTAACGAGCCTACTAGACAGGCAAATAAAAGGTATGAGGCGAATACTAAGCCTACTAATTCTACTAAGCCTTCCAAGCCATGTACAGGGTGTGGAAAACACCATTGGAAGAAAGATTGCCCTTTTAAAGAAGCAGTTTGCCGAAACTGTAGTAAAATAGGCCACATAGCTAAAGTGTGTTTTTCAAAGAAAACAAAGGGTGAAAATTCTAATTTTAACATTTCTAGTATAAATCCTCAAAAGGGAAATACTTCGAACATTGGAGTGGAGTACCTATTCTATGAGCAGCAAAGTGGGAAAATACAGGCCCATATATTGTAGAGGTAGGCCTAATGGAATTACAGTTCCTCTAGAATTGGATACGGGTGCTGCCCGGACGGTCATGTCCAAGGTAGTTTTTGATAAGATTTTCAAAACACACCTAAACTACATGCATCTAAAACGATTTTGAAGAAGTACGGTGACATACAAATACCTATTTGTGGAGAAGCATACGTCACAGTTACACTTAACCAGAAAACTTTGTCTCATCCCTTAACCCTTTTAGTGGTGGATGAGCAAGGGCCTACTCTACTAGGCCGTGATTGGATTGATGCTTTGGAAATGCCAATTGACAAAATCTTGCCAAGGGGTCAGGCAGATGTGCATACACTTTCATATCCATCTGACATAGACTCATTGTTAAGGGAGTTTTCTTCTATTTTTGGGCCTGAAGTAGGCAACCTAAAAGGCCATCAGGTCTGCATAGAAGTAGATCCTAATGTAACTCCGAAATTTTGTAAGGCTCGTTCAATTGCGCATGCACTGCGGGAGAAGGTAGATTTAGAAATTGACAGGCTGCTAAAAGATAAAATTATTGAACCAGTCACACACGCTAAGTGGGCTGCCCCAGTAGTTCCTGTACTAAAACCGGACAAGTCCGTGCGGTTATGCGGGGATTACCGTTTAACAGCAAATAGAGCCGTCCTTCTAGATTGCTATCCTATACCCAAGCCTGATGAATTATTTAGCTCTCTTGCTGGGGGAAAATATTTCACAAAACTCGATATGTCCCAAGCCTATGCTCAACTAAGTTTAGATGAAAACTCTAAAGAATTAACTATCATAAATACGCACCGAGGCCTATATAAGTACAATAGGCTATGCTATGGAATAGCATCGGCTCCAGGTATTTTTCAGAGGACAATGGACCAAGTTCTAGGTCACATTCCAGGGGTACTTTGCTTTCTAGATGATGTCCTCATTTCAGGTTCGACTAAAAAAGAACACCTAACTAGATTAACCACGGTTCTAAAAAGACTCCGGGATGCTGGACTTAAGCTAAAGAGAGAAAAGTGTTCATGGGTCACTAACGAGGTTTCATATTTAGGGTTCCGCATAGATGCCTCAGGCATTCATCCAACGGTGGATAAACTAGAAGCAATAGAAAAGGCACCACCTCCACAAAACATCACACAGTTACAAGCTTATTTAGGTCTCCTAAACTTTTATAGGAAATTTTTGCCTAATGCATCGACTTTCCTTGAACCCCTAAATAAGCTATTACGATCTGGGGAACAGTGGAGATGGGAGAAAACTCAAAAGGAAGCATTTGAGGCTTCCAAGGACGTACTACTAAAGTCCACTCTCCTAGTGCATTATGATCCTAAACTTCCTCTCGTAGTTTCAGCAGACAGCAGTTCTTATGGAATTGGGGCAGTGTTATCTCACCACATTGATGGTGTAGATAGGCCTATCTGTTTTGCTTCTAGAACACTAACTGAGACGGAAAGACGATATGCACAAGTGGAACGTGAAGCATTAGCCTTAGTATTTGCAGTAAAAAAATTTCATTTCTATCTATGGGGTCATGAATTTAAACTAATTACTGACCATAAGCCTCTTTTAGGTTTATTTTCACCTAATAAAAATATTCCAGTTATGGCCTCAGGTAGGATTCAACGATGGGCACTGATTCTACAAGCCTATAAATTTGACTTAGTACATCGGTCAGGTAAACTTCTAGGTACGGCTGATGCGCTAAGTAGGTTGCCCTTAGAAAATCCAAATGATTGTGTACCTATACCTACAGAATGGGTTCACTTGGTGGAGTTTTTGGAATCCACTCCAGTATCTGCAGTACAAATAGAGCAGTGGACAAAATCAGACCCTATTCTGTCTAGGGTCATCCATTTCTGCTCAGTTGGTTGGCCTACTAAGGTTGAGAGTGAATTACAGCCTTTTATTCAGCGTCAGTCTGGCCTCTCTATTCAAAATGGCTGTCTCTTATGGGGCCACAGAGTGATTATTCCAAATAAAGGCAGGTCGAATTTAGTGAAGGAACTTCACGCTGAACACATGGGCGCAACAAAAATGAAAGAGCTGGCGAGAGCTTATTTCTGGTGGCCTGGTTTAGATGGAGAACTCGAATCATTGGTTCGTTCCTGTCAAAGCTGCCTAGAGAACAGAGATCTCCCAAGGAAAAGTCCACTTCATCCTTGGGAATGGCCTACTATACCGTGGCATAGGATCCATGTTGACTATGCAGGTCCTATAAATAATATTTATTTCCTAGTCATGGTGGACGCCTACTCTAAGTGGGTGGAAATTTTTCCAACCACTTCCACGACTTCGGGTGTACGATTCGCTTACTCCGTTCAGTTTTCGCTCGATGGGGTTTACCCGTAGTCCTGGTTTCCGACAATGGTACTTGTTTTACCAGTGAGGAATTTCGTTCCTTCGTCCACCTAAATGGCATTAGACATGTCCGGTCTAGTGTTTTCCACCCATCTACTAACGGTCTCGCGGAAAACATGGTCCGTACTTTCAAGTCGGCCTTGCGTCATTCTCGTGGGGAGGAAATGCAAGTGGTGTTGGATAAATTTTTGTTTAAATATCGAATAACACCACACACCACGACAGGGGTGTCTCCCTCTAAACTTCTGATTGGCCGGGGAATTCGTTCAGTTTTTGATTTGTTACGTCCAAACGAAATGTTACAACAACGAGTTTTACGCCATCAGGAAAAACAGAAGTTGTACCACGACACTAAAAGAGGGAGAGTTCTAGAAGCGAAACCTAATGATCCAGTTGTGATTCGCAACTATGGGGCTGGACCAAAATGGGTTCCTGCAACTGTGCAGGAGAGAACGGGCCCTGTTTCCTTCAAGTGCCAACTAGAAGATGGTCGTTCTATTAAACGCCATCAGGACCAGATATGGGAACGGGAAGTGCAGAAGGACCAGAGTCTTCCGGAAGAGAGAACTGATCCTCCGGAAAATGGTTCAACTTGCCCGCCTATACAGGTTGCACCTGATCCTACTACATCAACCCCGCTCCGCAGGTCGTCTAGGGTCCCTCATCCCCCTGACAGACTAAACTTGTAGGGGAGGAGTGAGGTGACGTGTATGTATATATATGTATATAGTCTAAAAGTCACTAAAGTAAATATCACTAAATCTAAGCTGAATGGCAAGACGAAGCCATAAACGAACCAACGGGCTGTTCGTATTGCTTTGGTCTGGCCTAGACATGTTTTTTCCTATCTGACCTAATCTTTGGTGCTGAGTAAAATTAGGTGATGAATCTAAGGTAACAAATCGGGTAGGAAGTTGTTCGTACTTAAGTATAGTTAGGGGTAATGTCTATAGCTTCTAAATTGGTAATGTAAGAGAGAGTTAGGTAGGCTGTTGTGGGACACAGGAATAAAACGGTAGGCTTCAAGGAATACCTAATTCAACGCACCGGTAAGTGCTTTTGATTGTTTGCTAGAACCTAAGTAACCTAACTGGGGTGTCTACCCCACGCTATCACATCCTCATTCTCACTTTCATCAGTGTTGCTGGAAGATGTGGAAGAAGCCAGTACAACTTGACTAGTAGACTCCTCCATCAAAGATTCTGACTTTCTTTTTCTCTCTGCCTCAGCTTCCAACCGTTTGACTGCATTTTTTGTGCGGTGAAGATGTACAGTGTCCACACCACCGATTGAGCCAGGACGACCTTTTTGTCTTTGCAGTTGAAGGAACTCCCAGTCCTCACGATTCTTGATCAGCTTCTCAGCGTCTCCATGGGCGATGTCAAAGAGATCTTCCAATCGCTCTACAAAATCAGCCTCCTTGGTTTTATGGCTCTGGCTTGTTCTGGAAGCATGCTTCTTTAAGCAAGTCCATTCGTTAAAGAAATTCTCTAACTTCTTCATGGCACGAGGTTCCTGCTGAGTAGGAATATTGGCCTTATCCCAGATAACTATTGTGGCTCGAATAGATTGACGCAGAGCATCGCGGATTGTCATGTTTTTCTCTCTGTGGAGGTGCATAAAATAACCAAAAGCTTGCCTATATGGGGGCAGCTTTGAGCCTTTAATATCATCTACTGTAGATCCGAGCAAATAGAATGGTCTTCTTGTATTCATCTGCAAAATAAGAAAACAAAATATTAATGTAGTGTTATGGTTTTGTAGAGCAGGGCTAAATCACTGTTTTGACTTTTTTAAATTACAAAAAAAAAAAAAGAATTGGTAGACATAAAGTTAATTTGGTCTATTTTATAAATCTAACGTATTTTTCTCAATTATTATTCCTATTATTTTTTAATCTAAGCAAGGAATAAATATTTTTGTAGTAGAAATTTATATTTTGCTATTTTATTGGAAATAGAAACAGTGGTGTCACCCAGTGCGGTAACTCATGGTGTCACCCACCCACCTATGGACCTCCTCCCGTACCAGACCATACAGAATCCTTAGTAATGTTTTTTGTACTAATGTTACTCGTAAATCGTAATTCCCGTATATCACTGAATGTAATGGCAATAGTAGTGACAACAATAGCAAATTAAAATTACTCCTTTAAATTACAATATCATACGCACACAGCCTAAATGTATTTACATTTACATAGTTTCATGTGGTTAAAGTGAAAATTCGGTAAGTAAACAATAGAATTCGAAGTAAAAACGTTTAAGAACTACATCAAAATTATGTTCATTTTAACGTTAAACTTTACCGTTACATGAGATACATTAATGGATTAGGTTTGCATAATCAATAACGGCCCAAATAATGTAGAAGTTGTAGACAAATGCATATGGAAATATACTCATAAATTTGAGGCTGCAACATCATAAAGACAGAGGCTGCAACAACTGAGCGGAAGCCTTTTTTTATTTTTCTCCTTTTTTCCTTTAATTACTACTTCATTCTCAAAAACGTTATTGATATAGGTTCACAAATACTAATTACCACAATGTTGTAGCTAAAACAACAGGAAATTTGACAAAATCAGCGACTATAAAAACAACAGCGCGTGCTTGTAGAGCGTGCAGACGAAACCACGTGATTCGAAGCGTCATTGTAATTGGGTAATAATGACAGCTCTGACCGGAGCGCATTAGAAGGTTCAAAAAGTAAATTAGCATAGAGTTTTAGCCTTGTAGGTATATTGATACATGTAAGCTGGGCTTACGAAAAATGTTTTTGTTGTTATAACTAACTACAGGGATAGTTTTATAAAAAATAATAAATTTCTGCTCAAACACTGCACAAAAACCCCCCGCACCCCTCTAGTGACGCCACTGATAGAAACACAGATCATGAAACACATGTCAGGTAAAATTTCCATTGAACTAAATTAAATTCTTTGTGACAAATAGCAACATTGTTTAAAACTTCATAATATGTGTATAAGAGCATAAATTCTAATTTTTCATTAAATTCATTAAATTTTTTTCAACACTAATAACAAAATCAGTATAAATAATTGTGAAAAATATAAATAACAGTCTATTATCTGATAATAGCAAAAAGAAGTATAGTGATACACAGTTACACACCTTTTACTTATGACAGCAGAACACTGAATGATGACAAATAAACAATTGCAACATAATCTGGAGCATTCTTGATGAAACTTGTTTAAACAGGTTGATCTTGTCTTATCAAGCAATATTTTCAGCTACAAACTTGACAATTATCTCTAATATATTCATTTAATTGAATTCATCATAAATATGATGATTGATTAATTAAAAACATATGTTTAGTATACTTGACAACTGCTAGTAATTTCAAATATTAATTGCATAAATAATAGCTATATTTATGAACTTTAATAAGCGGGGGCGACCTCTAAAAATTGTTCAATCCCAAAAACGTTTTATGTGGTTTTTTCAACCAATGGAACTGGTTGAGGGGGCGCAACCTAAAAAAAATCAACACTTCGAAAATAAGAGACACCCTAATATATATATATATAGTAATTTTTTTTTTTTTTTAAAGTATGACCGCTCATGGCCACCAAAAGAAAGGAGGATAGCGGAGCGAACACAGGACGAAGACTATGGAACAATAGACGGGGGGTGGTGGAAAAAAAAGTACATAAAAATCATAGAAGTCGGGAGCGAAAGAGGAAGAACAACCCGGTTACCGAAAAGTAGGGACCTTCAGATAGAATAGCGCCAAGCCTATCACAAGGCCCGACGCTCACCAAAAAGGGAAAATACTCTGCGCCCAGCGCAGAGTAAAGTGGACACTCCACCAGGAGGTGGGCAAATGTAAGTGGAACGTTACAATTGGGACATCGGGGCACCCGATCCCCGGCCATCAAATAGCCATGGGTCAGCTGGGTGTGGCCAATACGGAGGCGGGCCAGAGCCGCCTCCTTATGGCGCGACCGATGGAAGGAAGAGGCCCAACGTCCCAATTTGGGTTTAATCTTGCAGAGTTTGTTATTTGTAGCGCCAACCCAGCGACTTTGCCACCGGGAGCACAAAAACCTACGAAAGCCAGGGATATAATCGGAAAAGGGGAGGGACACGGGTGAAACCTGTAGTCGGCACGCGGAACGGGCAGCTTGATCGGCAGCCTCATTTCCAGCCACGTTAACATGTGCAGGGACCCAGCAAAGTACGACCTCCTTGCCACCAGAAGTGACAAGGATCTGGCACAGTAACTGGATACGTCGGACCAGTGGGTGGACGGGGTCGAAACACTCCAAGCCATCCAGGGCACTGCGGGAATCCGAGTAGATGACAAACGACCCATCCGGATGCTCCCGCACCACCTCCAGAGCGCTCAGAATGGCTTAGAGCTCCGCCGTGAAAACGGAAGCCTCATCAGGGAGGCGGGTACATCGGGGAGCAAGGGCACACGACTGAGGAACAGCCGCAGCCTCACCCCCCCCCCCCCGACGACCTCGAGCCATCATTGAAGACCGCAACACATGCAGAGTGACACGCTGTATGTTGAAGGAATAGAGACCGAAGCAAGGCAGAGTCAGAATCGGCCCTGCGAACGGGGCGCAACGCCCTACAGCATATAACAGGGGTGCTCTCCCAAGGTGCAACACCCTCGAAAGAGACCGGTATGACGGATGAAGGAGGAGTGCCCATACCATCGAGGAGGGAGGTCACCGTGTCGGTGAAATACCAACCCCCATCCCGGCAGAACGCCCTCTCAACCACCTGGAACAGAGGAGAGTTGGGAAGACGGAGAATCCGGAGATAGTGCTTGGCAATGAGGAACGACCTCGGATCCTCCAAGGGAGGGATGTCGCACTCAACCTGCAGACTATCAACCGGAGAGGAGCGGAAGGCGCCAGATGACATGCGCAGTCCTCTAGAGAGGACCGGATCCAGTATCCGAAGGGCCGTACGGGAGGCGGAGCCATACACCACACTCCCATAGTCTAATTTTGATTGTACCAGGGACACGTACAAACGGAGGAGTGTCCGCCTATCCGCGCCCCATGTAGTATGAGACAGATGGACAGATGTCCCAGCAAATCCAGGGTACGTCTTGTAGTCTCGCGCAGCCTGCGAAGGTGGGGAACCCAGCTCAAACGGCTATCGAAGACCATGCCCAGGAAACGTACTGATTGAACGAGGGCCAGAGGCTGACCCCCGAGTGTAAGATTAAAGGCCGGGACGGCGCCGGAGCCCCGTCTCCTCGACGGACGGAAGGCCACACACGAAGTCCGGGGAAGACAGCGTAAGGCACACCGACGACGCCCAGCGTTCAACCCGATTGACCGCGAGTTGGACTTGCCTCTCCACGAGGGGGGACTCGTCCCCGCGGCATAGACAGCCAGATCGTCGGCGTAGATGGAACAGCGCACCGAGGACGGAAGGGCTCCCGGTAGCGCAGACATGACCAGATTGAAGCAGGAGATGCTCAAGACACACCCCTGGGGCACCTCCTCCTCCTGAACATACGGGTCAGATAGGGCCGCCCCATTACGGACGCGGAAAGTGCGACGGCAGAGGAAGTTACGAATAAATGTGGGCAAAAAGCCCACAAAACCAAGAGACTTCAAACGGTCCATGACAACTCCCCGACGGGTCGTGTCATAGGCCTTTTGGACATCGAAAAAAGACGGCCAGAACAAGATTCCGGCGGGAAAAGGCTTCCTGTACATCATGACCTAGGAGGAGAAGGGGGTCCAGAGTACCCCCGAAATCGATGAAAACCATACTGGGTCGGGGGGTATAACCCAAGCGACTCCAGTGTAAAGGAAAGTCGGACGGCCACCATCTTTTCAAGGAGCTTGCATAAGCAGCTCATCAAGGCAATAGGCCGATAGCCCGCCACCCCCGCCGGATCCTTCCCCGGTTTAGGTATTGGGACCACAATCTCCTCCCTCCAACGGGAAGGGAACGACCCCTCAACCCACATCCGGTTGAAAAGATCCAGCAAGAAGTGTAGGGCCATCGGGTGCAGATTCCAAATAAAGTCACGGAATGTCATCAGGGCCAGGGGCGGAAGAACGGTGGTAGGACAGTTTGTTACCGGACATTTCGCTACTAGGTCTTTTCGTTGCTAGGTCGCTTCGCTACCATATTCAAAAAAGTTTGTTAGTTGGTCACACCACGTGGTTTACATCCAAACCACGCCCATACGAAAGTTTAATGTTTTTCAAATTTTTTAGATATATTCAGTTTCGGACAGTTCGCTCTTGATGATGATGATATTCCACAAGAAATTGTCTCCTATTTTGAAACTAATTATATAGGAGGAGTGAGAGGTCGTGGTCCGCGAAGGAGGAGATTAGATCCACTGTTTTCTATTGATTCCTGGAATGTTTATGAAACGTTTGTAAATGGAATGCCCCGAACAAATAACAACTTGGAAGGTTTTCATAGTGCACTCAAACTTTCTGTGACAAGTTTACATCCAAACATTTGGACTCTGATTAATGCTTTGAAATAAGAAGCATTGGCAAAGACCAAAGTAGCCCAATTGAATCGTGGTGATAACCCTCCAAAGAAAAAGTACACGGACTGCGAACAGCGAATTAGAAGATTGCTGGAAACCTATGATTCCGGAAACAAACTTGACTTCCTTCGGGCAATAGCTCACAATCTTAAATATTTTTAGCTAATTATTGTATTTTTTATATGACATGTTTCCTACGTTCACGTTTGCAATTGTTTATATGACAAACATTGTATTTTTTTATTTATATTTCTTATATATTTTGGATATTTTAATAAATTTTAATCAATAATTTTTAATAAACATTAACAAATATGTTTTATGTCTTAATTAACATCAACAAATATACCTCAGTTTATCTACCTATATAAATATTGTTAACACAGCTTTATGTATAAAATAATATAACGATGATTTTAACCTTTAATGGTAGCGAAGTAACCTAGTAGCGAACTGTCCGGCCACCCGGAAGAACGACGGGTTGCTAAGGCAGCCCGAAGTTCCCGCATCGTAAAGAGACGGTTATAGGGCTCGTTCCCAGGTGGCGGGAACGTAGACGAGGAAATGCCAGATACAAAAGCACGCCAAGAGGTCCGATGGGCCAACTTGAGAGTCCGGCAGGCGAAAGCCTTCGCCCGCCGCATCTCAATCAAGTGGTCCGTGCGCCGGGTGCGGTGGAAGCGGCGCGTTGCCCTCTTCCTCCCCCACACCGCCTGGTGACATGTTGGAGTCCACCACGGGACGCTACGCGTCCGCGGGTTACCGGAAGATCGAGGAATACAGTCCTCCGCGACGCCCATCACCACCCGCTCGAAGAACTCCAAGCTCTCATCCACAGAGCCAGTCCAACACCGAACGGGCAATGACAGAACGAGCCCTGAAGGATGGCCAGTCAGCCCGCGCCAGGCACCACCTCGGTCGAGACGAGACACCCGGCTGCGGTCCGACCGGCTGAATCCAGACGGTAATGATCACTGCGATAAGAGTTCCCCAACACCCTCCACGAAAAATCGAGTAAGACATCGAGGGACACCAATGAGAGATCAATACAGGTAGATGAACCCGTGGGTTTGTGGAAATAGGTAGGTTCGCCGGAATTGAGGAACGCGAAGGAAAGTTCCTCCATTAAGAAGAGCAGTATACCAGCAACATTAGTCGACCGGACATCTCCCCAAGTCGGGTCGCGACTGTTAAAGTCCCCGAGGAGGAGAAACGGTCGAGGCAGTTGCAACACCAACTCGCGAACCGCGTCGCGAGAAGGAGGGATATAAATCGAGCAGGCAGTGTACTGGCGATCTAAAAAGAGCCGCACAGTCACAGCCTGCAAGGAACTACGAAGAGGCACACATCGCGAGGGTAACGAATGATGTACATAAATTGCCGCACCCCGCCGGCGTGTGCGCTCATCCGGGGTGCAAGGGAAACCAACATAGCTGGAGAGACGACGGAGTCCCCCGCGCAGTCAGGATAGCCTCCTGGAGACAAACGCAGGAAGGCCGCTCGCTCTCCAGCAGAGAGGTAAGGTTCTCCCAGTTAGCTAAAAGCCCCCTACAGTTCCAATGCAAAATGGAACTGTAAGGGGAAGGGGCATTATAAGAAGCAGAGAAATAGCCACGGACCAAGGTGAGCAACAAACTCAACGGTCCGTAACCAGGGACGGAATCGGCTTCCCCGACTCACCCCGGACGGGGAGGGTAGGGGCCACAGGGGGCAAGCCCGGGAGACGAGGATCCCGATTACAGGAGGCCACAGACTCCGCGGCTGCCTCACCCGTAGTAGAACGAGAGTGGGAAAGTGGAACAGGGAGTTCAGAGGAGGGCTCCCCTGAGGGGGGGAGAGGAGACGACGAGACGGGCCCAGTATATATATATATATATATCGTCATAGTCATATACCACGCAGTCCCTTCCACAATCTCTGTCCGATCCCCGTTACAGGTGATTGCTACCCGGCTCTCGCTGGATAGACAGTACCCGGTCTGTTCAATATACCTCTCTCCTCACATTCAAGTCTCCCGCGATGACCTGGTGGAGGTGGTACAACAATCCCCAGGCCCTTTCTATTACTGGGCGATCTCAATAGCCGCCACCCCTTGTGGGGGGAGAGAGACTCCACTTATATGGCCCCGACCCTGATTACTATCATGACCGAGTTCTCTTTTGTGTGCCTCAATGTTGGTTCTCCTACATTCTACCATGCCGCCACCTGCACTCCATCCTGTATAGACCTGTCCTTCATTCCCATACCTGAGCGTCTAGAATTCATACTCGCCGAAGGCCCCCATTTTTCAACCGAAGCGATTTTCCTTTTCCTCACTCATTCCCATCTGCTTCAACGGGTCTAAGACCATACCCTTCCTACCCACTATCCAGCAACTGAACCTTACCCTCCGTAGTCTACCATCCCCAACTCAGTAACACCACCCATCCACTGCCTCGCCGAGATATGTACCACTTTCACTAGGTACGAATCGGCGGTAAATTAAAGAAAAAAAAAAGACCTGTCCTTCGTTTCGACCGATGCCCTCTTAGATTTCACATGCCAAGTCCTCCAAGAGGATTGTGGAAGTGTCCATTTCCCTGTTCAACTCGCGCTCAATTGGCCCGACCACACCGTTCGGGTACCGGAGAAATGGATTACTGCCAAAACTAATTGGTCCCGCTTCCACGACGGTACATATACAACCCTTACGACTGCCTACTTCCCATCCTCCGACGAGTGCATCGCATACTTAGTCAATCGTTGTAGCGGCTGCGTGCACTAACATCCCACGATCCTCCGCCTACCACTTCACCCGACGGGTACCTTGGTGGACCCCACAGTGCACGGAGTCCGTACGCGCCAAGAAGGCGGCTACTCGACGTTTCTACCGTACGCGACTCCCCATACATCGCACGGAGATGCAGCGGGCCAGGGTCATCGCCCGCCGTACAATGAAGACCGCGCGTCGAGCTTCTTGGCGTGCCTTTGTATCCGGCGTCACCACCTCCCCACCTTCGGCTACCATCTGGAAGAAGGTACGGGGTGTCGAGAGGTGACATGTCTCCTCCCGGTCCTCTGGACTAACAACAGACTCCTATACGAGCCCAAATTGGTGGCAAACCACCTAGCTTCTACCTTCGCCGCCGTTTCTTCCTCCGCAGTTAGTTTCCTCGTACCCGCCCCTAACAATAGCTCCTCTTCAGCGTTCCTAGACAGCACCTACAACCGGTTGTTCACCATGGGTGAACTACAGGCGGCACTGGCTTCTCGACGATCCCCTTGTCCCAGCCCGGACGGTATCCCATACAGCATGATCCAACACATCTACCCTACCTTACAAATTTTCCTACTAGACGTACACAACCGCATATGGACAGAGGGCGCCTTCCACGTAATACTTATCCCCAAACCCGGCAAAGATTCACTCGATCCCACAAACTACAGAATAATCGCCCTAACGTGTTGTGCCTACAAAATCTTCGAAAAATGGTCGCTACGCGACTATAGTTCTTCCTTGAAAATAGTAATTCCTTCCCGGCTACCCAGTCCGGCTTCAGACAATTTCGTTCCACCACTGATCCCCTCATGCTCCTCAGCCGAGACATACAGAAGGCCTTCGACAATGGACAGTTCGTCCTATCAATTTTTTTTTTATATCCAGAAGGCCTACGACACCACCCGTCGGACAATAATCCTTAGTCAGCTCCAAAATCTAGGTCTCGTCGGAGCCATGCCGACCTTCATCAGGGGCTTCCTTTCGTCCAGAACCTTTAAAGTTCGGGTGGGTTCAGTCCTCTCAGACACCTTCATGCAGGAGGACGGGGTCCCACAGGGAAGCATCCTCAGTGTTCTATGCTTTTCCATCGTCATGAACACAGTCTCAAAATGCCTTCCACCCACCATCCGTTCTTCCATCTACGCGGATGACCTTGCGATCTACTTCGCAGGGCGGGAGCCGTTCGTCGTCCAACGGCAAATTCAGCTCGCCATCGACCGGGTGGAATGGTGCCCTCGACATTGTTCGCACCCATTCTGCCAGCTCCTTCATCATTTATTCAGATTCCCAATGTGCACTTCTCTCCCTTGAGAGATTTAACCCCCTTATCCGCTCGTCTGTACCATCCAACAAACCTTCCACCTTTTAACAGCCTTCCAACACAAGTATATGCTCTTCAGCAGAAGAAGACCTTCAACCCTTCCGGTTCCCTCTGTCACGTTATACGGCAATCCTCTTGGTGGTACCCTCCACGCGATTTCTGGGCGTGACTATAGACCGACGGCTCAACTGGGTTCCCCATCTCGAACACCTGAAGCAATCCCTCCAACGTCCCCTCACTCTCCTAGATCACCTCTCCCACACATGGGGCGCAGACCGACGCTCTCCCCTTCGCCTTTACGCTTCCATGGTGCAGTTACCCGCCTCTCGCCCTCCGACGGGGTCTGCTCCTCATGAGGACATACCTCCGTGCACAGAGAGACGACCCTCGTCGCTTCTATGCGCGGCGATTTCTGAACTCCCACCCCAAGGATGGAGCTGGCCCTTCACTGAAGCGGCCCGCTCTTTCTGGACCTTTCCAATATGCCCGCCCCCCTCAGTTACCCCCATTTCATACAGCATCTACCCCCCACCTCTGGCTCCTCACCCCTATCAAGTTTTGCAGGGACCTGTGTGCCCTACCAAAGACTTCGGTATACAGGTTACTCTTCCGAGAACGCGCAACCCAACACTCCGACACAGTCCCCATTTATACAGATGGCTCCCGCTCGGAGGCTGGTACGGCCGCCTCAGCGGTAATATTGGCTCAGCCGCTTTCTCGAGGCGTCAGCCTGCCCCGCGAGGCCTCCGTTTTATCGGCAGAACTCTCTGCGATTATGGAGGCCCTCGACATTGTGCGCACCCACTCTGCCAGCTCCATCATTTATTCAGATTCCCAAAGCGCACTTCTCTCCCTTGAGAGATTTAACCCCCTTATCCGCTCGTCTGTACCATCCAGCAAACCTTCCACCTTTTTAACAGCCTTCCAACACAAGACAATCTCCTTCTGCTGGGTCCCGGCATATGTCGGCAACCAGGGTAACGAGGAGGCGGACCGCACGGCAAAGACGGCTTGCTTACTGCCGGCCTCCCCCCGGCCCCTCCCTTTCTCCGACTTTTTCACGACTCTCTGCTCCCACTTCCGCTCCATCTGGCAACGGAAATGGGACAAAGCCACACAAAACAAACTCCACAAGATCAAACCTCAATTATGATACTGGGCTTCCTCATTCCACCGGTCCCGCCATGAAGAAGTGATTCTAGCCCGTCTCTGCCTAGGACACACGCATTACTCATGGTCACCTTATGGCTAAATCGCCAGCCCCACTCTGCCCAACCTGCCATACCCCTATCACTATTGTACATCTCCTGGTGGAATGCCCAAACCTGTCCGCTCTTGGTCGCAGGAGTTTCCCTCTCTTGTCCAAAATCCCCATACCCGAGCGTCTACAATCCATACTCGCCGAAGGCCCCCATTTTTCGGCGGAAGCGATTTTCCTTTTCCTCACTCATTCCCATCTGCTTCATCGTGTCTAAGACCATACCACTCCTACCCACTATCCAACAACTGAACCTTACTCACCCCCCCCCCCTAGTCTACCATCCCCAACTCGGTAACACCACCTACCCACTGCCTCGCCGAGATATGTACCACTTTCACTCGGTACGAATTGGCGGTAAATTAAAGAAAGAAAAAAATATATATACACTTATATATGAACACGGAAAAGGAGAATAAATTTCAACAATTCTGTCAAATTTGCAACATCGAAACCGAGAAGACTCAATTAAATGTGATTTCTGTCGGTTTCTTTTCGACTTCAGTTGTGTATCTCCCATAGAGCAGGCCAAAACATCTAAATAGGGTAAAGTATTTCTGTGGGATTTGCAGAACGGAAGTAAACTCGCTTATGGTTTTTAAAACCGAATGACAAAAAAAAAAAAAGCTAAAGGGGTAAAATGCGAAGAATGAGTAGAGAAGAACAGGCAAAGAGTCGAAAGAAATGGAATCCGGTAACATCACCACGAGAACATGGCAAAAATGAAAGAGTCAAAAGAAACAACATGCAGAATAGACAACCACAACACAATCTTGGACGTTTCCTGTCCTATCGCTCCAGTTCAATCTTTGGATCCTCCCAAGAGGAGACGCAGTTGGCACTTTGGCGCCGCTGATTGGGAAGTCCTTAGGCACTACTACTATGATTTCTCACGGAATGATTACTGCTTCCGTGGCTGGGGCCCTTCCGAGTGTGCTGAGCGCATCACAGAAGTGATTCTTTCGGGCATGGAGGCGTACATTCCATATTCTATTCCTACTATTAATACAAAAACAACTTCGTTTAACTTGTTCTTACGCTGTCTGCAACAGAGAGGAGGCTTTCAGAAGGTACCGTCGCCATCCAACTCCTGACTATCACTTAGCTTATACTGTATTTCTTTCCGGGATCGTGCCAAATCTGTTCTTCGACTCTGCAAAAATTCTTTCGTCTTACAAAAAACCTATCTAATTCTAATTCTTTTCGCTCTTTCTGGCATCTACAACGACTTCACTTCATCTTTTTTCGTTCTTTTCAATTCCGACAACTCAGTTGCAGTCTCTTCTCCTGACAAAACTGAACGATTCGATCAAAATTTCCCCTCCAAATCAACCCTAGACGATTCCGGTTCTGTTCTTCTATCTCCTCTGACTTTATTATGTCTGAAATCTCTTTCAAAGATTTTTTTCCTGCCGTATCTGAGCTCAGCTCTTGGAAAGCGTACGGTCCTGATGGTGTTCTTTATGTTGTTCTCAAGAACTGTGCTTTTGTGCTGACACCTGCTGGCAAACTCTTTCATCTTTGCTTTTCATCTGGTATTTTCCCGGCATGCTGGAAGTTCGCTTTCATTCAGCCTGTTCTAATGAAGCGTGACCGCTCTAAACCCTCCAATTATCGTCCAATTGCTTTGATTTCTTGACTTTCTAAAGTTTCTTAATATATCCTTCATAGAAAGATTTTTAAATTCTCACAATTCTCTCTTCTTACAATCTTCTTTCAAATTGTCAGTATGGGTTCCGCAAGGAACGCTCTACTGGAGATCTTGCCTATCTCTGACTCTTGGTAGTCAGGGGCGTGTACAGAAATTAAGGAAAGGGGGGCTCAACCCAACGACGTAGCCGTTTACAAGACGGCGAAGCCGTCGAGTGGGGGGAGAGGGTGTCCCTCTCCCTGGCTGGAGAAAATTTTTTAAATACAGTACTCAGAAACGTGTTCTGGTGACATCTGGACAGAGGTGGGTGAAGTACTTTCATTTGTTACTCAAGTTGAAGTACAAGTAATCTTTAAAAAATGTACTCTAGTAAAAGTATACGTTATCAAAAGTACTTAAGTTGAAGTACCAAGTAAGTGTTTTATAATGTACTTAAGTACTGAAAAGTAAAAAGTACTTTTTCAAAAATGAAATAATACACTACAAATATATAATATAAAATAAACATCATTATGGCAGACAGACTTCATTAGGATACAGAATTAGGATTATTATAAGTAAGAATTATTATATTAAGAACTATAATTTATTATAAGTAGTATGCATTATGTACAAAATTTCTTATTGAGTTTCAACAAAGCTGATTTTCAAAGCTTTTGCAATCTATCCTGGCTCTTTTCGGACTAAAAATTAGTCCAGCAACACTGAACAGTCGTTCACAGGCTGCAGATGCAGGAAGTGGCTTATTTAGCCGTATGGATATATCCATAAAATACTGTACTGAATGACTCTTCTGATTGGTTAATGAAACTCAAATGGTTTGGTAAACAAAATCTAGAATAATCCGGTTTCGGTGTCTTCCCCCTCTCAATACCTGACACTGAGAGGTGGCAGATTGAAAGCGGGTTTTTCCAGAATTTGTTTACCAATTTTGAATGAAATTGTGAAGCATACAGCTATTTTGTTACTTCGTACTTTTCAGATTTTTTCGCAACATTGTACTTAACCCTAAAAGGACGACCGCTACATATTAGTAGCGCTTCAAATACACGCATTCACAACTTAACCCTACAAACAATTCCGGCGTTAAAGGGTAAAGTTAAAGTACAAAATTTTTCCCAAGATTGTATTTAAGTGATAGCAAAAGTATTACAAAAAAAATTATTTTCTAGAAAGTATATTCTCGAAAAAGTTACTTAAGTATATCTACTTCACTAATACCCACCTCTGCGTCTGGAGCATAACTAAGTACCTGAAGGATGAGATTCACACTCATTTTCTGACAATTTTTTTTATTTAAACATTTGAAGAACGATAAAAATTGTTTTAATACGTATTGAATTGACAATTCAATTGTCAAATTAGTTTTATGGAATTTATAAGGGGGTCGTGCCCCCTGCGCCTTCCCCCCTTGGTCATGCCCCCCTTAGACACGCCCCTGGTCATCCTCCTTTCGGGATTTCGGTGAAACTTTTGGTGTTGCGCTAGACATATCAAAAGCTTTTGATAGAGTCTGGCACAAATCTTTAATTTCCAAACTGCCCTACTTCGGTTTCTATCCTCATAGAAACCCACTCTTTAACTTTTAATTATCAATGATCTATTAAGTCGCACTTCCTGTCTTATCCACTCCTATGCCGATGATTCCACTTCTCACTTCTCCACCCGCTTCGCCGTCCTATGTTTCGCGTAGGACGGCTGTGGTACACCTGACCTCTGATCTTTCTGCTATCTCTGACTGAGGCAGAGAAAACCTTGTGGCTTTCAATGCCTCAAAAACTCAGTTCCTCCATCTGTCTACTCGTCACAATCTTCCACACGACTATCCCCTTACCTTCAACAATACACAACTCAATCCTTCCTCTTCTCTTAACATTCTTGGTGTTTCCTTTTCTCGTGATCTTTCCTGGGAAGATCACATATACTCTCTTTCCAAAACAGCTTCCAAGAGGTTAGGGGTGTTGTACCGGCTCCGCGGTTTCTTCACCCGTGTTCATTTGCTGTTTCTATACAGGGGTCTTGTTCGCTCCTGTATGGAGTATGCTTCTCATGTGTGTGGTGGTTCAACCCCCACAGCCCTACTCGACCTGGTGGAATCAAAGGCTTTTCGTCTCTTCATTTCTCCATCTCTTACTGACTGTCTTCAATCTCTCTCTCTTCGCCGCAATGTTGCCTTGCTCTCTATTTACTGTCACTATAATAACGAACACTGCTCTTCTGAACTCTTTCATTGCATACCTCCTCATTTAAGGATAGCCCGCAGCACTAGACTTTTGACACATTCTCGTTCATATTTTGTCCAACTCTCTAACCGTCTAACGCAAGGGTTAATCAGTATTTTTAATCTTTCATCTACTCAACCGGTGAACTCTGGAACAATCTTCCTTAATCCATATTTCCTCCTGTCTATAACCTCCAATCAAACGCAGAGTGTCCAGACATCTCGAAAGCCCTGGACCCTGATTTTGGCTCCCTTCTTCTTCTATTAGGAGGGCGTTTTTGCGAGCATTCGCCTTCCTTCCTGCATAGGCTGACCATATTTCCTTGAGACAAAAACGGGACATTGGGATGGCAAAAAAGGGACGGGGTTATGTAATATTCTGTATTCATGAAAAAGTAAGTACATAAACCGGGACAAAATTGACATTTTTATTAAAACGACGGGACGGCCAGGAAATATAAAACAAACGGTACTGTCCCGTTCAAAACGGTACGTATGGTCAGCCTATTCCTGTATAAAAGAAAGACATCGGCCACTAACTCAAATAACGAAGAACTCGAGGAAAACCTCGATGTTCAGAAGTCATCACCAAATGAGGAAATGAAACGAAAATCAAAATCAAAGGCCTCGGGCAATAATATGAAGGAAACTATATGCAGATATTATGCAAGAGGAATTTGCAAACATAGAGGACGGTGCTTATGTGCGCACTAGACTTTGTGTAAATTCTACTGTAATGGTCACTGTAATTTCGGTGATAACTGCAAATTCTACCACCTGACCATATGCAAAAATTATACAAAGTATGGAAAATAGTGCTACTATCATCATCATCATCATTATCCAACAAACTTTAAGGCTCTGGAAGTAGTCCAAAGCAAACTACGAGCACAAACCACAAAAATAATTTTTTCGACTTCACCAATACGATACTGCTACTTCAGCCAACATATGCAATTGATACATGTGAAAACCTCCGAGCTGAACCGTTTTCAGAACTGATAACGAATTTATAATATATAAGGGGTAGCGTAAAATTGGAAACATTAAGGTGGTTGCAAATATGCAAGGGCTGAAACCGAACCGACCTAGCTGCAGGGAAGTTACGTAGCTAGAGTAGAATTTTAGTTTTAAATAGTAGGCTACGGTATGTATCGGAACTTTGTAGAAAAAAAAATTTATGCATACCGGGGCAGTTCTTAAAATCAGGGGTTCTGACCAGCTGGGTATGCCTCTGCTTCTTTAAGTAATTCCAATGCGAAGGTCGCATATAAATTAACATATGATAAATCGTCGTTTAAAAGGGGGAAATCACATACATGATGTACACTTCAGTGGGAATTCTTAAATTTGATTGTGCTGACCGGCTGAATGTGCCTTTGGATCAGTGCTTCCCTATCCAAGTTACTTCAGTGTCGAAGATGGCAATATAATTTATTTCTAAAAGTAAGTCTCTCAGCACGATGTCCTTGGCATTCATCGGGGAAATGATTCAGCGATGAAATGATGATGACAACTATATAATAAATAAAAAAATACATCCTAAAGAAAAATGCATGGTGTAGATTAGATTAAATAGTTTAGTGTTTCATGCTATCCTTTATTTTTCTTTGTCCTCTGATGAGTAACTGGGTACACGAGATAAGTTTACACATGATGTGAATGAATTATAAAGCTATTCTTTTCACTTTACTTTTTCTTACTTCCCAATGAATCATTTCATAAAAATTTTGTCAGCAGTGGCTGGCGGAAGAGGGAGAGCTTTGTCTGTTCTGTATTTTCCTACAAACTGCTCTTGTGTGAAAGCTTTAGGAGTCCATAAGTGTAAGCGTGGTATTAGTTCGCAGTATTTTTTAATTTTTTTTCTCTTTTGCACTCCTTTCTTGGGCTAGCTTAAAATGGATTTTAGGGTTTTTGTTGGCCTGTAATATTGGGTGTCCCACTTATGACCTTTTTCTTCAGATCCATTGAACATACCTTTTTTCCTGTTAGAAATGGTTCACTCTTACTAAATATATCAAAAAAAGATTCAATTTAACAATTTTAGGGTCCCCGACCCATCCCTGAAAATGCTAGAAATACCCATTTTTTGTATTGTAATCAATCTATTGTGTCCCACTTATGGCTTTTTTTTCAAATTTATTGAACATAGCGTTTTTCCTATTAGAAATGGTCCACTTATACTAAATATATCAGAAAAAGCTTCAATTTCAATATGTTATGGGTTAAGGTACAGTAAAAGGCATTTGATCAGGTTAGTGGGGCTCAAATTCTCAACTAAGAAAGGGACTTTTTTTATTGTAGCTAAAAAAGGAGCAATAGCAAGAGTTTATTGTGGAATTAACCATTTTGTGATTTTTTCAGGTATTTAGATAATAAAATATGTTTAATTGAGGTATTGTTTCATGAATGATATTCTTAACCAAAAGAGTTCCCTTCCTCGCGATGACGATAGAGAATTGGCAGAGACAATTCTCCTCATTCTGAATGAAGTGCCTTCCAGAGGAATTCATTGGATTAAGCCAGGAGCCTTCCATCATGCAAGATGGATGGCTTCAATCCTTTACATCAATAAAATGTATGCCTTCTCTCACCAAGCTGGCAACGATGATGTCTATTCAAAAACTTGAAAGATTTTGTCAGTTTACATCCCTTTTTTATGGAAAATATTGGTTGTCCTGTATTAAATCATCCATCCGACGCTCCTGTAAATGATCTTAGATTCTACATTGAATTGATAAAATACAAACAAATAGACAGTGAGGTTGCCGAATCTGCCCTAGCCATTTTTCGAGGTCATTATTGGTACTTGACTGAAGAGCTCGTCCCCGTGGTTTTGTTTGGCTCTGTTAATAATGAAGAAAAGGTTAAGATGGCCAAAGAATTAACAAAATATGATCCTCCTCAAGAGTTCACACCAGATCAGCCTATCTTCCCTATTCTGAAGCAGGGTGTCAGACTTCATCGCCTCATAGGTCCAAGATCTTGGTACCTATTCAAACTTCTCAACTCATCTAGGGAATGGATTGAAAAACTCATGTCATTATGGGAAGATGACGATTTTAAAAGAATGAGGGTCCTTATTTCGTCTGCCAAAGTAGTAAGTGACACGGCAGAGCATGGCGTGAAGCTCATTTTCATGGGCATTGTAAGGATGGAAGTGAGTTTCAACAACTTTTGTAGGTCGTTGAACAAAATAGACATGCAATCCCAAACATGACGAAGAAAAATTTGGTCACTGCTCTGAGGTTAAAATGTAACTAAGATTTGTTTTTTTTATTTTAAGCTTTGTTTCAAGCGAATAAAAGTTTGTTCATTGCTTTAAGTGCAAAAGGTTCCAAAGATTACTTTCTTTTGTTTTGACCTTTATTTTCTTGTTATTGGTAAAGATTTTTTTTGTTATTTTTGAGAAATAAATAAAAAAACGATGGGGTTTTGTTAACAATGCCAAACGCTTAAAGTATTTTAATTTATATAATTTTAACCTAATGTTAACCAAGTTGTTCCCACTTCGATTCGATAAGATGAATAAAGTTCTTACTCATCTTATCCTTTCGAGGCCCATCGCCGCAGAGCTGCTGTTATTTTATTTATTTGTCGGGTTCGAAATCCCAGCTGAGCCGTGAACGGCCAAATTCTAAAGGGCAAGTTCTACCTAAAGCCCAAGTTAAGCTAAATTAAACTTTACGGATTTGAGATCCTATTAGGTCCTACCTCAGGGTAACCTCAGGGTTGCTGACTCGATGCGGGCCTACCTTAGACCTTAAATTACATGAACTTAAAAGGTAAACAAAAGGGTACTATTTGTGGTCTTCTTTCTGAACCTTGCAACAACAACGCAACCTGGACTATTGCACGATGCAACAATCATGTATCTAAACAACCAAACTGAATTGCAAGAGAGCTCTCTATCAAACCACACCTTTACGTACGACCTTCCACAAACGAGTAGAAAGACGCGCAGCGTCTCAAAATGATGCCAACAGTGTGACCAAACAATGATGCCACAAGAGCTCAAAAATGCTAGCTCTAAATTAATTTAATTTTTCACTAACCTTACAATTATGAGATGGATATATATACACACCTTAACTTAATATATATACAAGCAATGCTGCATCAATCAGCTTAGTCATCGTATCGCCTTGGGACAACAATGGTTCTTCCTCTTCTAGATTTTCTAACACTCCCCACCGAAGAGGCATTGTTGTCATTACCTTCTGCAAGGTTAGCCAAGCCTTCTTCATGAGGCTGTAACTCAAATGTTTCATCTTGACTATCTGTGTTTTTGCTGATTTCTAAAGCATAGAGTTTTTGTATAGGTCTCTTTAACTTTCCTCCTGAAGTCTTTACCAGTGCAGACCTAACTAAATTGTCTTTGCCAACAAACAACTCTTCAATTATGCCAAGCTTCCAGCATTGCCTTGGTCTTTCATCCCCAATCATTACCACTTCTCCCACCTTGATACAATTTGCATTGGAGCCCTTTACCTTGCCTGATGGGTAATAATTGAGTTCTGGCAAGTATTCCATCTGCCACCTCTTCCATAACTGATCTTGTAGCTCTTCAAGGTACCTGAACCGTCTGGTTAACTCTCCTTGAGTGCTCTGGATGGGCTGCAAGTCTTCTGGCACACTGGGGTTTGATGTTAATCGTTTACCACAAAGAAAATGATTTGGTGTCAATGGCTCTGCATCCTGCCTACTGTTGTAAACAAAAGTGATAGGCCTACTGTTCACCATTGCTTCTACTTCACATAAAACAGTAGAGAATTCTTCTTTGCTCAAATGAGCATTAGCTAAAAGTTTCTTTAATGGACACTTTACACTTCTCACTAGCCTTTCCCAAAATCCTCCCCACCATGGTGCTCTCTCAACAATAAACTCCCACTGTACCCCTTGGTGTGAAAAGTAGGATTGGAATCCTTCCTCTTTTAGCAAGGACCAAATTTCTTGGAGTTCCTTTGCAGCCTTTTTGAAGGTTTTTGCATTATCCGATATGATTTTATTTGGGAAACCCCTTCTGTTCACAAACCGTTTAAAGGCCAAAAGAAATACATCACTACTTAAGTTGCTTACCAACTCCAAATGGATTGCTCTGGTGGTAGCACAGGTGAAAAGACATATATAACCTTTGTTAGACTCCCCTCGCTCATACACATAGACTGGCCCTGCAAAGTCTACTCCCACTACATCAAATGGGGCAGTATAGACACCGTTCTCTTGGAAGTGGAGCCACCTTTTCATAATAAGGCTTTGCACTCCAACGCTTGCAAACCACACATTTATGCAAGACCTTTTTCACTACTTGTCTAATTTTGAGAATCCAAAATTGTTGTCTAATCTCTATTATCACTTCTCTAACTCCAGCATGTAACAGCTTATGATGAGTATCCAGGATCAAAAGGTCCACAAAGTGCCCCCCAGAAGGTAGCAAAATTGGATGTCTTTTCTCCTCTGGAAGCCCAGAAAACTGTAGTCTACCTCCTACTCTCAATAAATCCTGATCCAAAAACACATCCAAACCCTTGAGCGCAGAATGTGTTGGTAGAACCTGTAATGGATGGCTGGTGAGCAATTCCCGCTCTTCACCAAATTTTTCCTTCTGCGCATATACCACCCAGTATTTCCTGGCTTGCCGAATCTCATTACTGTTCAGAATTCCTTCCCTTCTTGTTTCTCCCTTAATGTTGTTGGTAAATCTATATATCCATGCTGTCACTCTTAACAATCTTTTCAGACTGCTAATGTCCTCAAGCCTCAATATGGGGTCCTGCTGCATAACTTGACAACTGTTCACAGCGCATTTTCTCACCTCACTCACCCATGCTTCTTCAGCCTGGCATTCTCCTACAATAGGCTGATTAGAAGGCCAGTTTTCACTTCCAAGTTTTAGCCACTCTGGCCCATTCCACCACAAACTTGATTGTGAAAGATCTTTCACCGAAATTCCTCGTGTTGGTAAATCAGCGGGGTTTTGGATGCCTGGACAATGCTTCCATTGCTTGGGATCTGTGTGCGCTTGAATTTCCTCCACCCTATTGGCAACAAATGGTTTCCATTTCCTTGCCTGACTTCTTAACCAGTGCCAAACTATAGTGGAGTCTGTCCAATAATAGCTTGGAATTTCATAGAGGGCCAAAGACTTTCGCACTGTAATTGCAAGCCGACTAGCAATAACGGCACCCATCAATTCCAACCTTGGAACAGAAAGCCTTTTCAAAGGTGCTACTCTACTCTTTGCAGCAACCAACCTGCAACTTACTTCTTCTTGCAATGCGCCTTTTATATAAATACAAGTTGCATAGGCTTCCTCACTTGCATCACAAAAGATGTGCAGCTCCAAATTGTCTGGACTATTGTTCAACTCTCCAAAGTACCATCTTGGGATTTCAATGTCTCCAAGATGTGCCAATTCTTTGAACCAATATTTCCACCTTACCACCATATGATCAGGTAACTCTTGGTCCCAACCAAGTCCAATTTCCCAGAGGCTCTGAAACCAAATTTTTGACTTTATCACAAATGGAGCCAGGAATCCAAGAGGATCAAAGACCTTCGAAGCCAAACTAAGAGCTGTACGTTTTGTCCACCTTGTCTCATTCTCAGCCAGCTCTACTAAAGATTTCCCATTGAAGGTAAACAAATCATCATCTTGCTGCCAAACGATGCCTAGCACCTTTGCGTCTATTGCCCACAACTCCTTAATACCAGAATCCTCAATACTTTCTGCTGCATCAGGTACTGCAGAGGAATGACTCATAAACTCTTGTAATTGCGAATGATTGGTCTGCCATTTTCTGAGCTCCATGCCAGCCTCCCTCATTATAGCTCTAGCCTCCATGAATATCTGTTTAGCCATTTCTGTATTATCCACGGAACATAGCAAATCATCAACATAAAAATTTTTCCTTATGTGTTCAATAGTGTTAGGATAGACTTCAGAATATTTCTTAAAATGGTACTGCATAGTAGCTGCCAACAGAAATGGACTAGAGCTGAGGCCAAACAACACTGACTTCATTCTATATGCTTGAACCTTAGGTTCATTTTCCAACAAGTCTTTCGTATCCACCCACAGATACCTTACTG
Source organism: Bathynomus jamesi (assembly GCA_023014485.1). Taxonomy (NCBI): domain Eukaryota; kingdom Metazoa; phylum Arthropoda; class Malacostraca; order Isopoda; family Cirolanidae; genus Bathynomus; species Bathynomus jamesi. The sequence continues at coordinate 268,436 of JAJOZX010000152.1, forward strand.
CATCTCTGTCCTCTGGTTTTAACTTTATCCGCAAAAAAGCTTGCTTCACATCTGCAGTCAATGCTACTCTACCAAACCTGAATCTCAGTAACAAGGAAAATAAATCTGCATTTAAATTTGGCCCAGCATCCAAACAGTCATTCAAGGACACACCACCTTTGTCCTTGGCTGAGCCATCAAAAACTACCCTCAGTTTGGTGGTAGTTTTGTCTCGCCGTACCACTGCATGGTGTGGCAGATAATGTGCCTCCTGGCTCACCAGCTCACCTTGCACCCTTTCAGCATAGCCCTCCCTTACATAACTTAGGATGGCCTCATCGTATTCAATTAACAACTCCTCATTTTTTCTTAGCCTGTACAATGAAGTCTCCAACCTCCGATTAGCTAGCTGAAGGTTTGAACCGGGTTTGCAAGAATCCTTCCATGGTAGGCCAACTTCATAGCAACCATCTCTAAACCCAATCCCTTTTTCAAAGTGCTCTAAAACATCATTGTTCACTGTACTTGCCTGGTTGTCCTTTATACCAATAGATTCAAGTTCCCAAAATGCTTTCAAATGCCTTTCCAGACCATGGCTGTTCTCCTCAATCTTAACAAAGAGAGCCTTAACTTCCATTTCATTGCAATAACTACCATGTAGCATCCAGCCTAGCTTACTTTCAATAGCTACTGGGCCTTGAGATGTACGGACAATATTACCAGTGATGAAGTCCCAATAATAGTCAGCTCCAATCAAAAGACTAATATCTTCTGTTCCCTCAAACTTATTATTGCCCAAATTAATTCCTTTAACTTGCAATTCTTGGACACATGCCATATCTAAACAAGTAGTGACTGGAGCACAAAGTTCCTCAATCTCTACAGCTTGGACCTTGATAGTGGGACTTTGCGGTAACAACCCTTTAACCAGAACTTCTACCTTCTTAAATTTGGTTCGGTTTTGAACGGAACCCCCAAACCCAGAAATTCTTAAATTTTCCCTCTTAAGTTCTTTAAACTTCAATTTTCTGGAAATTCTGGTCTTAATAAAACTACACTGGCTACCACTATCAAACAACACACTTACAGTAGCTTCTCCCTCATTCCCAATTAATAAGGCTGCAGTTGTTTGCAATAATCCCCCTTTACTTTTACTCCCTTGCATAGCAGTGGCATGTGCCACTGATGTCTCTACTTCTGGGGTAGGCCTACTAAGAGTGTTTTCACACAATAATGGCTGATGCCTACCATGACATTTTTTGCACAAAATTTTAAACTTACAAAACCTTGCTCTATGACCTTTCAAAAAACATTTAAAACATGCTGTGGACTTAGTTACCCTGTCCTTTCTCTCCTCAAAGGGTAAGGCCTCAGCCATTCACATTTATATGACTTGTGGTTGCCTTCGCAAAATATACATTCCTTGATTCCCTTTAATTTATTCTCAGAGGAGGCATGTAGAGCTGACACTGTACCTGGGCTATTCCTTTTTGTGGAAACTTTGGTGCTGTGCCTGCCTTTGTCCTCTTGTTTACCATCCCACTGTGCAAACTCAACTCCCTCTCGTCTTGCTAATTCTGTGCCTAAAAGACTTAACATCTGCTGAAGTGGGATGTACACATGTTCTGCAGAGTGTCCCCTACTTAATTCAAGCAAAATTGAGCTAGGCAATTTAGACTCCAGTGTAGGAACCAACATTATACCATACTTTTCCATTCCTACCCCCAAGTTGTCCAGAGACCTAGTTCTAATTTCAAATTCATCATATAACTGCCGTAACTCCTTGACACTATTAGGATTATTAACAGGAGGTATAGTTAAAAGTGCACGGAGGTGGCTTTTAATTAAGATCTCTGGCTTACCAAACCGTTTCTTTAATATATCCCAAGCCACATTATAATTAGCCTCTGTTAATGCTAATCCTGCTATAGTCTTTGCTGCCTCCCCTTCCAAGAGGGACCGCAAATAATTAAACTTCTCCACGGCACTTAACACTTGACTAGAATGAACTGCTGATTGAAAACTGTCTGCCCATCCTTGCCATTCCTGAATACTCCCAGAAAATGTTTTGAGTACAAGCCTCGGTAATTGAACTACAGATCTGTTAACCTTAACTTCACAAGCATCATTTGTTGAGTGTTGTGTTTCATTATTAGACCTGGTCTCTAACTGTACTGAGCTGCTAAACTCTTTTGCTTGGAGGCCTACGTTAGTCATATCATCAATAATCTCTTCAAAGTAAATTATGTTATTTTCTATTTCATCCTCTTCTATAAGAGCCTCAATTTTAACATTTACCTCACTTAGAGCAACCTTTTTAGTTTCTAATATGGCAAGCTTCGCAGTCACTAAGCGTAAATCCTCTTGCTCTATGGCAGAATCTATAGTGGCAATGACCTTTGTAATTAGACCTTTGTAGGCACTTCTCCTTTTATAAATTTGTTCAATTCAGATGCACTCATCTTCAATGTAAACAACCCTTGGGCTCAATACCAAATGAGCTGAATTGGCAGAAATACTTAACCAAACTGATCAAACGCAAATTTTACTTTCAAATAAACTGAATTGCTGGGTGGGGTACTAACCAAACACCAGTATGGAATACCAAATTTTCCACCCCAGGACCTTAATTCAATAATGACCCAAAATTAACCAAACCAGAAAAAAATAGGCCAAAAAACGACCGACGACTGGCCAAGTTTCGCAATTGGGCGACCAAACTTTACCCTGGGACCTTAATTCAATAATAACCCAAATTTAACCAAACCGGAAAAAAAGTAGGCCAAAAAACGACAGACGACTGGCCAAGTTTCGCAATTGGGCGACCAAACTTTTTACCCTGGGACCTTAACTCAATAATACTCAACCCGTCTAGGCCTAACTTGGGATACAATTTGCACAATCAGAACTTTGCCGAAAAATGGTCACTGACTCAGTCTTGGGGTAGAAATCCGGTTCTGAAGGACCATGTTATTTTATTTATTTGTCGGGTTCGAAATCCCAGCTGAGCCGTGAACGGCCAAATTCTAAAGGGCAAGTTCTACCTAAAGCCCAAGTTAAGCTAAATTAAACTTTACGGATTTGAGATCCTATTAGGTCCTACCTCAGGGTAACCTCAGGGTTGCTGACTCGATGCGGGCCTACCTTAGACCTTAAATTACATGAACTTAAAAGGTAAACAAAAGGGTACTATTTGTGGTCTTCTTTCTGAACCTTGCAACAACAACGCAACCTGGACTATTGCACGATGCAACAATCATGTATCTAAACAACCAAACTGAATTGCAAGAGAGCTCTCTATCAAACCACACCTTTACGTACGACCTTCCACAAACGAGTAGAAAGACGCGCAGCGTCTCAAAATGATGCCAACAGTGTGACCAAACAATGATGCCACAAGAGCTCAAAAATGCTAGCTCTAAATTAATTTAATTTTTCACTAACCTTACAATTATGAGATGGATATATATACACACCTTAACTTAATATATATACAAGCAATGCTGCATCAATCAGCTTAGTCATCGTATCGCCTTGGGACAACAATGGTTCTTCCTCTTCTAGATTTTCTAACAGCTGCATTCAGATGATGCTCTAAGGGGGGCGGTAACACCCTACTACTGTTTCTTGTACCTTACTGAATAAAGCTTCGAATTACCTCTCTTTTGATATCAAATATGTTGATATTTGAGAAAAATCTTGTTCATTTACGTTGATTACAACGTAAAAAAATGGGTATTTCTAGCATTTTTAGGGGGACCCATTTACGGGGGTGGGTCGGGAACCCCAAAATTGTTAAATTGAATCTCTGTTTTACATACTTAGTAAAAGTGAATCATTTCTAACAGAATAAAGGGTATGTTCAATGGATCTGAAAAAAAAGGTCATAAGTGGGACAGTGGGACACCCTACCTGTAACACACACACACACACACACACACTCTCTCTCATATATATATATATAATATATATATATATATATATATATATATATATATATATATAGGCCTTCCGAAGCAAAAGTAGCACAAGCGCCATCCGGGGCAAAAATGACTTATACCTACTGAGAGGTTCTTTAGACCGTATATTATCACATGGTGATGGATGAATTGCAGAAACGCCAATGTTCGTATGGTCGAAAGTCCCGCGAAAAATAACGCGTTATCTCTGTCCGAAGGTCGTATAACTTCGAACGCGTTTTCTGACGATTAAAAAAAAATGGCGCTTGTGCTACTTTTACTTCGGAAGACCTCATTATAAAGCCTTTGGTTAGCTTCCGCCAGAATTGTTCATTCTGACGAAGATCAAACTTTTCACCCTATCTTAGACCTACAGTTTAACGTGGAATCCGAACCACGCCCTACCAGCAGCCCAGCGTCTTAACTACTCGGCCACCCAGGGTACCTATTTATCTACCAACCACTTTCTTTGTGTGGAAGGATGAACACCTGGGTTTTGTTGCGCGCCGGCTGCTGTCACCGGGTCTTGGACCCGTGGCTGATAGATTCGTAGTCAGCGACGCTAACCACTTCACCACCGAGGCGCTCTATATACTGTATATATGTACTGTATATATGTATATATACAGTACATATGTATATATGCACGGTCTGTGTGTATCATAAAAAACCTCAGGGAACCATTCTGAGTTCATTTATATATATATATATATATATATATATATATATATATATATATATATATATATATATATATATATATATTCTATATATATATATATATATATGTGTGTGTGTATATATATATATATATGTGTATATATACTGTATATATATATATGTATGTATGTGTGTGTGTGTGTGTTGAACTATGGTATTTGTCATTTACCATTACTTATTCGGACTATAGTGGATTTAATTTTCCCAGAAGAGTTCTTTGTTCCATGCACGGTCTGTGTTCAACATATAAGTTTCTCAGGGGACCATTCTGAGTTTGTTTGTATATATATATATATATATATATATATATATATATATATATATATATATATAACTGCAATGACCACGCAGTATATTAATGTATAGAAACGACGTAAGTATAGAGGAGTGTTCTGCACACGAGGAAGAGAAATAACGAACAAATGAAAAATGAGGTGACCGCCCGGGAATCGAACCCAGATGTCTGACCGGCAATCGGAAGGTCCTGGGTTCGATTCCCGGGCGGTCACCTCATTTTTCATTTGTTCGTTATTTCTCTTCCTCGTGTGCAGAACACTCCTCTATACTTACGTCGTTTATAATATATATATATATATATATATATATATATATATATATATATATATATATATATATGATACACACAGACCGTGCATGGAACAAGGAACTCTTCTGGGATAATTAAATCCACTATAGTCCGAATAAGTAAAGGTAAATGACAAATACCATAGTTTTTCTTTTTCATGATGCAAGCCCGACGTGGGCAACGGGTCTCTCGCAAAGAGGTCCCATAAATATAGCTTCCCTCACCAGCTATCTGCAAAGCAGACAGGACATGTTATGTGCCTTGAAAAGTGGACGCTCAATTCTGCCAGTTGAGTAAACCCTAGATCCTTGTCCCAAAGCTGGATCCTGTCTGCTTTGCAGATAGCTCGTGAGGGAAGCTATATTTATGGGACCTCTTTGCGAGAGACCCGTTGCCCACGTCGGGCTTGCATCATGAAAAAGAAAAACTATGGTATTTGTCATTTACCTTTACTTATTCGGACTATAGTGGATTTAATTATCCCAGAAGAGTTCCTTGTTCCATGCACGGTCTGTGTGTATCATAAAAAACTCAGGGAACCATTCTGAGTTTTTATATATATATACACACACAGGGTGTTTGAAAACTTTCTGTACAAATTGTAATGGGGGATAGGCAACACCAAGACAAACCCTTTTCGTCTATAAGTGTGTGTCCGCTGACGTCACCATTCGGCGCGAGAGGGCGCCGCTGCAATTGGCTAAAAGGTGAAGTGGGCTAGACTCGCGCTTGCCGCGGGCATTCTTAAATCGGACGTAGTACGCGTAACATGGAGCGCTTCACGACTGCTATGATGGCTGACATGCATATGGTGTATGGGGCTGCCAATGGAAACGGAAGAGCTGCTGTGAGGTTGTACCGACTAAATGAGAACCAACTCTTTGTGATCATTTATTTATTTATATAAAGTCAAACATAATCATTGTCCTCTATCTCCTCCCAAGTCTTTGATACTAGATGTGATATGAGGTAATTGCAGTACAGTAGTGCAAAGACTTATATTGTTTTATAAAGTGAATACAGTATAGTACTTTAATAGGAAAACATAGATACTAGTTTATTTAAGAGTAATATGAGGACATAAGGCTTTGCTATTACATCATGATGAATACGATACTGTAGAAACTAAAATATAAATACTTATGGAATTATACAGTACATTATATCCAATCAAACATATTACAATACAATTAGAGAGTTCAGCGAGAGATTGAATCATATATTAAAATAAGGGTTGTACAACGGTATTCCTGACAAAAGTAATAGTACAGTAGTGAGGTTACAGCTGTATTGGGAACACAATATAAAGTTCTTAGTAAGTAAAGTGTAAAGTGTACTGTACTCTATCTCTCCCCCAAGTCTTTGAGCAGCAATTTATAAAGAAGATTATTAAGGATAATATGGCAAGAAAAAAATAAAAAATTTGTATGTTTACGGATAAAGACTAAACCTTATTTTGTCAGTGCCCTTAATTTAAAGCATACTTGATTGGTTACTCTTCTTGATTCATATGGTAGTCTTCATGCCAGGTAGGGGGGCGTCTGGTACGGTTCGAATGCCTTAGTGGAGTTGCAGTTTGGGGTGCCGTACCCATTGGCCTAGGGGGTGCGGGTGGTAGTATGTCGATGGGCGGCGTTGACATGTCTTCTTGGGTGGGGGGTGTGGTCTCTTCAGGGATCGGGCGCCTTCGTTCAACGTGCGGGCTGGACCGTGTCGGACTACGGGGTGAAGCGGGTGTCTTTGGTCCTGGTGCTGACCTGGCAGGTGTAGGTGGTGCAGCAGGTGGGCTGTTGGTGGGCACCGCTAGGAAGTTCTTCAAATGTTGGTCTATGTCATCTTTGGAGCAGGTGTGCTGAAGGGTTCATATTTTTTAAGGAATTTCCTGTTCCTTACAGTTACCCTCCCAGATCCATCGACCCTAACCACGTACTGGTCAAACTGCCTGACTTCGATGACCACACCTGTCTTGTCCCATTTACGGGCGTGTGGACCGACCTGGTTCTGGATGCGTATAAGGTCTCCGACTGCTAGTGGTGGGAGTCTCTTGGTGTGCTCTGACCAGCGTTCCGCACCCCTCATGTGGCGGTTCCTCAGAGCATCTTCTCGGGTGGCCAAGTTTTCACGCCACGTGTCGTGTGGTTTATATCGGCCGGGAAGGATTGGAATGAAGTCCCGGATAGGGCGGCCGAATACACACATTGCTGGGGAGTGTTTTGTATCTCTATCCGGCGTGTTTCTGTATTGAAGCATGGCCCGTTGAAAGTTTTCGGTGTTGAGGTCGCCGTTTGGTCCAGTGTTGTCGGTTATTAGGCGTTTCGTTGTCTTGACACCAACTTCTGCCCGACAGTTGCTGTGAGGGAAAGCCACTGATGAGAGTCGGTGGTGTACGCCCCAGTTTTTGAGGAACTGCCGTGTGGCTGCTGCGGTAAATTCAGGGCCCCCATCGGAAGCCAGTTCGTCGGGGATGCCGAAGGTGACGAAGGTCCGTCGGAGGCAGGCGATGAGTCCAGCAGCACCATCTGATGACCTCTCTACTATTGGCCAGTTGGAGTATCTGTCCACCACGACCAGGTAGTTTACTCCTTTGTAGTGGAAGTAGTCCGCGCAGACGCACTGGAAGGGGTATTCTGGTGATGTTGGTGGAGTGGGTGGAGCGCTGGGCTGGGTTGGTGCCATGCGGTTGCAGTGGTTGCAGCTAGCCCGTAGTGCTGTGATGGCTGGTGTGATGCCAGGCCAGAAAATGGAGTCTTCTGCTCTGGAGATCATGGATGAAGTACCTTGATGAGCTGAGTGGAGTGAAGCCAGTACTTCTTGCCTGAGGGCCGGCGGGATAACCGTGCGGTTCCTGTACATTACCACGCCGTCAACAGTGCGGAGGTCGTCGCGAAACTGGTGATATTCCCGCAGCTGTGCAGGGAGTGCATGGCGGGATTCAGGCATACCGGACTCTATGACATTGGCTAAACTATTCATGACTTCATCGCTGGTCGTGGCGGTGCGTACTCGATCCCATGTCACTGACGCCAGGCTCAGCGAGTTGAGTGTTGATGCGGCTGCAGAAATGACGCAGGCTTCCATGCCATTACCATCTGTCAGTGATGTCCGTATGCCGGCTAGGAAGGTGGGGGGGGGGAAAGAACGCCGTTCCCTCGCATGGTTGATGGATGGCTGCTACATCATCGGGGAGTGTCAGTGGTATGGGGTCGCCAGTGGGGTATCGTGACACCCCGTCAGCAGCTTTGTGTTTCGCGCCTGGTACGTGGATCATCCGGAAGCGGTACCTGAGGGTTTTTTCCTTCAAGTTTCTGAGGCGTGTATTAGATATGTCCTCTAGGGATCTGTCACCAAACACTTTGAGGAGAGGTTTGTGGTCCACTGCAATTATTAGGTCTTCGCATCCCAGCACGAAGTACCTCGCCTTGTCAAGGGCATCGGCGACAGCAAGTGCTTCTCCTTCTACTGGTGCATAGCGGGACTCAGCTGAGGTAGTGAATCTACTGCCGACCAATGTGACACGCCATCCAGTATGGCAGCAGAAGGGTTCGACTCGTGTACAGGTGCAGTGTTTCTGAAGTAACCAGTAGCCGATGCCTGTTTTCGACCAGTCTGTGGCGAGGCATGTGGGCTTGGTTTTGTCAAAAATTTTAACACCCTCCTCTATTTCTGTGATGATGACATCCTTTGATTCTTCGAAGATGGTTTCCAATTCGTCATCCCACTTGAAAGGTGTTCCTGGCTTCAGAAGTAGGCGGAACGGCTGCATCCTCTTGGCCATGCTGAAGGCATACGACACCTGGTTGATGAGCCCGAACCATGATCGAACGTCGGTGATGTTCTTTGGAGATGGAAACTCTAGGATTGCTTTGAGGTATTTTTTACAGGGTCGGACACTGTCAGATGTGATCTCGAAGCCTGCAAATTCAACCTTGTCCTGACAGAACACAAACTTGTCGGGGTTCAGTGTGATTCCGTGTCTGCCGCAGGTGTCAAGCCACTGGGTGGCCTGGAAGAAGCTCTCCTCCACTGTGTCTGACCAGAGCAAGACGTCGTCAATGCACTTTGTATTGTTAGGGATGCTCGATACAATTTCGTCGTACCTTCTTGTGTAACCGTCACCAGATGCAATGTAACCCTGGGGAGCGGTTTTGTAACGGTAGCGACCCCAGGGCGTTATGAAGGTGGTCAAGTGGCGGTCTTCTTCACAGATTGGTACGCTGTGATATCCATTCCATGCATCAAACACTGTTTTCTTTTTGCCTTGCGGTACTGATCTGGCCTGGTGGAATGGCGATTGAGTGTGGTGTGTTTCGCGGGTGGCGTGAGCGTTGAGGGGTTGAAAGTCAACGGTACGCCTTGGTTTTCCGTTCTTTTTGGCGCACACCACCATTCTGTGACACCAGGTTACGGGCTCACCAACGGGTACTGGTTCAAGGACACCCAGTCTGACATCTTGGTCGAGGCCAGCCTTCACGTCCTCCTGCCAGTGGATTGGTACTGGGACGGGGGTGTGATGTGCGACTGGTTTGGCATTGGGGTCCACCATCAATTTCATTGGGGGGCCGTCCATCATGGGCAGCGCTTGGTGGTCACAAGTGTTGAAGGTGCTTGATTTGTAATAGTCCAGCAGGTATTCCTTGAGCTTTTGCTGGTTCGCCGCAACAGCGGGTAGCGGTAGTTCGATTGGAGGTGATGGAGGATGTTGGCGTCTTGGACAGTCGCAGTTAGTTACAAGTCCGCTGTCACTGTGTGGCGTGCTGGCACTGTTGTTACAGTATTGTGCTGGATCCAGTTGGACTTCCCCCACTGTAGGAAATCTTCCCGAGATAATGCCGAGTGAAACGCATGCCTCTCTGCTGATGAAGAACTTGTCAGAAGAATCGTCACATATGTTACCTGTCTCGTTTCTACTTGTTGGCCCTGTTCATCCTTGCCAGTGAGGCGAAGTATGGCTGCGCCAAGGATTTTGATGCCCTTGTTGTTGGCGGCGTGCATCTTCATGGTCACAGGGATGAGGTCAGACTGGAGAAGCCCGAGGCGGTGGATAACCTTGATACCGGTGAGGCAGCTCTGACAGCCTGTGTCTGCCATGGCAGGCAGTACCACGGTTTTTGGGTGGGCATTGAGGGTTGCCCCAAGCGCCTCGTAGTCTTCGGGGAGAGTCCTGACTGTCAGGTTGATGTGTGGCTGTGGTTGTGAGTTCTCCTTGATCCATATGTCCGATAGTTCATTGTAAATGTGATGGTCGAGGGCGATTGCTCTTTTCTTATGTGGCTCGGAAGTGTTGCTTGAGGCGCAGAGAAGATCAAATACCGCACCTTCGCACTCATCAGCTTTATTAGGAGTGGCTGAAAGGCTCTTGTCCTTGTCTTTGCTCCTGCATACGGATTCCCAATGGCTGTCGCGCTTGCAAATTTTGCATTTGTGGTTGTACGCAGGGCAATCCTTCTTGCGTATGTGGACTGGGGCTCTTCTGCCGTGTCCTTTTTTACCACAATATGAACAGGGGGCATTTTTGTCTTGTGGGGGTATTTGCTTACTTCTCCTGTATGTGCTGCCTGAGGCCTCCACGGCATGGGAGTCCAGCAGTCGTGATGCTGAGCGCTTGCCTGCTTCCTTCGCCTCGACAAACTGAAAGACGTCTTCCAGGGTCATCTCCTGGTTACTGTTGCCGAGGAGTTCCAGTTGTATTTCCGGGTCAGCAATTCCGCGGGTAAGGACGTCGCGAAGGATGGGGTCAGTGTAATTTACGTTGTTGTTGCAGCTTGGGCATTCAACAAGAAATTTGCAGACTCCGGCCTGACCACGAAGACGGGCTCCAAAACTGCGCACAGTTTCGTCGCGGTCTTGTCGCATATTGTGTAGGGTAACCCTGGCTACCATGGTGTTCTCCTCACGGACAGCTAGTTTCTTGATTGCAGCAAGGACTTCATCTTCGGTTTTGTTTGTTAGGCTTCCACCTGCGGATCTTGTCAAATCTTTGCGGAGTGAATCGTCGCAGCATTCAAGTAGTTGTACCACTTTGTCCCTACCAGTGATTTTTGTAGCTTCCGCATAATCTGTCCAACGCGACGTAAAATATGCCCAGTCTTCACTGGTACCTGCAGCCGAAATGGTTGGCCGTCTTACTTTCTCAACCTTTGCAGAGACTGTCGGGCTTGGGACATGGGTCGTGCAGTGGGCTGTTATAAGTGCGGCTACAATGGCTGGGTCCAGGTCTGCTGTGACATAGGTACAACCTGTGATAGGACATTCTACGGCAGGCATTGTGGATAGCGTTTGTTGAAGTTGCTTAATTAGGTTGGGGTGGTTGACAGTTGCTTGAATTTACCACGTATGTAGACTTATTTTATTATTTATTTAATTAATCAGTCATTTGTACCTAAGACCGTTGTCATAAATGAGAACCAACTCTTTGTGATCATTTATTTATTTATATAAAGTCAAACATAATCATTGTCCTCTACCGACAGCGCTTCCCAAACAGACGTGTGCCAAACCACCAAACGTTTGCGCATTTTCATCGGCGACTGCGAGAAACTGGAACATTCCATGCAAACATGCATGACACTGGTCGGGAGAGAAACGTGCGCACTCCTGACATGGAAGAAGAAATCCTACGGCGATTTGAGGACAATCCAAGCGCAAGCACGCGAGGTGTTGCACGTATCCTCGGTGTGAACCATGACCTGGTCTGGAGAGTGTTGCACGAGCAGCAGTTACATCCGTTTCATCGTCAGAGTCCAGGCATTGCAACCTCGGGATTACCCTCTTCGTGTGGAATTCGCACGCTGGTTTCTGCAGCAGACAGCGGTGCAGCCTAATTTTCCGGCTTATGTGCTGTTCTCAGATGAGGCCTGTTCACACGTGAGGGTGGTTTAACATGCACAATTCTCACGTGTGGGCGCACGCAAATCCACGTGCTACACGGGTGCATGCTCATCAAGAACGGTTCGCCGTCAATGTTTGGGCGGGTATCGTCCATGGCAAGTTGATTGGGCCGTACCTGCTGCCTGCCAGACTCGACGGGCGGGTTTATCGGATATTTCTTGAAGAAACGTTGCCGGAACTGCTGGAAGATGTTCCCGTGGCTATTCTTAGACGAATGTGGTTTCAACACGACGGGGCCCCAGCACACTCCAGCACCGATGTGCGGGATTATCTGAACGCCACTTTTGGGGACCGATGGATAGGCCGGGGTGGGCCCGTAGCCTGGCCACCGCGATCGCTCGATTTAACATGCCTCGATTTCTTCCTGTGGGGACACATGAAGAACCTCGTGTACGAGACTCCCATTTACTCAGAAGAAGACCTCGTAGCAAGAATCGCTGTCGCCACTGGAACTGTTCCCGAAATGCCGGGAATCTTTCGACGTGTACGTCGGTCAATGCTTCGACGCTGTCGGGCATGCATTGATGCTACCGGTCGCAACTTTCAGCACCTTCTTTAAATAAACATGCCTTCTTTAAATAAACATGTTACGCGTACTACGTCCGATTTAAGAATGCCCGCGGCAAGCGCGAGTCTAGCCCACTTCACCTTTTAGCCAATTGCAGCGGCGCCCTCTCGCGCCGAATGGTGACGTCAGCGGACATACACTTATAGACGAAAAGGGTTTGTCTTGGTGTTGCCTATCCCCCATTACAATTTGTACAGAAAGTTTTCAAACACCCTGTGTATATGTATATATATATATATATATATATATATATATATATATATATTTGTTTTTTCTTCAATTTTCTTTTAAAGTCTTGATACCAGTAAATATATTAGTTACAGTAACTTATGTTTTACACTTGTTTATAGAACTATCTGGTACAATGTCGGAGAAGCAATCGTGCCTTGTGCGTTGATCTGGCGACCCTAGCACAACAAAAGCGAAGGGCCCTTTTGGAGTACCAGAAGTGAGAATAAAGTATTTTGGCTTAGGCTACGTCTTTCTTCGGAATAACGTTATAGTATTCAGAACTGAATTTAATGTGAATGTCTTAATTTTCCATAGGTGTATAACAGTTCAATATATATTATTTCTTATTAGTACGATTAATTTTTAGTTGCAAATGTAGACTTCATTTCAAAGTTCTTCGAGTCAGCGCCGACAGCGCGATTAATGTGATATGAACAAAACTTCGTGCAACACGCACTGATCACTGAATAGGAAATAGGTGTAAAGTTAGTGGGAATTTTTTGTTGCATAACACTGGTATGCATATGAAATTTTTTTGTCTGCTGTGAGGGTTTTTTCAACTCATATTATATAATTCGACCATGCTGAATTCGAAAATGACATTGGTTTTCCTCAATCAGGTCAGGTTTTTTCTCTATTGGCCATTTATTATAAGTCCAATTTTATCCCCAAATTTATTGATTTTTTTAGCTTAAACACTGTAGATACGAGTAATATTATAAGAACACTCGTGAAAATGAAAACATTGTGTGAATAAATACTTTTATTCATACAATGAATATGGAAAAAAGTTTATTGAGGAAGGAATGAAGTTTTTTGGCTTTCCGTCTGTATTTTTCTTCGGGCACGTCTCGCTTCAAACACCAGCAATAGTCCGCCAGCATATTGATATCCCAGTTTCCCTGGTACCTCTCTTCCATTATTTTGATATCTTGGTAAAATCGTTCACCCTGTTCCTCACTATAATCCCCGCAATTTTCAGGAAAATAGTCCAAGTGGGACCACAAAAAGTGCATTTTTATGGACATGCGCGACCCATGAGCTTTGAAAGCTTCCATCAAATTTTCGACAACGGACTCGTATTCTGGACTTCTACGCTTGCCAAGAAAATCAGTGACAACTGATTTGAATGCCTGCCAGGCATTCTTCTCAGTTGGAGTCATTGCGTTTTCGAACTGAGTATCCTTGATCAAAGTTCGAATTTGAGGACCATCAAAAACCCCAGCATTTAGTTTAGCATCAGATATATGAGGAAATTTACTCTCGAGATATCGGAATGCTGAACCCTCCTTATTCATTGATTTGATGAAATTTTTCATCAAGCCCAGCTTAATATGAAGTGGTGGGAGCAAAATTTTTGTTGGTGGTACAAGGGGCACTGAACGACATTATGCGACCCAGGTTCAAAATTCTCTCTGGATGCCCATTCACGCTGTGCATAGTGCTTCTCATCCGCTCGGCTATCCCATTTGCAGAGGAAACATGGGTATTTCGTGTATCCCCCTTGCATTCCCAATACAAATGCCACAATCTGAAAAAAATGAAAATATTTAAAGAATTTAGAGAATTTGTTCTATCAGATAAAAAAATCTATGCATTGGACTGTATCACTTCTGTGGGGAAGTTAAGTGTTCTTATACGCTCTCAATAACCTTTGGAAAAACAACATAGTCAATAGCAATAGTTTACTTAGGATATTAGTATTACCTTCAAATCTCCACAGATCCTCCAGTTATGTTGGTCGTATACGAGAGCATCCAGTAAAATTTTTATGTTATCGTAGCTCTCAGTAAGTTGTACGGAATGTGCTACAGGGACTGATGCAACCCTATTCCCAATGTTGAGAAGTACTGCTTTCAAACTTCGTTTAGACGAGTCTATAAATAGCCTCCATTCTGCTGCGTTATATGGCAGGCCCAAGGATTCGATTAGCCCCTCAACATTGCAGCAGTACACTAAGGAAGAGGTATTTTCGTGCACTGCAAAAACTTGCGGAATTCTTCCTCTCGTTTCCTATACCAGGAGAATGTTGTTCCCGGAGCCAGCAAGTTGTCCTTTCGAAGTCGTGAGCCCAAGATCTCGGCAGCTAATTTGGAAAGTCCTAAATCCCTGGTAAGATCATTAAGTTTGGCCTGGTTGAGAGGCCTCGGCTCATTTGAAGCGATATTTTGAGGTATATACGACTGGGACTGGTCATTGGCATTGGTCATTGATTCATCATCAGAATCATCGAAGTCCAGGGTTTGAGGTGGGTCGGGTATTGGAATTCCAGGACCATGGGGTACAGGTCTCATAGCAGAAGAAATGTCAGGGTATACAACAATGTGTTTATTCTTCTTGTTAACTCCTGAAAATAGAAACACAGAAACATGGATATAGAACTTGCATATGAAATAGAAGAAGCATTCAGACAGTGGCGGCTCGTGAGGGAAGGCTGCGGTCTGTAAGATATGAAATAGGTCGATGGAGTCTGTATATTTTCTTTCTTTTTCATTCATATTGTCCCTTCGGGGACAATATGAATGAAAAAGAAAGAAATATACAATCATTGTATATGTAAATGTAACTTGTATAACAATATGTATGCGTAAATGTATTTTCTATAACAATATGTATATGTAAATGTATGATTACCATTATGGTGAATATTATGCTATATATGGTGAATATTACATTATGGTGAATATTATGCTATATATGGTGAATATTACATTATGGTGAATATTATGTCAAGTTTCATACGAGGATTTCAAAATATTTAAGAAAAATAAATTTATAAGCCCACCTTGGAGGTTTGTCATGCAGAAATAGCAATCTGTCACGTGATCCTTTCCTTCTCTCCAATCATGGGAATTCCAAAAGGCAAAGATTTCGCTCTGCCTTTGCTCCATCTTCTCAAATTTTCAATGCACGTCTTGCAGCACATATGAGGGGCGAAATTTTTGTCCTGGTCCCCTAGCTTAATTCCAAAGTATGCTCTATACATTGTCTTCACAAATTTAGTGATTTGGGACTGGTTATTTGGCATGGTAACCGTCCCACATATGTAGCAGAATCTATTGGGATCATTTTTACACGCTCTATTCATTATGAAATATTTTATCTATATGCCTGAAAAGTAAAAAAAGATATTATACAAGTGAAACAAGTGATGATAGATGTTACTGTTCCAATTCCGCTTTGACAAAATCACGAAAAATTCTATTTTACTTATGAGGCCATAACCGGATAACCTGAGCTGATTGAGAAAAACGGATTGCAGATTCGAAATCAGCAGGAAACACTCTGTAAGAATCACTTACAAAACCCTTGACAGCAAAATTGATGCATACCAGTGTAATCAAATGCAATTGAAGAATCAAATTAATTTATGTGAGTGGATCATACACTGGAAATGTTCTATGTGAATTTTTCGAATTTTTTTTTTTTTTTTACACTTCATGGATATACAGGGTGGGCCGTAAGTTTCCATACATAGGAAAAATAAACATTTTTTTATGTACAACCATTTTTATTTATATAATATGCTCTACATGGTTGCCATTGTTTTGAAAACACATTTCAATACGTGTTCCCCACTGTTGATGAACACGCATTAGCACAGTTGACGTTATGCTTGTAATGGCGTTGGTGATACGTTCCTTTAGATGATTTATGTCTCGTATCTTTTCCTGATACACCATGGCCTTCAAGTGCCCCCAAAGATAGAAATCAAGGGGGGTGAGATCTGGGGATCTGGGAGGCCACTCCACAGGACCACGCCGACCAATCCAAGCATCCGGAAACTGCTGATCCAAATACCGACGCACGTATTTAAATTTTCCTATGTATGGAAACTTACGGCCCACCCTGTACAATAGATCATATGTGAAAGAAAGGGCAAATGCTTCAGACTTTCAGAATTGGAAGTTATAAGAACTAAACAAAAAACAAACTTTTATTGTTTGTTTTAAATGTGGATGGTCGAATGAACGCAGCATAATCCATTTACGGAAGCTGGAAACGAATGATATATATATATATATATAGTGGGAGGAAAGTTTTTAAGGATTTTATATATACAAATAATTTGTTAATTAGAAATAAATTCCATTGATATCACTGCAATGTATACAATACTTTTCAAAGCAACTATACAAGGTCAGGAATGACCCAAGGCTAGAACAGGAGGGTCCCAGGCCCTAGCCCTATCAGCGCTATGTCAGTAAGGATGGAATACAGCTAGTGGCGGATTATCACTGAGGCTATTGAGGCTGAAGCCTCAGGCTCCCATGCTTGAGGGGCCCCCCCAATCAACTGAGTTTCGATGATATAATTCGAGATTTCGCAAACTTCTTTGATTAAATATGACAGAGTACAGAAACTGACAAATTCCGTTTTATTTTGTTTTATAGGCCCTAAAGTAAAGTTTGTTTAATAATGCTTGGTTTTGGCAAACGGCAAAATACACTGTGTTAAGGTTCTTTCAAGTTTGTTTCTCAATTAGCCTGAGCACTGTACAATTTAGGGTGGATCACTTTTCACTTTTTTAAAAAAATTATAGCTGGTCAAAGTTTTTCCCATGATTTGGTTCAGTGGAAGTACACTGACACCATTTTTACCAAAATCGATCAATATTTAGGGGTCGCGCATCGACCTTGAAAATTTCAATTTTAGAAATTTGGCCAAATTGACAATTTTTTACTGAATAAAGATAAATCATCAAATGACCATATTTTCTGAATCCTCTCAGTGAAAGAAATCCTCTCAGATACTTACCAAGTTGATCGGACAAGTGGTTTAGAAGTTACACTCACCTAGAAATAACATTAAAATTTAAAATACCGTATTTGTCTCCCGTTATGGACGTAATCATAGCATCAGTAGCTGGCGCATCCTAAAATCCCAATTACACACACACGCTATGTCTATGACCAATATTTTTACTAATCGCAGTTTGCTTTTTACAGATCAACTGTGTCAATTGATTCTTGTTTGATAAGTCTAGACTTTAGTACAATGGATAAACTGTTAACAACCAGGCGTGAGAAAACTCTGAAAGTTACTTATTCTGGAAAAGAGAAAGCAGCAACAACAGCACCAACTTCTCTAAGGTCAGCCACGGACGTCTTCTTAATTGGTCAGCCATCTTCCTCGATCGGTGGTGCCAAATTGTCAACCACCCATCAAGTTCTCCAGTACTACTTCTATGCCAAGCAGGAAACTACTGACAGGAAGGCCGCCGTAAAAGACACGGTGGCCAATGTTCTGGCATTTTGGAACATGGCACGTATAAAGACGATCACGAGGCGTAACTGCGAAAGAAAACTGGAGTTACTGTGGGAAGAGTGGCGCTCGCTACAGAAGAGCAAGATGAGAGAGAGTGCCGCGGGAAAAGGCAGGGAGAAGTTTTCAGAAAATCTGAACAAGCTCTGGGACATCGGAGCTCCCGATGCTATTGAAGAGATACAGAAAAGTCGACTGCTCTCAGACAACAACAAACAAGAAGATATTAAATTTTATGAGGATCAACGGGGCCTGCGCCCAACAATGAGTGGGAATGATAAAGTGTTCGTTGTCAAGAGAAAACGGCAACTCTCAAGACAACAATCTCGTGATGAGCCAGGCACCTCAAAAACGAAATTAGGAACCGAAGCTGAGAGCGACGATGAATCTATAGAAAGCAGATCATCGAGCAACTCCGAATCACAGCTAGAACCACCATACCGACAGTATACCGACGGTATACGCGGTCAGGTAGCTAACTGGTTAGAAGAATGGCTTCGTGCTAGGAGACAGAGGGTCGTAGTTAATGGTAGTGAATCGGGGTGGTTAGATGTAGGTAGCGGTGTCCCACAGGGTTCAGTGTTAGGCCCATTGTTATTCGTAATTTACATTAATGACATAGATGTAGGATTGACTAGTAACGTTTCAAAATTCGCGGACGATACTAAAATAGGCGGTAAGGTTGTTAACGAGGACGATAGAAATAGGATCCAAGACGATGTAAATAGGATTATGGAGTGGACGGATAAGTGGCAGATGCAATTTAACGTAGATAAATGTAAAGTTTTGCATATAGGTTCTCGCAACAATAATTACGCGTACACGATGGATGATAGGGAGTTAGCGAGCGTTGACGAGGAAGTAGATTTAGGGGTACGCGTAACTAAAGATTTAAAGGTTAGGAACCAGTGCCTGGAGTCTTACGCAAAAGCTAATAGGATGTTAGGCTTCATAGCGCGTAATTTCGAATTTAAATCGAAGGATATTATATTGCCCCTTTACAAGTCCCTAGTCAGGCCTCATTTAGAATATGCAGTTCAGTTTTGGTGCCCGTACTTGCGTGAGGATATTGATAGGTTAGAAAGGGTTCAGCGTCGTGCCACGAAACTTATTCCGTCGTTGCGCAACAAGCCTTATGAAGATAGGATTAAAGTGTTAGACTTGTATTCACTCGAAACTAGGAGATTAACGGGGGAGCTTATTGAAGTTTTCAAAATCGTTAATAACATCGATAACGTAAATTTTGACAAATTGTTCACTTTTGATAATAGTAATACTCGCAATAACGGATTTAAGTTGCGTGGCAGGCGTTTTATTACTAATATCGCTAAAAACTTCTTTACGTTTAAAGTAATTGATAAATGGAATAATCTTCCCGCGTCAGTCGTTCATTCTACCAGCGTTAATATGTTTAAGAACCGTCTTGACAGACATTTTAAAGGTATTAACTTTGTTTAATTTAAAAAACAAAGTTAGCAACGAAAGCTCTGGTGGTGGTGCTCAAGATGAGTCTGTTGACGATGGATGCCAGCTTGTGACATGTCAGCGTGTGATGCCAGCAATAAAATTATTAAAAAAAAAAAAAAAAAAAAAATTAGACTAACACGAATGTAGATGTAGCTCATAGCGTAAACTAACCCACTTTTTGTTTAACTTTACCTACTTTTTTTTTTTTTTTTTTTTTCCCCTTACTTTGCATGTCTCTACCTCTTTTCTTGCATGTTTGTAGTTTACATGGTATGACAGTGAGTTAAGACTGTGTTTGCATGGTTTGTAAGCGTTCTTATTTTACTTTTTTTCATCTTTCACCCCTCTCCTATTCTCTCCGACTATTTTTCTGACTTGTCGGCAGTGGCCGGCGGATGATGATGGTGAGACACTTTTCCTCTTTTTCTGAATGAATGTTAACCCACGAATGATAGGTGTTGCTCCTTACTTAACCCCTTATTCTCTTCTCTTAACCCCCTACTCTTTCCTTTCTCTCGGGCTAGCCTTAGAGTGGATCTTAGGGTCTTTGTTAGCCTTAGCTTCTGTAGATCTGTAGAACTGTATCAATCAGCCTTCCTCACCTCATCCTCAATGCACCGGCTGTTATTGAAGTGGCTGATCGCTTTCGGATGTCCAATAATCAGGTGTGTATATATCAGTAATGATCTTTCCTTGACAAAGATATAATAGACGTAACGACGGAAAATTTAGTGATTATTTTGTTACATAAAAACCACACGCATCCTTGTCAATTTCCTTTCAATTTCGCACATAGGTGGCAAGTGTCGTGGCGGCAGTCCTACGTTCGGTAGATCCGCCCGCAGACCTGGACAAATTCAGTATCTCGAAGGACACGTCTCGCCGTGGAAGAGTGGCACATCGTTGTGAAGTGTCGACAGCTGTGCAGAAATCCTTCGTATCTCCGAGACATGCTGTCGTCCACTGGGACGGTAAAGTAATCAAGGTCAGTTTTGCCCTCACCGTGGACGACAGTGAATTAACATGTTCCAGTGACGACAGTGAATTGACATATTCCAGTGGACGATAATGGATTGGCATGTATGACATACGTTTCAGGACTCTCTTGGATCATTGGAGCACCGCCAGGCGATTCTCATCTCCGGAGCTCCCCAATGGACAGAAGGAAAGTTGCTGGCCGTTCCGACTGTTGCTGACGGCACCGGTCTGTTCCAGGCCCAGGCGACCTTTCGTGCTCTCAAAGACTGGGGATGCGAGAACAACATGATTGGACTGTGCTTCGACACAACTTCCTCCAATATGGGGATGGTGCAGGGTGCGGTGGTCCGGCTGGAGAACATGCTTGGTAAACCGCTCTTCCAGCTGGGCTGTCGCCATCACGTTATGGAGCTCATCGTGGGGGCAGTGGTCATCACCGCGTTTGGAAGAACCACAGCACCAACTGAACCTTTGTTCCAGTATCTGAGGAGAAGGTGAATTTCAAGTCTAAGGCGCATTTGTTTTCTCCAATGATTTTTTGCCTTCAGAGCAATTGAGATATCAGCGTCCTTCTACTAATGATGTTAATAGCAGTCGAAAAGGGAAACTTCAGTCGTTTTCATGCAATATTTTCATAACTCCCCTTTCAGATGGGACAAGCTCGACCTCTCGACTTATCGCGAGCTGGAGATCGAGCATTTGGCGGAGGTGACGTGGCTGATGGAGCTCCGAGATGAGGCAGTCAAGTTCCTCGGCACCGCTTCTGGTCTTGTCAGAGAAGACTACCGAGAAGTGGCGGAGATTACACTCCTGGTACTCGGGGCCCAGCCACGTCGTGGCACACACTTCATGCGCCCAGGAGCCTACCATCATGCGAGGTGGATGGCCAAGGTTGGTATTTTGAATTAGAAGTTAAATATTGTATTGCCTTCTGCAAACAGCCATTTGAAGTCCCTACCAGAAAAAAATAAGATAAATAATTTACCATTAAACAAACTTATATGGAGTGGTATCGGTATTTATACATCACAGTGCGTATTCGTTTCAGATCATCTACTACACGAAGCTCCTGGTATTCAGCGGTCAGCTGGAGTTCGACGACGAGCTGGTACAGAAACTTCAGAGAGTGGTACTATTTACTGCACTCCTCTACGCACCTGCCTGGCTGGCGGCTCCTGTCGCAGCTGATGCCCCGCTGAATGACCTTGTGTTGTACCAGCGTCTTCTGCAGTACAGGGCTGTGGATCGCGAGATTGCAGAGGCTTCACTGGCAGTGATCAGGCGGCACTTGTGGTATCTGAGGTCTCAGACCGTCGTTTTCGCCCTCTGCAGTGACAAAGTGGAAGACACTGTGATGCACGAGATGGCAAAGAAGCTGTGCCGCCTCGCTGTGCCCGAGGACTTCACGTATGACAACGTCTCGGTTGATGACACGACGCGCCTTCCGGACCTGATCGATGAGTCATCGTGGTTCGTGTTCACAGGCCTGCAGGTGTGCGCGTCTACGTGGCTCACTCTGCCGGTGAATAAGTGGGATCAAGATAAGAACTACTGTGATCTGAAGAATGTCATCTCGCATCTGAAAGTTACCAACGACGTGGCAGAGAGAGGGATAAAACTGATAGAAGATTACGCGAACACTGTCACAAAAGACGAGTCACAGCTGCAGGGTCTTCTTCAGCTCGTGGAAAAGAGCCGGAAAGAACTCGTGACTTCAAGAAGTCGTCACTTGCCAAGATGACGTAGCGCAGAGGGAAAGGGAGTTAGCAGAGAGTACATGGCGCACGCCTTAAGATGACGTGTGTTCTAACCACGATTCATACAGTTTTTGAACCTAGTTAGGGGCACCGGAGTAAGTGCCTTTAGTGATATCGGTAAACCGTTTTAATACAAAATACATTTGATCTTTCCTTATTCGTTTCATCTTATCCTAAAAAGCAGACAATGGCAGACAGCATATGGAGGTACGGGGACAAATACGGTATTTTAAATTTTAATGCTATCTCAAGGTGAGTATAACTTCTAAACCACTTGTCCTATCAACTTGGTAAGTATCAGAGAGGATTTCTTTCACTGAGAGGATTCAGAAAATATGGTCATTTGATGATTTATCTTTATTCAGTAAAAAATTGTCAATTTGGCCAAATTTCTAAAATTGAAATTTTCAAGGTCGATGCGCGACCCCTAAATATTGATCGATTTTGGTAAAAATGGTGTCAGTGTACTTCCACTGAACCAAATCATGGGAAAAACTTTGACCAGCTATAATTTAAAAAAAAAGAGTGAAAAGTGATCCACCGTACTGTACATATATCATAATTCGTGTAAATGTACATGTATTGATAATACTGTACATGTATTGATAATAAAAAAGCTATAGAAAAGGGCCCCCATATTCTTCATTGCCCCGGGGCACCGAGGTGTCTTAATCCGCCTCTGAATACAGCAATGAAGAAAAAGTGTATCTTGTGTCGTGGACTACTATTTATAATGGTGAAGAAAGTTTGCGTTTATTTCAAGAAAAATATAATAAACCACCACCAAATGCAACCACTCTTCGATACTGGAAGCTCAAACTTTTAGAAACAGAGAGTCTGGTAAAAGATTGTCTAAGAAGCGGAAGACCAATAACGGCGACAGGAGACAACAACGAAGAAAATGTCCTCGGCAGTTTTCAAGTCGGTCCATCAACTTAAACGAGAAAAGTCGCACAGGAATTGGATATTTCCAAATTTTCACTAGCAAACACATTAAATGTATTTTCTTCCACATTTGATTCATAAATATTATTTACATAATTTAGCTCTCTTCGATCTATATTTTCGGATAGGTACCTCTCGCAATTTTCATTCACTCTCTCTTTTGAAACAGCTGTACTGGCTCTCTCAGTAACTTGCTTATCAGCTTCAGACTCCGTGCTGAAGGCCGAATTGCGTCCGTCAGCTGGACATTCACACTCACTTCTACTCAAGGCACACAAATTTACTTCGTTTGCATGGAATCTTTTCTCCTTTCTTTTCTCTTCTCTTTCCTTAGGGAAACTTATTTCGCGATTTGGCATATCTAGTCATGACTTCTTTTCCGCATCTTCATCGTTTTTTAAAGAAACTTTTCGCGGAGCTTCGTCTCTATTCGGCGGCGTGTCGCTTCTTCTGAGCCAGGGCGAGCCGCTTCGGCGGCCTTCCCAACCGCCTGTCGGGGACCTTCCACGGTCGCGTTCCCGATTTTGATAGCCTCCGTTGTAGTCGTCCCGCGTAGAGTAGCTTATTTGGTTGTAATTTGGGGAAGGAGATCGATTTCTTGAATCGTAACGTTGGTACCCCTGTCTACTTCCGTTTTCCCTTCGGTGTTCGTATGGCGAAGAGGATCTATCTTTTCGGCTCTCCCGGTAATTAAAATAATCACCTCTTCTCCCTTCTCGTCGGGGGTCATACTGGGATGGTGACCGTTCGCTTCGAATTTCCATGTAACGAGAATAATTACGTCTTCTCTGGTCTCTTCTGGACTCGTATGGGGAAGGAGATCGCGCATTTTGAAACTCTGTATTGGGAGAAATTTTCTCTTCTCCATCCTCGATTATCGGGATAATCTTCTCTTCTATGTTCATAAGAATGGTCATTTCGATGGCTTTGCGTCTCTCTTCGTTCTCTCGACCATCTATCTTCTCTTCCCCGGTTTTCATAAGGTCGATAGGGCGACGGATACCTCCGTCGGTCCTCGTAATTTTCCTCTCTTCTTTGGTAGCTATTTGGTCGGGGCGGAGACGCATATCGTCGCTCTTCTTCCCTGAGGTACTGTCGAGCCTTATTTTGGTCTATTTCTAAGGCTTTCATTCTGTCTATTATTGGGCAAAACTTCACCCTGTGTTCGACACTCTCACATATGTAACACTTGGGCTTGTAAGCCTGAGTCGGTGCTGGTACTTGTACCACATTCACACTTGGTATATGGCTTTGCATAGCGGAACCAGAAGGGATAGATAAGTCATAAGGCGGGGCACTATTATAGTGAACCCGAGTCGGGGGAACGTTCAACGGGGTATCTTGTGAGTTAATGTTTTGTCCCACATAGGGGGACGTGTTTAAGTATGGGGATTACGGAGGGTGACTCATTGGATAATTTTGGGGTTGATAAAATGGAACTTCGGGGTTTGGTATAGACCCCATGGTTTGATTGATATTAGTTGTTGGGTAAAAAGGGGTGACCGGCTCGGAGACGATTCGATCGTCGCACCGGATGCGTTTAATTTTTTCACGCACTTCCTCATCCATGTACTTATGCCAGAGTTTACGAGGTATAGAATTTAAAATTACCTTATTTAAAACGAATGGCACATCTATGTGCTGCGTCATATCTCCCTTGTCTCTTTTTAATCCCTTGATTTCTTTGTATTCTATGAGCAAATGACGTAAAAGGTTTGTCAGGTTTTCGGCTCTCTCGTTCGAGGTGCATAAGTCTATTTGTAATTTCATCCCTTCTGTTTAGGCAATAGAGATTGGAACAAATGTCTAAGAATTCTTTCCACGTTTTTACTCTCTCTTCATACTCTACCAGCACTAGCCTACTGGGAGGAACCGAGCATCTTATTGCTAAAGCTATCCGCATCCTGTCGGAATTTCGTCCTCGCTCGGAATTAACCGTGCGACTTCGGAAACAAAATCCTGGAAGGACACGTAACTTCGCCCCACTCCCTGAGTGGCAGCAATTTGATTCTCAGCATACGTCCCGCAAAATACGGGACAGATTTCAGCCGCATGACGCAGCTTTTTCTCCTCCTCGGGAGAGAAATCGTTTTCCTCCCCATTGGAAGATAGTTGGAATGATCGGGTAGCTGGTATTTTAGGGGGCCGCCTGGGCGGAGAGTTCGGGGGTGACGGGCTGCGCCTATCAGCCGCCTCCCGGCTTCCTAAGATAGCCTGCCTACTGTCCTGACTAAAAGACATTTCTTCCGCGTCTAATGAAAGTGGCCAAAATTCTAAAAAGTCCTGTCTCAAATTGGCTAGAAGAGGGCTATTTCCTTGTTTAAGTTCGCCTTGAATTTCCTCAGGAGGAACCCAAGAGGGGACGTGAGGTATTCTATTTATGTCAAAGTTAGGGGGTAAAAATTTTAATCCCGAAGGGGATTGTTTAGGGGTGCTGCCTGCTACAGGAAAATTGTCTTCCTGTCCCGTAAGACAGGTTGCAATACAAACAGGTCTGCTCACCTTGGATTTTCCTTCGTCTGCGGAGAGATGGATTTTCTCGTCCTCGCCTGATGCTTGGAGTCTCGTAGCCGTTTCCACCTGTGCCTGAATAGCTGCTCTTAACCTTGTGAGTCTGGGTGGAAGTGCCGTTTTTCTCTTCTCCGTGTAGATGGTCCTCATACACGCTTCAGTCGGCTTCTGGTGCTTCGACGAGTGTCTAGGCAAGGGGTAGGAAAAACTTACCTAGACCCCACACCTGACACCACTCTATTGTACCCGGGGGGGTTCCCGTGAGTTTTCACCCCCAAGTATAATAGAAAACTCTTCCGACAGAGTGCGCTGACCTCCAGGTCACTTGCCGGGTTCGGGAGCTTCCTTAGCCCCTTTTTACACTCGTCGAATTTAAGTTTAATTATTATGGGATGGAATTAGAGTCTACTTTATTTTCAGGAACTTTAATTATATTTAGGTAAGCGGATTACAGGCGGTAATGTACAATGCTTTGTTTACGTCTTTATTTCACAAGGTCTCCTAAGTTCACCGGGTTAAGATTTAATTATTATTGTTCTAGGGGTGACAATTAAGGTCACCAGGAAGTAAATGAATTTAGGACTACTGGCGCTTCCTCCAGTCAGATCAGGTAATTCCCATATTCCAATTTAAGCCTTAAAATCACAGGGGTACCACGATTACAAACCCATTTACTCTCAGCTCATATACGACGCTGATTCTGATAGACGGCTGCAGTTTGCTGAAATAATGAGACAAAAGTTCAACAGTGATCCAGATTCTCTTCGAAAGATTATATTTTCAGATGAATGTGTCTTCGGTTTAACGAGTAAAGGAAACAAACAACGTTCACTGCTGAGTAAAAAAAAATCCCAAAATATGATTGAGTAAATCCGTTTAAACGGCTACACTAACGGTTTGGGCGTTCATTGGTTATTCAGGACTCGTTTCCTTTGACATATTGAGAGATACGATGGATGGAAAACACTATTGCCAGGTACTGAGAGAGAAAGTTTTGCCACAGTTTACGAATGGCGTTGGCAAGAATTGGCTTTATCAACATGATGGAGTGCCGCCACATTACTCTGCAGCTCCCCGTGAGATTCTGGATACCATCCTCGAAGGAAGATGGCGAGGTCCTATCGAGTGGTCAACCATTTCACCTGATTTAACCCCATGTGATTTCTGGTTTTGGGTTTATTTGCGTAATAAACTCTACACTGCTGGTTTCATCTATCCAAATGTGAATGCCATTGGCCGCAGAATAGATGGAACAACTGAAAAGGATCCCACGTGATATGTTCAGAAGAACAATGAAGAGTTTCAGAGAGAGAATCCACAAATGTATCACAGCGGATGGAGAACTCTTTCAAGATTAAATTACAATTTAACAAAGTATTTGTATGAATAAAATTCTGATAGATTTTTTGTCTGATTTGGGTTAATATGCTTTAAATCAGTGGTTCCCAACCGGTTTTGGCTTATGGCCCCCTTAGGAACCTTATTTTTTCCTGTGGCCCCCATAAGCATTATTTTCAGTAGGTAATATGCAGATTAACTCTATTTTACAAAAACAAATATATATAAAGGATATTAAAACAACTATTTGTATTCAGGTACAATATTATTTGTCACATAGGACTATAAACATAACAAAAACTAAACAGTGGCTAACAAAAATTTGCAGTTATTTACTTATATTATGTATTAATTATAAAAAAATATAATCAAAAGAAATACTGTACTTATAGCAATCTATTATAAATTAAAAAAACTAGTAAAATTACTACAACTTCACAATATTAGGGTAAACAAATAAGAGCTACTTACACACTACAGCGACGATCCACGTGGTAAACAGACTGTAAGGATTTCAACCTGAAGTATTTTTATCAAGTCAACAACGCTGCCAGGCGCATAACGATCAAGCGCACAATGAAGTGCGCCGCACAATAAGCTTGTAAGATGCAAAATATTTGTTTACAGATAAATTCAAATTCTATTATAAAATATCTAAAAAAAAGGAAAATATATGTATTAATAATTTTTTAAAATGTAATTCAACTACATAAATTAAAATTATCTATTGGCCTAACTATAATTTAGGCTTCAATAGGTTGAGTCCTGTGGCCCCCTTCATGGAGTCTGTGGCCCCTCTAATCTTAACATTTTCCTGTGGCCCCCTTCAAATGTGCCATGGCCCCCGGTTGGGAAACACTGCTTTAAATGACGGGCTGAACTTGTAAATCAAAATAACTTTTTGTGGGGTAGTTTTAGTCGCTTTATTCAAATTTGTCACTCATTTTTTGTGCAAATGCATATTAATGGTGAAAATTATGGTACTAATAATATATATATATATATATATATATATGCACACACACACACACCATATATATATATATATATATATATATATATGCACACACACACACACATATATATATATATATATATACACACATATTTGGTCAGACGAGTATAATTTTTGGCTATTTTTTCGCTACTCTGCGACTTAATTAGTTTGTTGGTTTCTGTTCTGGCTATTTTTTTTTCTAATTGGATTTAGTTTGGTGGTATTTGTGATAGAATTATGACGTGCCGTTCGTATGGTTTCGACTTTGAGAACTTGATTTGTCATGTGCTCTAGATGAAGACAAAGCATTGGATGTTTTTATCAATTACGGCGTTATTCTCTCATCCTTGCCCGAAATGTGACAGTGAGTGCCTAATACGAAAAGATCAGAAGATATTTAGGTGAAATAGCCAATATTAACCTGTTAGGTTAATTGAATGCCCGGTTAGGTTAATTGAATGCCCGGTTAGGTTAATTGAATGCCCGGTTAGGTTAATTGAATGCCCGGTTAGGTCAACTGAATGCCTGGTTAGGTTAATTGAATGCCCGGTTAGGTCAACTGTACGCCCTTGATGATTGGTTAGGTTAAGTCGTGATATTTTCGTTAGTTTAAACGAAAATGACGAGAGCAAACTTTTCTGGTTAATTTTGAGGTGTTTTGCATGTTTCCTGTGATAATGCGTCGTTTACGAGATCTCGTAACATGCAGTGGCGGATTTAGGGGGGGGCCGAGTAGGCCATGGCCTACGGCCCCGCGCCTGTGAGGGCCCCGCGCCGTCACATATAATTATAATGTTGGATTCCACTATAAATAATACAATTGATTAATGATTAGTGATAATTATGGTATCACTCTCTTTGCTGGCGGGAGTTTAGTTCTATTCAGGCCGCTGTGGAGTGCACATGTGTGTGTGTTTAGTGGTAAGTAATGGTAAAAGTCGTATCTCGAAAAAGTCGCCAGTCAATAAATGGGGATGGGGGAGTTTTAGTCAGCTTTATAATAACATAAATAAGTTGAAAAATGTTAAATTAATGTAATTAATTTTTTTATATGAAACGTACTTAGGCTAGGTTAGGTCAGTTTAGCTTAGATTTCATAATAAATACATTTTATACATATTTAAGGAAAAAGTCGCCACTGGTGGGGGCTGGCGACTTTTCTCATAAAGCGACTTTTTCACCCGAACAACTGTTTAGTGTCTGTATTTAATTAATTAATTAAACTGTATTAATTAATACTAAACCGAGGGTCAAGTGTAAATAGTTTGTTTTTTATGTTTTTATGTTTCAGGATAAGGCAGTGAGGCTGCACTGAGGCACAATGGAGAAATCAACAAGTCGTGATCGTGATCAAGGGAGGAAGTATAAAGCTGGCTCTGTTAAACGACAAGAAAAGGCAGACGTAAACCAAAGAGTAAAAAAACTACCAAAAATAACTCAATGGTTGACATATCCAACAGTATCTGAATCTGCAAAATCACAAACTCAAACTGAATCCGGTCAAACTGAATCTGAATCAGTAGAGACACCAATTACGCCTGAAACAACTGGAGAAGCCACAACTAGTACTGAACCTAGTGTAGTGAGCGCAATTGAACCTGAACACAGTGACAGTGAGGAGACACAAGAGGAAGTGAAAGTTATGAATACCGGTACTGAACAAGGATTTGAAACGGATCTTGGATTATGGCCTAAAATAATTACTGAAAATGTGTGTGACTATTGGTTGAAAAAGGGAAGCGCAGAATGTCGACACTGTGATGGTGACTTCAAAGAGTCAGCTGTGAAAGAGCTAAACAGAACCCGTCATTGTACAAAGACATTATTCACTCGAACTCATTCATTATCTGGCCAAGAAATTAATCTTAAATGGCTCTGTTACTCTAAAACAACTGGTAAAGTGTATTGTTTTGCTTGCAAGCTTATGTCAAAGGTGGAAAGCTCATTCACAACTGGCTTCAATGGTTGGAAGAACGCTAGGTATGTCATAGAATCTCACAGTAGGTCAGATCAGCACAGGAAAAGTATGGTCGAAATGATATATCGAAAGACTGCGGGTGCCCGTATTGACTCTAATCTAGTACAACAATATGAAAGTGAATGCGAGTACTGGCAAGCAGTATTGAGGAGGTGTGTAGATGTTTTAAAGCTACTTTGCGAACGCGGGCTAGCCATTCGAGGTAAAGATGAAGTAATTGGATCAGTACACAATGGAAACTATCTTGGGATTCTAGAGCTGCTGAGCACATACGACAGTTTCTTGGCAGCACATATCAAGAAACACGCAAACAAAGGTAGTGGTCATACTTCCTACTTGTCCCATGTCATTTCTGAGGAAGTCATTGGAATAATGGCAGAAAAGGTTATGTCCTCAATAACAGATGAAGTAAAAACAGCAAAGTACTTCTCAATTTCTGTTGACTCCACACCTGATATTTCACACATGGATCAACTTACTTTTACAATCCGCTATGTACTGCCTACTACAGGTCCAGTTGAAAGGTTTTTGCAGTTTATTCCATGCTAAGCCACACTGGCAGAGATATTGCTACAACTGTTCTTGATTTTCTTAAAGAGAAGAACATTCCAGTTATCGACTGCCGAGGACAGTCCTATGACAATGCCAGCAACATGTCTGGTAAATATCTGGGGACCCAACAGATAATCAAGAATGAGTGTAGTGAAGCTGAGTACATACCATGTATGGCTCATTCCTTAAACTTGGTGGCTAAGTGTGCTGCAGAAAGCTGTCCTGCTGCAGTGTCATTGTTTGCTCTGGTACAAAATGTGTACTCCTTTCTGTTGCATCTACTTATCGTTGGAGGAGACACCGTGAGGTACTAGAGACTAATAAAGATAAGAAGTTGAAAGTTGATAAAATACTTTCAGACACTCGTTGGTCAGCACGAGCAGATGCTGTAGCTGCTCTCAGTAGAGCACACAAAGAAAACATCATTGTTCTGGAAGAGTTATTCTCAGATCAGAATCAGCCAGCTGAAACAAGAGCTGAATCAAGTGGTCTTCTCAAAGGTTTGAAAAAACTTGAAACAGTGATTCTTCTTGAAGTTTGGGATACAGTATTGGAAAGGTTTCAGAGTAGCAGTATCCAGCTGCAAAAATCTGGGCTCTCCCTCAACACAGCTGTCACACTGCTAGAGTCTCTTTTACAATTTGCTAAAGACCTGAGATCCCAGTTCGATGACTTTGAAGCAAAAGCTATGGCTAAGTGTGATCCCTGTGATGTGACGAGTAATGATGCATACTACGCCGACACGCAGCGTATTAGGAAGCGCAAGCGTCACCACGATGAACTAGACTCCGCGGAGGATGTTATGCTGACAGGGAGAGACAAGTTTAGAGTGACTGCATTCTTGCCCATCATTGACAAGCTCTGTGCTGCCCTACAACAACGTATTGCTGCTTACAGCGACCTTCGAGAGAAATTTGGGTTTTTATCAGAAATCTCAAACAAAACGAACACTGAGCTTAAAGCATCTGCTGAAAAGCTTGTGTCTTCATATCCTAAGGACTTGGAGGCTGGATTGGAGTCGGAGCTTTTGCAGTTTGCACACCTTATGAAATCCATTCGAAGAGATTCACCTGAAAGTGCTCCTTCATCAGGTGGTGCAAAGGCTGCAAAAAGTCCTGAAATAGAAATGTATGAGATAATTCACAGACATGACATGGTAGAAACATTTGCTAATGTTGAAATTGTATTACGACTCTATCTCTGCATGTTTGTCACAAACTGCACTGGGGAGCGATCATTCTCCAAGATGAAACTAGTCAAGAATTATCTAAGAAACACCATGGGGCAGGACCGTTTGTCTTCACTCACCCTGTTGAGCATTGAACATGAGAAATTAAGGGTGCTTGATTTTACTGATGTCATCAAACAGTTTGCAAGTAAGAAGGCTAGAAAAAAATCTTTTTTGACTGAGAAATAGTTAAGTGTACCGTACAAATTGCCTGCAATAAACAAAACCCACTCATTGCATCATTTGCATGTCAGTCAAGTGGGTATTCTCTTTAGTTAATGGTGTATTATTATAGTTATTTTTTGTTAATGGTGTATTATTATAGTTATTTTTTATTGTTAAGCTTCAAAAAAAAAATGTGTAATGTTCAACTATGAAATGGTCATTTGGGCTAATTAATTATCAAAATTGAATATTGTTTAAAAAGTAAATTTATTTTAACGCTTCGCTCGCCCATTGATTTGAGGGCCCCGTAAGGTCACCACTGGGGGATGGGGGTGTAAATCTTCATTTCAGTTAATTAAGCTAGCTTTGCGTAGTTTGGGGCCCCGCACTCCAACCGGCCTAGGGCCCCGCGCACCTTAAATCCGCCACTGGTAACATGAACATGTTGGGTTATGCTTTATTGTATAAAATGTAGTCAAAAATATATTTTTAAAGTGTATTTTGGTGTGCTTTGTTCGAATATGACCTTCATTTCTTGTGCAAATAAACAGAAATACAGTTGTCATTGCATGGCCCAAACACGTATTTCTGTTCATTTGCACAAGAAATGAAGGTTATATTTGAACAGAGCACACCAAAATACACTAGAAAAATGTATATTTGATTTCAACTTCAGGCCATGTCATTTGCGACATAATTACCCTGATTTGTTTCATAATTTGAACACTTATCTGTATAATGTTGTTAACTAAATAGTTGTATGTGTATCCGCCCTTTATATATATTAATGGTGGACCGGATATCCGCATCCGCACTTCTGACTGCGGATGTTACGCGGATATTACCTCTAATAAATTATGCAATTTACGATTAAATTAGCTTATAAAGTAGCTTATAAGGCCTAGTCATGCACATTTTATGTAAAGTATTAATTATTAATGAACAAACAAATATATAAACCTCAAAATATAAATACGTGGTAACACAGAAAATTGTCTGAAACTTGTTTCATTGAATTTTCTGTGGCTGAAACTCTTGAGAAAGTTATTATTTTTATCATAATGAAAACATTAATATTAATTTTAATTCTTATGCATTGCCTGCCATAATAGTAATATCACGAAATTTGAACAATTATGTCATATATTCATAATTCTATATTATATTGATAGATTAACTAAATATCCGCATCCGCATCCGCATCCGCATCCTTTGGGAAAATTTGTCACAGAGAATTTATTGGGTCAAAGTAAGAAATGTCGCTCATTTATGACAGCTTCTTCTGGAAAAATGGGATGAGCTACCACAAGAACAAATCAATAAAGTCATAGATGAGTTCCGTCCTAGACTGAAAAAGGTTGGAGAAGTTCGTGGTAAATATATCGAGCAGTTTTTTTAACATCAAGGTAGCACCACATGTGAGTAGTTTGTAACTTTTTATCTGCACATACAATGCACAAGTAGTGTAAATGGAGAATTTCCAGTGGCATAAAGAAATGTTCAATAAATCCGTAATTTTCATTATTTTTCTTTGAAATCCGCTCACTGTATAGGAAATTTACTTAGTTGTGGGGTTTGAAAAAAATAATGAAACCTGACCATAACTTTGGATTTTACAGCCAAAGTTCGAGGTCTCCCTCTTTTTTTGCCGACCCGATTGTTGTTTTTATTATTTTTTTTTTATTGGGTTCAAAATCCCAGCTGAGCCGTGAACGGCCAAGCTCTGAAGGGCCAGTTCAACCTACAGCCCAAGTTAAGCTAGAATTAAAAACTTACGGACTTGGAGGTCCTATTAGGTCCTACCTCAGGGTTGCTGACTCGATGTGCGCCTACCTTAGGCCTCAGTTGCATGAATTTAAGATAAAAAACAAAAGGGGCACTATTTATGGTCTTCTTTCTAAACCTTGCAACAACAACACAACCTGCACTATTGCACGATGCAACAATCTTGTA